>JAODUD010000019.1:1085166-1108334 GCA_026784285.1 Stomatorhinus walkeri | reverse complement strand
GGTCAGAACAACAAGAGTAGTGCTTGCTAACTTGGTTATTCTAGAGCGTTGCAGCCTTGGGGCGTGGGCCCCATATCTTTCAGCTTCCAGACCTTGTTGCACATGTTGTTTACTTTTAGCAAGTTTCTGGGGGAGGGTTTTCTAAGAAAGAGAAGCTTTTGGGTGCAACATTCTTTTCTGCAAGCTATGATAAGAACATACAATTTAAGTATTAAAAAAGAAGAAATACACTCTAACACACCTGATGACAGGTAATGAGCATGTCTACTAGTTGTGCCCCAGGAAAACTGCCCACGCCATACAGTACCTTTTGAACGTTACATTGCTATTGGTTATTTATGTGTGGAAGCGACGTTTACCTTGGCTGACACCACGTTGTCTAGGTAGCATTTCAAAGGTTGCTTGCCCTTCCCTGCTTTGTGCCTGGTGTCCTTTTGGTTAGCGATGCACTGCCCTCGCTGTGACCAGACAGGAAAAACACCATGGATGTGGAGCCTGGAACTCTAATTGGCCTCTTTGGGAGATTAGTTGTTTAAAAATGCAAAAATTTAACCCATCCGTGGTCAGTCTGCACATGACCTTCACTGGCCTAGATTCTGCTGCTTTGGTGAATGAAACTACCACGGGTAATCTGCCTAAAACGGCCCAGCACTTGATCACACTTAATCGTGTTACGGTGTTTGCACCACTAAACTGGTTTATTATAGTGATTGTAATCCTTCTTTTTTGTGAGGAATGTGCTGCTCTCTTCCGATTCGTTGTGCTTCGTAACCGGGAGAGCTGTTTCACAGCTGCGGTGATTCCCAGCCACGAATGTTTGGGCTTTGGGAAGACTGTCCTCTCGGTGCCAGACACGCTCGCGATTTAAACGCATTTATGCAGTGACGCCCAGGTTACCACCGTGTCAGTCTGTGCACTCGGCTGGGTTGGGAGTGCTGGAGCTCCCATCCAACCCCCGCACTCATCTGAGAGGGCCGCGGTAGCCACATGTGGCTGTGACAGAAAGGCAGGAGGAAGGGAGGCTTGTGGGTGGCTCCCACGCGCCCTCTGACACACTTTCTCTGCGGCGCTGATGTGCCAGTGGGACCTGCTGCCCTTGCTGCTATGGGTTTGCCCGAAGCATGTTCTCACTGGCCCTTGCACGTCTGCATCTGTTTCCGTCCCGTTGCTGCTGGTACATTCTTATCTGCCTCTCATTGTGAGCTTTGCATCGATTGTGATGCAGTGCTGAGCTTTAACGTCCTTGATAGAGATGGATTATAAGGAGTTTTGTAATGCTTCATCTCACTAACTAAGACCAGGTTTAGAATTTATGAATCCAGACCATTGCTCTTGACAGCATGTACTGCTTGTGTCTCAGGGGCTGAGGAGAAGATCTTGGAGGACTTCCGGGAGGTCTACAGTCCTGGTTCCATGGACTTCCAGCTGCAGGCCATGGTGCAGTCGGCTGGGAAGCTGGTCCTTCTGGACAAGCTGCTGCCAAAGATGAAGGCAGGGGGCCACAAGGTGCTCATCTTCTCCCAGATGGTGCGGTGCCTGGACATCCTGGAGGACTACCTCATCCAGAGGAGGTAAGTAACCATAGATATAGAAGGTGAGCTAGTGTAGAATGGGAGGATCACTCTGTGGTCATGTTGTAACGGATGTAGGTGTTGGCCTTGTGTCCGTGCACTGAAGATTTGTGTGATGCGTGCTGCAGGTACCTGTATGAACGGATAGATGGGCGAGTTCGGGGAAATCTGCGGCAGGCCGCCATCGACCGCTTCTGCAAGCCCGATTCAGACCGGTTCGTGTTCCTGCTGTGCACGCGTGCGGGAGGCTTGGGCATCAACCTAACTGCTGCGGACACCTGCATCATCTTTGACTCTGACTGGAACCCCCAGAATGACCTCCAGGTACAAATGAGTTTAAAATTTTGTGGTGGTAGTAGTCCCTCAACTGCACCTGAATTTTTACATTTGTTCTTCCTTTTGCTTGCTTGTACCTTTTTGTCATTGGCTGATTGACCCTGTAGCAATGTGATACTGTTTCCTGTTCCTCTGAGAATGTCACTCTTCTGCTGGCAGCCCCAGCCCGGGCTTGATGTTAATGATGCCTGACAGGTTTGTTTCTGTGTGGGCAGGCTCAGGCTCGCTGCCACAGGATTGGCCAGAATAAGGCAGTTAAGGTATACCGGCTGATTACCCGCAACTCCTACGAGCGCGAGATGTTCGACCGCGCCAGCTTGAAGCTGGGCCTGGACAAGGCCGTGCTGCAGAGCATGAGCGGCCGGGAGAATGTCACAGTCGGAGTAAGTCATCCACCTTCTCTGGTCTGACAAAGCACGATGCGATGGGGGGAGGGGGGGTCTCAGTCCCCAGGGACAGGCTTCATACTCGTGTTCCATGTCCTCCAACAGAGCCAGCAGCAGCTCTCCAAGAAGGAGATCGAGGACCTGCTGAAACGAGGGGCCTATGGGGCCCTTATGGAAGAGGAGGACGAAGGATCCAAGTTTTGCGAGGAGGATATCGACCAGATTCTCCAACGCAGGACCAAGACCATCACCATTGAGTCTGAGGGCCGTGGATCCACGTTTGCCAAGGTGAGGTAGACCGACCGTCTTATGCAGGGCCTGTTAGCGTTTTGGTACTTTTTTTTTTTTACAGTGTACTTTTTCTTTTGTCTCAGGCCAGTTTTATAGCGTCTGGCAACAGGACCGATATCTCTTTAGATGACCCCAACTTCTGGGACAAGTGGGCAAAGAAGGCAGAGATAGATCTGAGCAGCGTCGATGGCAGAGTGAGTGAGCCATACCCGCGCTTATCTGAGACGCCGGCCAGGCTTGGTGTGGCCTCTCGATGTCGCCAGGCCTTTGTTTGTTTTCCGTCCTCTGATGAGACACTCTGCCCCTGCTGTTATGCAACAGAACAGCCTGGTGATTGACACGCCGCGGGTCCGGAAGCAGACCCGGCCCTACAGCACCACCAAGAGCGAGCCGGCGGAACTGATGGAGGGGGACAGCGACCGGGATGACAAGCCCAAGCTGCGGCGTCCCTATGACCGCCTCGGCAGCTACGGCCGCACTGAGTGCTTCCGCGTGGAGAAAAACCTGCTGGTGTATGGGTGAGTTAGCGTGCCTGCATTCTGCTCTGCTGCCACCTGGTGGAGCTCTGGGGAATCTTGCCAACCTCGAGACCTGCAGCGCTGCCACCTGCTGGCGCCCCCCTCTCTGAGTCACATGCACTCTTGTGCTGATATCCAGCTGTGTTTGCAGATGTTTATAACTGTTCCCATTCACTCTGACCACATTGTTGTTGGGAAAAGTTTTTTTTTTAATTTGTGTTTGTTAAACGAGTTGGGTAAAAGAAAACAGCAGGTACGAGCAGGGATGTTCGAGAAGCAGGAATTGCCTAGTGTCTCAGACGCATTAATGTGTGGTGTAATTTATTTGGTTTACATAGCTGCTTTGGTCGTCCTTTACAACCATGGAAAATGGCTTAAATGCGACTCAGCTTGTGGATTAGTAAGTGTGTGTGAGAGAATGGTACTGCTAGGAGCTGACAGGTTTCAGGTGTAGGCAGTGGCATACTGGAGCTTATGGCTGCGCTCTTAAGTGTCCCGCTTGCTCCAGGTGGGGGCGCTGGAAGGATATCCTCCAGCACGGGCGTTTCAAGCGGCCACTCAGCGAGCGAGACGTGGAGGTGATATGCCGGGCGCTGTTGGCCTACTGCCTGGTGCACTACCGTGGAGATGACAAGATCAAGAGCTTCATGTGGGACCTGATCGCCCCCTCCGAGGACGGCCGCACCCGGGAGCTACAGAACCACCTGGGTGAGGCCCCCTCCCTGCCCCGCCCCACTGTGCCCCACCCTGACCTGGCGCCTCTCCACCGGGCTCAAGCAGAGCTTCTCTGTAATGACCCAGCATTAAATGTGCTGCCCTTTCAGGTCTGTCAACTCCGGTTCCCCGGGGCAGGAAGGGCAAGAAAGTGAAGGCCCAGTCCAGCACCTTCGAGATCCACAAGGCTGAGTGGATCCAGAAGCACAACCCCGAGCACATCCTACAGAACGACAGCTACAAGAAGCACCTGAAGCACCACTGCAACAAGTGAGCGGCCTGGGCTGGCACCGGCCCCACCCTCAGCGCCCCTGTCAGGAGGCGTTTAAACATCAGCGCCTCCCAATTCTCAGCAACCTTTGGCAAGCATGTGCCCGGTTTCCATGGCAACTTGAAGCTTCCGCTTGGTGGCTCCGCGGATCCCCAATAAGTAACATGCTGTAGCTGGGTTTCCGCATTAATTTGATTGCTGTCACATAAAGAGAATCAATGCCGTTAAATAATTCAATTAGTAAGGGCAGTGCGGTGTAGCTAAACGGATGAAGTGTTAATTATGGTTTGAAAGAGTAGCTTGGCGTAATCGCTTTCTGCGGCACAGGGCTGAGGGGCGCAGCGCTGAGCTTTGAAAGCTGTCTGCGCTGCGTTTTTGGATAAAGAGGACGTGGCTTCCACAAAGTTCCTATTGTCTGCAGGGTGGTTCTGCTGAAGCCGGCAGACGCCCCATGGATCATAGGCACGCCACGCTGCTCTCTGCCCTCCCCCCGCCGCTGGAATCTGTCTGTGTAGATTTGAGCCCTGAGATGCATGAGCTGGATGATCAGCAAGCCGCCGTCTCGACAGGCCAGAGACATGCAGACATTTCCAGTGCCTTCTCTCGCCCTCACTCGCTCGCTCGCTCTCTCTGTTGCTCGTTATACAGGTTGCTGGAGGCAGTGGGGGTGGTTGCTGGCGTGAGATAGGAGCGGCCCGCTGCCCCCCCCCAACACTTGCAAGCAGTTTTTGATTGGTGGACAGCTTGAGGAAACAGCTGCTAATCTCATGCCAGTGTGCGCAGGGAGGGTGGAGGGTGTTTATGCACACGAAATAGAAGCGGAGTGCGGCTGCGTGCGACCTCCAAATATAGAGCAGGGGTGAGACTCGGGGCTGCAGCGGCAAGGCCGCGTGAAAGCTGTGCGCGAGGCCTCTTGCCTGCGCTAGCGTGCAGTAACGTGCTAGTGCGCGTGTGTGGCCCCGAGGCTGCGTGACAGCAGAGCCTCTCCCCACTGCCACCCCGCAGCCACATCACCACTGCCTCTTCCCACACAGCCAGCCGTGCTGAATGGTCCTGGCAGTGAGTCACCCGCAGAAACCTGATCAGACTGGTGCCCGCTCGCTGGTGTTTCCCTGAAATCTGTCTGTTGCCCCTGTTCTCCCCACCTATTTAAATCAGCTATTCTATAAAAGCTCTCCGCAGTCTGTCCCTTTGCGCTCTCTGGGTGTGACGATGCAAATGTCATTTAGCATTAGCAGGGACCTTATCCCGGGGCATAGACACCACCCATTAAAGTGTGTAAGAATGGCGCTGTCAGGAGCCATGTTTCCACCGTGGGGGGGTGTGGACTTTGGGTTTTGGTGGCGCTGCGTGGGTGTTCTCCAAGCCCTCGGTCCACCGTGACCGCTTGCCCATGTCCCCCTGCAGGGTGCTCCTGCGGGTCCGCATGCTCTACTACCTGAAACAGGAAGTCATTGGAGACAGGTGGCAGAAGGTCCTGGATGGAGTGTGTTCCAGGTGAGAGCTGCTGGGGGATAAGAGGTACCTTCTGTCTTGAGTAGTTCTTGGCGTATGTTCTCATTGGATTTACGACCTTTCCTCAGTGAGATTGAAATCCGGGTTCCAGAGCCCGACCACTCCGACCTTCCCACTCTCTGGTGGGACCTGGAGGCGGACAAGTGTCTCCTCCTCGGAGTTTACAAGCACGGTGAGCGAGAGGGGAACACGGGCTTGTCATCAGCCTACAGCGAGGGTTTGCATTCCCTGCTGAGAAGAGGGTGTTAACTGTAGGCGTCTCTCCCACAGGTTATGAGAAGTACAACACGATCCGTGCAGATCCTGCGCTCTGCTTCCTGGAGCGGGTGGGGCGGCCGGATGAAAAAGCCATCGCGGCTGAGCAGAGGGCCAATGACTTCATGGACGGGTAGGCACACTGGGGATGCCGGCCTCCTCTGCTCCCGCTCTCACTGCATCTCTCATGCATTTTTAATGCTTCACCATTGGCTAGGTAGTTAAGGTCTTCCCCGTGTTGGGCTGAGATAATCGAATGCCTTTTCGGTAGCCATAAATTGCAACCGCTGGCCAAACGTCACAACTAGATGTCTGGTCTGATTATTTGGTCATTACGTGTCCGCAGGGATGTGGACGACCCAGAGTACAAGCCTGCGCCGGCCTTGCTGAAGGGTGACATGGAGGTGAGTGTCAGGCAGACGGGGGTGAGACCAGCGGCCGGGAGACAAAAATCTGACTGTCGAACTTGTCCTCAAACTGAGGTAGTGGTCTGAAAGTGGTGTGTGGCAGTCTGTCTTGCGTGCGACCGACAGAGGGGCTCGGAAGCGAGTCTGATTAAGCTTTGCCCTGGTCCTCTGCTCTCTGCAGGATGATGCATCCTCCCCTGGAGAGCTGGTCATCGCTGATGCTACTGCAGGTCAGTCTGTCACAGTGATGATGACATCAATAAGCTACTGCCCTGATTTTTTAATTAGCATCTTTTAAAGCATGATGGCAACTGCGATTTCCGTGTTGCGTCTCAGACGGCCCAGTGGCAACAGAGGGGGGCGCCGCGCGCTGGCCCCTGCCCTCGGCTCTCACGGCTCGGCTTCGGCGCCTCATCACCGCCTCCCAGCGATATACCAAGAGCCGACAGATCCTGCACATCCACCGCACGCAGCAGGCCTCCCTGGCCCCGGCCTGCACGCTGCCACCCCCCTTCGCCGACGCTATCACTCCCAAGATGGCTGCCAAAATCGAGCGTCAGCAGCGGTGAGCTCGAACGCCCGCTGCCAGCGTTCCCCACGCGAAGCACGCTGACGGGAATGAGCCTATAATGGCTGCCGTCTGCCCCCTCCTCAGGTGGACCAGGCGCGAAGAGGCGGACTTCTATCGTGTGGTGTCCACCTTCGGTGTGGTGTTTGACACCGAGGCAGGACGCTTCGACTGGACCAAATTCCGCGCCATGGCACGGTTGCACAAGAAGACTGATGAGAGTCTGCAAAAGTACCTGCAGGCATTCACGGCCATGTGCCGCCGTGTGTGCCGCCTGCCCGCCCGCGAGGATGGTGTGTTACCGTGGTGACCGTTGCTCTCCATGTATCTGCCGAGCGATCCTCTTAATGTTACCCCCCCCCCTCCTCTCCCCCAGATTCCGCTGACCCCTCCATCTCCATTCAGCCCATCACGGAGGAGCGGGCGTCCCGCACGCTGTACCGCATCGAGCTGCTGCGCAAGGTCCGGGAGCAGGTGCTGCGGCACCCGCAGCTGGGCGAGCGCCTGGCACTGTGCCAGCTGGGCCCTGACCTTCCCGTATGGTGGGAGCCAGGGCACCACGACCGCGACTTGCTGATAGGAGCAGCCAAACATGGAGTCAGCCGCACGGACTACCACATTCTGCGCGACCCCGAGCTCGTGTTCATAGCTGCCCAAAGCAGCTACAGCCAGCACAGAGGCTCGCAGTCCCGCATCGCCACACCACTCCTGCAGCTGCAGAGCCAGACCTCGCTCACTGTGTCCCCCTCGAGTGGTCCACTGCGGGAGCCCGAGACTCCAGCCGCCCCGGACGAAGGCCCCAAGATGGAGCTGAAACAGGAGCCCATCTTCGAGGCGGAGGATGTAGAAAGGAAAGAGCCCCTCGCATCCTGGAGTCCCAAGGTGGTTCCTCGGACCCCCATGGACCATGGGGGAGAGGTCGTCCTCCAGAAGGCCCAGGCAATGCACACCAAGGCCTTCACACCTGAATCAAGCGCCGAGAAGGACAGGAAAGCCTGTAAGCCGAGCTGCAGGAGTCCCCGGGGGCGCCGCGCCTCCTGTTCCTCATCCGGCTCATCTTCACGCTCCTCTTCTTCATCATCATCATCCTCGTCCTCTTCACGATCGGGTTCCAGCTCCACATCCTCCTCCTCTTCGGGTTCTTCGTCGTCCTCTGAGGATGGTGAAAGCGATGCAGAGGAGGACAGGAAGGCTGGTAAGTTCTGGGAAGCAGGAGGGTGGTTACCTGTGGCCTGTACTACCAAGCGAGGTTATTGGCTTATCGAGATCTTGTTGGATTTAAGGTACCACAGTTTAAATGGATTTCATATTCGTTCACTTACATTTTGCCCAGACTACCTTAAATCAGACAAGTTACCCTGGTAAGCCAGTAACCCTGCTTCGTAGTACAGGCCCCTGGTCTGGCTGACGCTGTTCAGACGTCTGTCTCAAGCCAGCATGCTGTATCGCTAATTCTCATTGGCTTGTCTTCAGCATGTTGCCCTGTGACGCATGGGCTGTTCGCTGGTTTTACCGAGTGTTTCTGGAGCGTCAAGCGTGTGGGACATGTGCTTCCAGCGTTGCCGGGGCCGAGCATGAAAGGCTTTGACGAGGACAGCGTAGCTTCGCTGAGCACCACACAGGAAGAGACGCAAGATGGCAGCCTTCCTGAGAGTATCCTGCCCAGCTCCTCCAATCCTTTCCAGGGAGGATTCATGCTGGCTGCCTCCTACTGGCCAAAGGTGAGCGTGCAGACATCGACGACCCCTCTCCAAACGCGCAAAACTGCGCACCTGTTTCTTGACTGTTTTCCCTAAAATGCACCACGTCACCCCCCGCAGGACCGGGTCATCATCAACCGCCTGGACAGTATCTGTCAGGCAGTTCTGAAGGGAAGGTGGCCCACGGCCCGGCGTGCATGTGAAGGGGGTGTGGTGTCGTCATTTTACACCACCAAGCTTCTGGATAGTCCTACAGGACCTGCAGGCCTTAGAGAGGAGTGCTCGGCCTCCCCGCGTATGGCAAAGGTGAAGACGCATGTACCAGAAAAGGAGTTTACAGTCAAAATCAAAGACGTATGTTTACTTTTTGTTCACTAGGACCTGAATGTGGCATGCACAGCATGATCTCTCTTCCGTGTGAATGTCTGCCTTCCGCGTACATGTATGATCTCTACTTTCGATGCTGTGTTTAATTCTCCAGTATTAATATTTAACATTGCTAAATCTCTTTCGAGGTGTCCTGGATAAAGAGGTGCCTTCTAAATGCCTGTCTCTGACCTAACAGTGTCTGTTTTTCATAGCATTAAAAAAAATTTACTTGTTTTTACTTTTAAATGTCAGCAATTGTATCGCCCTGTATCGTCAGCACAGTGGATATACGGTGGCAGATAATGCAGATTGTGCTATCGGTTCGGTTCCTTAGCCTATTGCTTTTGCTGTGATCATAGCTCTCTGTGCTCCTAGATTATACATGATTATGCCTTTAATTTTGGTCTCTTAGCCCTGCTGGTTTACAGAAGTTACAGTAGGGAAAAAAAAATCTTCTGACTGAGACCAAAATTCCAAGTTTCAGCTTGAACAAACTATTAAATGCGGGCCGTCGATTTGATGCAAGGTTATTCTTCAGCAGGAGGGAAGCTTGAAGATGACGTTCCAGAAGCAGGGCTTGCTCTTGAAACGCCCCCTGGAGGGAGAAGAAGGAGCTGCGAATCAGCAGCAGTACTTGGCCCGTCTGCGTGATCTGCAGGCTGCAGCTGATGCCAGCCTGTCTGATTTCACCAAGCCTTTACCCAGCACTGGCCCAGGTATGTGTAAACTATAGGACCAAGGCCACTTGGTGTAGCAGATGAACGGAGAGCCACTAAACATTGCAGTGTATAATTTAGATTTGGTTGTTTTACTGTACTAAAGTAATGTATCTTGAGTCCCTCAATGGCACTTTAGTGGTAGCCTCTGCTGGAGAACCTTCATGTTTCTGCTCAGACCCCTCAGTGTATTAACAATATCATGATCTCATTTGTCTTCCCCTCTGAAGTCAGGAACTTGCTATTTGACAGTTAGGGTGGTAATAATGCCATGCTTTACAGTAGAGGGGAGCTTTTTCATACGCAAACCGCCATGTGGTCTGTCAGCTTCTGCCTCTGAGCTCTGCTTTCATGGTTAACGTCACCCAAATGTTAACTCGCGTGGCGTCGCCTAGGGAAGGTATCACCGGTGAATGGTGTGCGGCTCGGGGGCAGAGGCGCATGGCAAAAAATGTCCCTGTGACGTTGCCCTGTGCCCTCCCAGGGGAGCGGATGCCAGCGGACACACCACCTGCGGTGAAGAGGAGGCGCGGCAGGAGGAAGAATGTGGAAGGATTGGGTGTCCTGTTCATGAACAGGAGCAGAACCCCTATGACCCACGAGCAGGTGAGGAAGCTGGCCATCTGAGTGCCTGTCCGTTTCCCTTTGCCCGATTTTAGAGACGGCGCTAAAAAAGAAAATAGCATACAAAATATAGGACTATTGCTAAGTGCAATGACTGTATGAAGTCTAAATATCAGCCTGCCAAACCACAATGCAAATGTATGACACAGGACACAGTGCACTTTGCATATGATCACTTTATGTGCTGACTGTGACAATGATTTCTCCATTATACAGTGGAGGAAATAATTATTTGACCCCTCGCTGATTTTGTCCAATGACAAAGAAATGAAAAGTCTCAGAACAATATCATTTTAATGGTAGGTTTATTTTAGCAGTGACAGATAGCACAACAAAAGGAAAATAGAAAAAATAACTTTAAATAAAAGATAGAAACTGATTTGCATTTCATTGAGTGAAATATGTATTTGAACCCCTACCAACCATTAAGAGTTCTGGCTCCCACAGAGTGGTTAGACACTCCTACTCAATTAGTCACCCTCATTAAAGACACCTGTCTTAACTAGTCACCTGTATAAGACACCTGTCCACAGAATCAATCAATCAAGCAGACTCCAAACTCTCCAACATGGGAAAGACCAAAAAGCTGTCCAAGGATGTCAGAGACAAAATTGCAGACCTGCCCAAGACTGGAATGGGCTACAAAACCATTAGCAAGAAGCTGGGAGAGAAGGTGACAACTGTTGGTGCAATTGTTCGAAGATGGAAGGAGCACAAAATGACCAATCGACCTCAGTCTGGGGCTCCACGCAAGATCTCACCTCGTGGGGTGTCAATGATTCTGAGGAAGGTGAGAAATCATCCTAGAACTACACGGGAGGAGTTAGTTAATGACCTCAAAGTAGCTGGAAGCACAGTCACCAAGAAAACCATTGGGAAACACATTACACCACAATGGATCAAAATCCTGCAGTGCTCACAAGGTCCCCCTGCTTGAGAAGGCACATGTGCAGGCCCGTGTGAAGTTTGCCAATGAACACCTGAATGATTCAGAGAGTGACTGGGAGAAGGTGCTGTGGTCCTATGAGACCAAAATTGAGCTCTTTGGCATTAACTCAACTCGTCGTGTTTGGAGGAAGAAAAATGCTGCCTATGACCCCCAAAACACCATCCCCACCATCAAGCATGGAGGTGGAAACATTTTGCTTTGGGCGTGTTTTTCTGCTAAGGGCACAGGACAACTTCACCGCATCAATGGGAAAATGAACGGAGCCATGTATCATAAAATCCTGAGCGACAACCTCCTTCCCTCTGCCAGGAAACTGAAAATGGGTTGTGGATGGGTGTTTCAGCAAGACGATGACCCAAAACATACAGCAAAGGCAACCAAGGAGTGGCTCAAGAAGAAGCACATTAAGGTCATGCAGTGGCCTAGTCAGTCTCCAGACCTTAATCCAGTAGAAAACCTATGGAGGGAGCAGGAGCTCAAAGCTGCACAGAGACAGCCTCAACCTTAGTAATTTAGAGATGATCTGGACCAAAATTCCTCCTAAATTCCTCCTAACCCTAAAATGGCCATCAATTACAAGAAAGGTTTGACCTTTCACTAAGTATTAAGTCTTTTTTGTTAGAGGGTTCAAATACTTATTTCACTCAATGAAATGCAAATCAGTTTCTATCTTTTATTTAGTTATTTTTTCAATTTTCCTTTTGATCTGCTATCTGTCACTGTTAAAATAAACCTACCATTAAAATGATACTGTTCTGAGACTTTTCATTTCTTTGTCATTGGACAAACTTACAAAATCAGCAAGGGGTCAAATAATTATTTCCTCCCCTAAGTCCAAGCTAACAGAGAAATTTAGATACTTGAACATGACACATTCTGTGTCACACAGCGTACAAATAGACGTGTGCGTGTGAGCGCAAGCGTGTCAGTGTCATTCAAGTGGTTACTGGAATGAACACATTTTAATATATAAAACAAACATATAAAGGTATAAAGTCATTTACAGTTTATAATCCCACACAGATGACACACCCAAAGACCACCTTCTCCGAAATCATATGCAAAGTGCACTATTGCATTATTTTGTCTTTTTTTAATGTCGTGTGCTATTTCAATGTCACACATTCGATAACGTATTAAGTATACTTCAGCTTAATATTTCATTCTTACTTCTACATCATGCTTATGTCACAGAGTAATAGCACACAATTTCTTTTTTAGCACTAACTTGTACACTAACTTGTTTTTTTGTTATTGCAAATATAAGGAATGATTGACTAATTATGTATCTCTTGCTGGAACACAGAATCTACTCTGGTTAATAGGGTGTCCAGTTCATTATTAGACCAAATTATTTAACTTTTTTAATAGCGTCTGGTATGTCTAAATGAGAGAAAAGTAAAATTATATGCAATGGAAGGTACATCCATATCCAAAGGATGAATGCAAAATCCTAAGTGCCGGTTTCTCTCCAGGTATGTGTTTATAATGCTGTCATATTCTCACATAACATAGTTCACTTTTACTGGGTCGAACAACAAAATAAACTTTCTTGAATCGATTCTTGAAAATTTAGCTTGAAGTCATGAAACAGTCATGGAAATCAAAAAGTATATGAACCCTCTTGTAGGTATTTGTGTGGCTTGTGTATCTAGGTTGGGGAGATCCTCTTGGAGGGGGCAATTCGGTCAGTAACCACGGCTGTCTTCTCCTCCAGGCATCCGCCGGCTGGTATGGCAGTGCCCCGGCCAGTCCCGCCGTGCCCCCAGCACAGGGGTACAGGCAGGGGCCGACGGACCCCGATGGGAGGGTGCCCGTCATCAACCTCAAAGACGGAACCCGTCTCACAGGTGACGACGCCCCCAAGAGGAAAGAGTTGGACCAGTGGCTAAGAGCACACCCGGGTTTCGTGGCAGATGCTGGGGCCTGCCTGCCTGTGAGTGCCCCCCGTTTTCACTTCCTCCTGTGTCCTGGGGGCCATTATGCCCCCGTAGACGTGTAGATGAAGCTCGCCAGGGTGTAGCCTTGGAAGAGGAGTCCTAAAAATGAGGTGACTCGCATGCAGAGAGGGGCGTGATTATGACCCCTACGGCTCCCCCTTCAGGGCGTCACCGACATGCAGTTTCCGGATGGCCGGCCGAAGCAGAAGCGCCATCGGTGCCGCAATCCCAACAAGATGGACGTCAACAGCCTGACGGGGGAGGAGCGTGTGCAAATCATCAACCGGAGGAACGCGCGCAAGGTTGCCAAACGTGCCCAGCCCCCCGCGATCTCCTGATCTCCGCCTCTGCTCGGCCCCCGCTGATGATACCTTCTGTGCGTTGTCCCCTCCCCAGGTGGGTGGTGCCCTGGCCCCCCCGCTGAAGGACCTGTGCCGCTTCCTTCAGGAGAACCCCGAGTACGGGGTACCCCCAGAGTGGGCCGATCTGGTCAAGCAGTCGGTGAGTGTTCTTCAGTGCAGCGCTGCTCCCGCCTCTCCCTGCCTGCTCCTCACTGAAGCCCCTGTTGTGCTCTTCCCAGGGCTACCTTCCAGAGAGCATGTTTGACCGCATCCTGACTGGGCCCATAGTTCCGGAGGAGGTGAGTCGCCGTGGCAGGCGGCCCAAAAGCACTGCGGCCAAGGCGGCCACGGCCTCCCCTGTCCTGCCCGGGAACTCCATGCTGGCCAACGGGCTGCTCCCTGGCATGGACCTGTCTAGCTTACAAGCCCTGCAGCAGAACCTCCAGAGCATACAGGCTCTGCAGCTAGGCGCCGGCCTCATGGGTCTTCCGGGAGGACTGGCGTCTGCTACTGGAGACACTGGCAACCTGGCTTCCATGTTTCCCATGATGCTCTCGAACCTTCTGGGCATGAGCAGCCTGCTAGGGAAGTCACAGGAGGTGACGACTGGTGCAGAGGATGGCAAGAAGGAAAGCGGGAGCGGCAGTGGAGACGCCTCGATCTCCAGTGGCCCTCCGGTCACCTCCGACCCCAAAGGCGAAAGGACCAAGGGCCAGGACCCGGAGCCCTGCAGCTCTGTGGCCACGCCGGGCGCCGCCTCTGCCAGCAGCTCTTTGCTAGCGCTTAACCCGCTGCTGCTGTCCAGCATGCTGTACCCAGGGATGCTGCTTCCTCCGAGCCTTAATCTCCCCCTGTCCCCAGTACCTCAGTCCGGCTTGCTAGAGAGACAGCAGCAGAACTCCATCAGCGTCCCTTCCTCCCCGGCCATCCCCCCCAAGGAGACTCCACCTGAGGCAAGAGGGCGGGGGGTAAGAGAAGGGGAGCAGAAGGAGGGGTGTGGAGCGCAGGCCTCAGAGCTGAAGAAAAGTGGCGAGGAGCGACTTGGGAAATCAGACTCCTCGTCGGAGTCCGGAAGCTCGGCGTCGTCTGAAGATTCAGACTCCAGTAATGGAGACTGAATTCAGTGCCTCCCTAACAATTAAGTATATAAGTAATATATGGATTTTCATGCACTGATTTTTTTTTTCTGTAAATTATGGAAATAATAGTATGTTATAAGGAAAAAACCAGCTGAAGGAACAGCGTGGCATCTGAAATTTCAGTGTTTCTTCAAAGGTACAATATTGTTTGAAAGGATTTACATTTACGCTATTAAATTGAAATGTGTGAAGCTGTATTTCAGTGATAAAAAAGGTATTGTTAATTATGTTGAGATTCATTTTATTAAATGAGAAAATGAATTCTCAATATGAGCTGTACATATATATGTATATGGGGGTAAATACTTTGTAAATACTTTTTAGAATGTCCTCGTAAATAGCAAAGTCTTCTGAGCATCAGCAATAAGTTAGGCAGCTCATGGATGTCTGAAAAGCTGTAGATTTTGTTTGCCTCACACGTCCTTCTGTGGTGGCAAACTCACAGGAAGCTGAGACCGTAACCAGCCTCTGTCCTCCCCCCCCATGTTGCCTCACTGTGGAGCTCCGCCCCGTCTGTGGCCGCGTGATCGCCGGGCGTGCCGAAGCGTTCAGGAGGACTGTGCATTAGTGCACCGTTGTAGAACGACTGTAGAAACCCGCAAACTCTTCAGCAGTGGGTCGTCTTAAACTTAGTTGCACTTTTAGCATTTGCACAAACATAGAGGTTATTTTTTTTTTTCTGACGCAGTCATCTCCTCCCAGGAGCTGTAAGAGAGAACAGCCTTTGAATTGGCCTTTGCTGAGGCTGCCCGGAGACCAGACAGGAAGCAGATGACTGCTATATGTCACTCCTGCTAATAGTTGACTGGGTCTGGCTGCCATTTTGCTGTGCTACCTGTTTCAGGTCCTGTTTTGCATTCAGAAGAATTCGTCATAGCAGAGTTGCAGGTGGTTAGCTTGTCACTGACCCTAACTTCAGCTGAGTCATGGGTGCAGTGTTCTGTGCAGTTTATTTCACAGCGTGTGTGTCGCTGTAGCTGTCTGCTGGCATGGCCATCTCAGTCCTCCTGCTGTCTCTCCACTGGATTTCTGTTATCCAAAAAAAAAAAAAAACGACCGAAAATCTGTTTGCAGGAGAGATAATTGGTTTAATTTCCTGCTGTCTGAGAGCTGTGGCATAGCCCGAGAAGAAAACACTGCCAAATTTTAAGTCAGGGGTCAGCAGTCTGGTGCCTTTTGTGTGCTGCTCTATGTGCAAGGGGGGTCACACGTGCTCTGTAGGGGGGGGGGGGAGTGGAGAAGCACAGGATGGTAATTAGATTTCAGTATTTTGTTTTTGGCTGTACAGCAGAACATGCACAGTGCACGCGTGTAGATGGCGGTCAGCATGTTCCCTCAGCTTACCCGCATCCATTTGGCAGTTTCCTGTTTAAGGTGAGCTGGCCTTTCTGGAGATGCACCATTCACCTCTTCCGGTCGCCTTGCCTCTGCAGTGCCACCAGAGCTCCGGTCTATACCCTGTTCCTCTTTGGATAGATATACTTCTATATATTTTTCCAACACCTTCCAGCTGTGCATTTATTTTTCTAGGAATTCTGTGTTAATCCACCATGGTGTTAAATACTTATTTATGCCTTAACCTTTAAGTTCCAGGTATGTATAGTGTTGGATTTTTTTTTTTTTATTTTAATTTATGTAATATACAAATACATGCAGCTTTTCAGGCTGATTATTGCCCTTACGAACAATGTAGTGGGTACGTCTGCGCGTTGCCTTACACTATGTGTGTAACCTGACTCATCCCTCACAGCTGTTAAACATGTGAGAGTTGCATATGTGGTCTGTCTGTCAAGTTTCTATGTGCGTGGTGTTACCTTTTTAGCGATGGGGGGCCTTTCTGTTGGAAATGACAAGCTGTGTACAATGTCGCGTGTACACTGCTTAAAAAAAAAGAAAAAAACTTGGTCTGACATCCTGGATTTTAAAGTGGGTATACATCAGTATTGAAGGGCAATTTTAGACTTATTTTTAAGAAAAATAGACACTTTATTTGAGCTAAAGTTTTGCTGACACGGCTCATCAAATGCCCTTAGCAAACTTATCAATTAAGGTTATTTTATTAATTTTTCCAGAGTTGGTAAGTCCATTTGGAGACGGCTATGCAGTATACCTCACAAGCATAGTATCACTAGTTTGCCCTGATCCCCGTGGGTCCCCCCTGCCCCTGCCCCGCCCCTTCCATTCACCCACGACCTTCATAAGGCAAAATGCCACATGTCTGGCCTGCTCATCTGTGATGTCCCTCTGCCGTCCCGTGTTGCGCCCTTGAGTTGAAAACCAATATTACCTACTTCCAGGATACCAGGCCCAGCGATCTCAGAAACACTGTACAACACGAGTGGTCTTAAGGACAGTTAAAGAACAAGAGAAATTTTGGACTTTCCCTGTGGTACTTTGGGGATACAATTATTACCACAATTATTTTGTGCATGATGATATTTGGGTAGTTTAAATGCTTCTTTCAAATAGAAGATTGCAAGTGCTGGACAAAGCAGTCTTAGACCTGTCATGATAAAGGAGTGAAAAAAATGACCAATATGCAACAAAAAAAAGAAAGAAAAAAATACGCACTAATACTTGAGTTGACATAAGATTAGTGTGAAGGCTACAGTGGCTTCTTTTGTTGTGTATATAGACCTTTTGTTCCAAGCTTGATATCTTGAAGGTTATTTTCAAGTCCAGTTTTCTTTTGGAGAGTTGCAGTATATGAAGGCTGTGATTTGTGTAGTCTAGTACGTTATGTAGTGCAGGAGATGCGTCTCTCAAAGTCATTTGTAATTTATTGAATTACTTTGTATGGAGTTCTATAGAGGAAATGGAAGTTAAATTATTTTTATTAAACTCTTTGACCTATTGAAAGGTGTACATGTGTCCATTACCTTGACCATTGTCAGCTGGTAAATTGGTTGTTTTTTTATATTGCTATTATGTTTCAAACTGGCCACATACAGCAGTAATTTCACCTTGATACATACAGTACTAAGATATAATTACTTTTGTCTGGTGTTTTTAAAAAACATTCATTGCATTTTCAAGCTGTCAGGAGCAATTAGTAAATTTTACCGCTGCTGCTTCACCAAAGTATTTTTAATTAGTTTAAACACCCTTGTAACTGGGAGAGCCAGCAGTCTCTTACTCTCACTGGCCCACACATCCGTACTGATGAAGACTTGGAGCTGGTTCCCTACCCAGACACGGCGACGTTCCACTGAGGCCTGCTGCTGACTCGGACCACACACACTGCACATCTGCTGAGAAAAAGGCTAACAAAGCTTGTTTTGTTTTCTTAGCTTTCGCTGTACGTTTAGCATTTCTTCCCTCCAGAACATGCAGGGTATGTCAGCACTCATCTCGAGTGTTGTGATGACTTTCGCTGGCTTATTGCCAAATGAGTGGGAAGTAAAGAGCAGAAAGTATGAAGTCATTGCTAAACACTGGTAAGTTGTGCTCTTTGTATATCACTTTTTCCCCACTGGTTCATGAGAATGGTCTAGAAGCCTAAAAAAGCCACAAATATTTATGTATACTAAGATATAGGTTACTGTGCTCCCTCTAATGGTTGTTAAGACTACTACAGTACCTTCCCATGATTGTGTGTTCCATTCAGAATGTCAGTGGTGCTCAACCTTTTTTCACTGTGATCCAATTTTACCATACCAGCTCAGTTGCAAACCTTTATCAAGTATAGGTGTAAATTAACACTCCGATCAAGCGAGCAATTTACGCCAATCAATGCCTATTGCACAAATCTGATTGAACATTCCAGTGAATTTTTAATTAAACATCTGTAGTTTGGGTTCTTGGATTGATTGAGTGGTCACTGGTTTTGCACTAACTCTGCCCTGTGACCCTTTCAGAACTTGCTAAACGTGACCTAAATTTGGGTCGCGACCCTCTGGTATAAATGCTCTTGGAAATGCACATAGCTCATTGTCTTATTTTTAGGATACATTTGTATTGTATTTCTCTCCGTTAAAAAAAAAAAACATGATGTTATGAATTTGTGTATTTTCCATTTTTTTTTTCTTTTTACGACTAGTTTGAACAGGTGTGGTCATGGGTATTGTAGCAAATGTTTAGACTTTTGATGTTTTTCTCGAACTTCCTGTTAGTCCATCTAACAGACAGTGGTGTCTTTTAGACAAAACAGATCTTTTCACAGGTGCCATGAACTCAGTAGCAACAGACAGAATATTTCCAAACACTGTCCCAAGATGGTAAAGTGATTCTGTAAGGCATGTTTCAAATGATTTTTTACAAACCCATTATATATTTTATTTTAACTGGCTTGAATGATACTTTGGTATTTATGTAGAATGAGCACATTTATGAACTCATGGATGTAAATAATTATACCAAATAACTGGATTGTTGGGATACTTATGTACTGTACATACCGTATTACAGCATTCCAAATGATTATACCTCAGTCACCATTGTTTCTTTGTTAAACAGACGTCAAAACCATAGCTGAAACCACACTATGACAAACCAAAAAGTTAAAACTCACCCAAGTGTTGCTTAGCAAACTGATTATAATAGGGCATAGCTGGTAACAAATGTAAACTGAAACTTAAGAGCTTTTAAAGCACCACATTTGCATTGAAAGTAATAGGAAGTGGGTTGTTATAGAAACCATGACTGTGCTGCCACAACAATAGCCAAGAGTATTTAGGTAAAGGTTAACCCACCAGTCCCCATACCTTGGAGCTGCAGCTCTTCTGTGGAACTGGACTTTACAGGATTCAAGGCAATTGCCGGTGAACAACATGGGATGCAGCACGAGCAAGGACACCATAGTGGTGGACCCCTCCAAAAAGCCCGAAGAGAAACGGAAGTCTGACGAGCAGTGCGAGGTGTCAGAAGAGGTCGTCACTGTTATGTCCGAGGGGGACAACGACACAAAGGAAGTTTCAGTCGATAGCTGATCAGGGATTAATGTCCTGTATTCTTTCCATTAGGTGAGATGAGTTTTGTCCATTTTGCTCATACTGTTATAGTACATTGTTCAGTGAATATGTGACTGAATATTTTGACTATTAACAGGAGTTATTTTTCCATTTTAATTTGATTAACTTAGCTGAACGTATTTAGCTCACTTTTTCTTTAATCAAAATATTTTTTGAATGCAATTCTCCAGTATCTTAGACTGTAATATAACCATTACTTGGCAAAACATTTTTGTAATGGATTTTAAAGTTTCATTTAAGCTTAATTCAACTTCTAAATGAAGAGCAACTTACAAAACTTATTTTATTTTTGATATCTCAGGATTTGTTGTCTGGCTGAAATCAAGAGTTAGTCCGTTAAAATTTCACTTTGAGGAACGAAAGGTCCAGGAATGGGAAATTCTGCCCAAAATATATAAAGAGCAAATTTCCAAAACTATCCTTTTATTGTTGTTTATGTGATGAGAACGGCAATGACCTAAAGCCAGGCTACCTCAGGTTACAGTATTACGAACCAAAGCTCACTCATACAATCCAACAAGGAACTTAAAATTCCTAAACTCTGTAAGTCCACAGAAATTTTCCTAAACTAATCCCGTGGACTGAGACAGTTATCCAAATTTGCTCTAATGGTCCCTCCAACAATGACACAAGCACACTGCCTAATTTTAACCAGAGTCTGAAGTCAGCTGTTGTACAATTTCGGTGATAACTGTTTTTTTTCCCATTCCAGCAGAGATCACATACATTGTAGGCTGAGAAGCTGTCCTGAAGACAACTGAAAATGCAGTCAGCACACCCTCTTCAGATGAGGCCAAGAATGAAAGCTACCACAACTTTAGTTCAATTTTGCAATACTTGTGATAACTAAAATATGTATGTACAGTAAGGCTCTTGTAATAAATTGACAGTACACAATTACAAAGTGATTACCTTGAAGATTCCATATGGTGGCTGGTCAATACAGGGCGCTAGGAGGCAGCCCTAAAAAAATAACATTTTTCTTTCTAAAAAATAAATTTGTATATAGCCTAACTTGTGTGTATGTGTTGAAACTGCATAATAATGTAATATATATTTTTAAATTTTTTTATTTTTTAAATATTTCTTCTTGGGCTCTATACAGTAAAGTTTCGGAGCAAGTTAATGATACAACTAATCTACATAACAAAGTTAGGTCAATCAGCGTAGTCGAATCGGAGCCGTAAAAGCGCCTGACCACTAGGGGCGCACAAGGAGAACTAAAATGGTACTGCGCAGTCGCCATCTTGGTGCAGCTGTGTTCTCTACATTGCGTTCTGTAACGCGAAGTATCTTTGTATAAAAGCATATTTTAAGAGAGAACTGATATTACTGGCTGTCACACGTACACTTTGAAAGTAAAAAGTTTGTGAACTGCCCTCTGTCCGTTATGAGGATATCAGTTTTTCAAACATCGTGGGTAACAGTGAAGCAAATGAAAGCGACTAAAGGTAATTTGCTGATCGATTTATTTTTTCCGTGTCAGTGATGCTGAACGGACAGACACTCACAAGTTGTGTTGCCTCTGTCACACAAAGTAGCTGGTATGCCTAACTTAAAAGCACAAGAATATGGCCATTGGCATATGTCTTCAGGTGGAATTTTTAAAGATTATGAAATTTTGCGAGTCCTATAATGATGTTTCATTTAATTATTTGTTGATTTTAATGACAAATAATTACTGACCATTTAATAGAGCACCGGTATCCTGCAGTTTTCGGGGAAAAATCCATACTTTTTATATTATTGTTGAATCTAAATGAATCCATTGCCAAATATAGGACCTTGTTAAAAACTGGAAGAGCACAGCAGATCAACTGTATAAAAGATTTTATGACGCAGTCGTTAAAATGATGAAATTTTTAGCATTTGTGGGATTAAATAAATGAGTACGTTCTTGTATTTTTTAACAAACTAGTAGTCATTATTATTTATTATTCAGTTATTCTGTTAATCTCTAATGGAAATGCATAGGTTATTGATATTAAGTAGGCAAACCATTTTTTTTTTACCAGACCCGATATCTATTTAACCGAAATAATTTATCAAATGAATGCGTTAGCGTAATCAGCAAATAATTCGAACCTGTTTTAATTGAAGATTACTCCAAAACAAAGAGCAGCAGGGAAACCCTGAATCATGCTGTACGGCAAAACGAACCTGGTCCAGGGGGGAATTTCGTCTTCTGTTGATGCAGACTTTTTCCAAATGTAGGCTGTCATTCCGGCAGCTGCATTTAATTTTATGGGGTCGTCAATAATCCGACAGATGAAGTGATTTCATGGCATGCCTTCGAGGGTCTGTCCCAACTCGCATAACTTGGTCTTCTGTCTCCGACACCGATTTGTCCGTTTGCCTAGCAGCAGGAAAAATAATCGGTGAATATTAAGACTTGGATTCGTTGCAAAACATACTTAGCTTGAAGTAAGCGTTCGATTGTTTAGTGCACTGCTGGCAGTGCTTTAAACGAATCATTCCTATAATTAATTTCTGTAAAATATGGAAATCTTTTGTTCCTGTACTGGGCGTAATACCTCAGGGAAAACTATATATATAGAATTAACTTTGTACCTATTGCTTCTGAAATGATACACCTGTCAATAACAACGTGAATAATTATTTTATAAAGCTTAATTATAAGCTATGTACGCGCGCGCGTGCGTGCGTGTGTGTGTACAATATGCAGACCTATGTATGTATCGGGCACAAGGCTAGGCATGTACAGCAGTGTCACCAACTTCTGAGATCTTCAGTTCGAGACAAGTCTGCACACACATTTACATGTATGTAACAGTTTAATTTACTTATAAATAATGTGTAGGGGGAACTACCCCAACGCTTTTGATGCATCTTATTTTCGTTTTATAATGGAATAATATAGATCTAACATAGGATTTATTTCGTGAGCGTATCAGAAAGCTTAAGTGTCGTGCATGATGCGTGAGAGCTGGCAGCCCTGATACAGTCCACATAAACGAACATGCACTACGGGCAGTGCAGTGGCGCCTGTAATCCAAACTGCATGTCGTTTGACGGCCTGGGGAAACTCCACCGACACAGAAGATAGGGAATCCCACTTCCAAATGTGGAGGTGTGAGGCAGAATACTACTAACCGGGTGACCATAATTTCGTGATATGCTAAAAAGTAATCGTCGTGCTTGTATAACAAGCACCGCCAGATGGCGCTCATGCCATATGCTTGAAACACCAACCGCAGTATTCCATTGTGTGTGAATCTTTTCTTTTACACTTCAAGATTGATTTTGTAGGGCAGACGAGGGTGAACCACTTTTATGCCAACATATTATGTTATTATTCTTATGCACAAAATCTCTGACAGGGACACAGGAATTCATGTTATGGTTGTCTTTAAGGTAAAATACTATTTTGAGAGTATGATAATGTTACTTTTTATAAAGTTCTTTGTAATTTAGACCTATAAAGTCTCCTGGTAATATGAAAGTGCCAGAAGTATATTACATATGTTACATACAAAGTTACATATTATATAACTTTGTAGGTGGGGTAGTAACACCTGCTATGGACTGTGCGGCATTAGTAATTGACACTGATGCGCACAGCAAATA
>JAODUD010000019.1:1071557-1083749 GCA_026784285.1 Stomatorhinus walkeri | reverse complement strand
CAAAAACTAGCAAACTGTGGCATATAATATAAATATATAATAATCATACAATCAGTGTATATAATCACACACACACACATATATATATATATATATAATGTGTGTGTGTGTGTGTATCTATATGTCATCTATATACAGTGTATCATATTATTGGTGTTATGTGACACAATAAATTTATTGTGTCAGTCACATAACACCAATAATATAAAAAACTCAGAAATAGCAATAGCGGCAAAATTACGAGACGCTTCTTGAAGTGGTAAACAAAAGAACTTTTAGCTATGACACTGCACTCTGTGAAATTGTAATTACATTGATTGCAGTTCATTGTGTTTCAATCACACTATGAACACTTACAAATTCCTGGTCTGACATTGTTGCTTACAGACTGTTAGTGGCTGACTGGAAAAGACAGGTGCGTGTAATATCCAAACATCAGACGTCATTTACTGAGTACAAAGGCATGGATTCGTATCTGACCGCTGTAGTGTCCTTCTACTCTTCTATTATGACAATGACACTTGTCAATGAATAAGAGGATACTTCATCAAAATGCTCTTCTCTTTTCTAAGGCAACTGTTGTCTCTCTGAAGTTATGTGTGTAATGAAGAAACTGCATAACACCCAATGATCTGCAGAGGGCTACAAATACACACATGTACACAAACAAGGGATAATGATTATTATTATTATTTTGCGGTTTTATTCTTTTCTTTTTATTCTAATAATGTTTATTATTATTTCTCTATTTTTTTACTATATGTGATGAAGTGAACCATATGGCACAGTGACCACTGGGAACACAACATCCTTTACCAAGCATTACACACTAACTGCATATGCTACTACAGGGGTGGGCTATCTTATCCAGAAAGGGCCGGTGTGTTTGCAGGGTTTTTTTGGGCTAACCGTTCGATCAGTTGTTCAAACCCAGGTATGCGAACTCTTCAGTCGATCAGTCCTCTACGCACTACTCTAAGTACGGAGTTGCAGTGATAAGCTGCATACCTAACAGCCCTTTCTGGATAAAATTAACTGCCCCTGTGCCAATGCAATACTTTGCAGTTTGAGAATTCTCCCTATTGCTTACTATAGACAGTTGCCGACTTGGTCAACCTAATGTAGAATCATACTTATGACCAGAGACCCACACAACAATTACGTTTCAAACTACATTTTCAGACAACTTCACATTATATGTGATTGTACAGCTAAAGTATTCCTTATTAGGTATTAAATATTATTAAATTTCTTACTTACACGGTGAGTTGGTGACTATACCCTTCCTAGACTGCATTTTCCACCATTGGTGGCGTATTTACCTGGATTCCCTTGGGTCCCTTTCTGTGTGGCTGACCACTTCATAATTGAACATGTTCCCAGATGTTTTGTCCTTCACAATCACTTCACTTGCGGCTGAACAGGGCAGCCCTAGCAGGGCAGAAATATGGCTTGTTGGAAAGATGGAGTCCTATGATGATGCCAAGTGGAAAGTCACTATTGTAGGGTGACCAGATAATCCCTGTCAGGGTGGACACTTTGAGCTACTTCGGGTTTTACAAATTACTTTTTTTAGTAACTACTTTCAAACTGAAAGGCTCCTCTGTTTGGCTAAATAGTTCAGCTCTTCTTGTGCTTTGACTGGTTTGTTTCCTTGACTGAAAGACTCATCCAGCTGTTTCACATTAGCATTAGTGGCACATGCATGATTATAGGAGACTGACCAATCAGCACACAGCAAGAGCTCAGGGCTCAAGTGAAATCCAGGTCTTTTTATTGAAATGGTAATTTACTATTCCTGTCCTAGCTCAGAATGTCCTCCCTGACATGGATTATCTGGTCACACTACACTAACCTCTCCTGTAAAACCACCCATTCTGCTGCTAATGTTTGTTTGACTGTGTGCTTAATTATGCACCTATCTTTGCAATGGATATGGCTTAATTATCCAGTTCCTCTAATCCACATAGTTTTGACCATATATTGTATGCTAGTTGAGTTACACTATTTCATAAAAAATATCCATTGCTGGTTGCATTTAACTATAATGTGATTACTTAATGAACGGTTGGAATTGTTCCCTGCTGTTCTGTCAGGTTAGTGGCTGTGCAGGCAGTGTCCAGTTCTCATAAGGCAGGGATTCATCTTGGATGGGATGCCAGTCTGATACAGGGCCCAGACACATACCATTTGCAATTTAAAGATGCCATTTAGTCTCATTGAGGGATTTGATCCCAGTGCTTCCCAGTGAGTTGCTGTCTCTATCCCTACATGTAAATTTCAATTACAGACATTTGATCTCTGGATGTCCACACAGGACTGCTGACACTAACCTACATGCCTTTTCCTGCAATAGCATAGTCATAATTATTTAATGCGAAGCTGACTAAGCTAAGGCACTTCACTCACTGTGCTGTGGAACTGAACACAGAGAGATGGTGGGAGATCACTGTAGGTTATTGCGGTTTCCCCCCCGAGTCCAATCCCATTCTTTATGTTCATCCCAAGCAAGAGGCCAGGTATGATCTTTCTGTCATGCTTCTCTGGAAATGATGTTCCGGACTGAGCATTGGTGCCTCTGACCTTCTGGGTAATCTGTTAAACATTACTGACGCTCATCAGCAACAGGTATTTTGGATTCAAATAATGACTTTTTTGTAATTTGATTCCTTTTAGGGGGCGGCATGGTGGTGCGGTGGTTAGCACTGTTGCCTCACACCTCTGGGACATGCGTTCGAGTCTCTGCCTGGGTCACATGTGTGTGGAGTTTGCATGTTCTCCCTGTGTCGTTGTGGGGTTTCCTCTGGGCACTCTGGTTTCCCCCCACAGTCCACAAACATGCTGAGGCTGATTGGAGTTACTAAATTGCCCGTGGGTGTGCCCTGCGATGGGCTGGCCCCCTGTCCTGGGTTGTTCCCTGCCTCGTGCCCATTGCTACTGGGATAGGCTCCAGACCTCCCCCCCCCCCAACCCAGTAGAATAAGCAGGTATAGAAAATGGATGGATGGGTTCCTTTCAGCTCCTAAGACTGATTTGATTTAGGGAAATTAGTTTATTGAATTAATGTATGTGGAGTGTATTTAATGTCCATGAATTATGGATCGAGTCCCTCAAACACGTGTAGCGGCATACTGATCGTGCGGAGTCCATTGTCTGATATTTAAAAATATCTGTATCATTAATAATTTATTTTTAAATTGTAACCTGTGGTCTTTGTAATAATTGTTGCGTATTTAACCTTCTATGCTTGTCATTCAACTTTGTCTACTAAATATAAAGAATCCAACAATATCCGAAATTTGAGACAAAAGGAGACCACCAGTGTTTTTCATATTTGAGAGTTTGGCCAGAGGCTAAAGCACTCTTTGGTGTTAAGTACTTCTGTGATACCTTGTTGTAGTGATTCACATGGTGTGTAGCTGTAGAGTATTCGTTGTCTTGGTTTCATAGGTGTTCAGTCAGGTCCCAGCAGCATTTTACATTTATTTATCTAACACGACTTGCAGTATAGGGGCAGATTATAATTAATGCTCCCTGGTATTTGAACCTGTGATGTTTGAATTGTCAGCACATTACGCCACTTACTGACCTACAGGAGCAGCTTGATTTCCTTTTTCATGTTTTATCAGGGCCTATTTTGCTGTCTGACACATGTCCTAATTTCGATATTGTAGCTTTAGTAATGCCTGGAAAGTTTCATACAGTTTGACATTCGTAATTCTTAAATGACCTTAATGTTCAGTGACGACAGTAACTGGCATTGTACTGTTGGCTCATGGTCGTCTTGAATCCAGATGTGCTGAGAACACAATGAGCTAATTAAAATGTTATTGTGTAAAAAAATGACAAAATAACCAAGCGTGCCATGGCATATTGGCAGTGCTGAGGTCCAGCGGTAGAACACCACTCTTTTGATTTACTATAATATATATAAAAATGAAAATACGTTTTTTTTTGCCAGTGAAAAGCAATTTATCGTGCTGAGTCTGGCTACTACATTGTACATCTTCATGGGTGTCTGTGCACGACTTATAAATAGAGCAAAAATGACCTTATCGTAAAGGTATGCTCTTAGGTAAGTCTCACATGACGTGTTGTGCTGTAATCTGAGTTCTGTTTTCCCATAAATGCACTTAAACAGATGAGCCAGTAAGTACAAGCTGGAGCGTCTCTGAAGACCCATAAATCAGACAGATGGTGTTTTTGTGCTGTTTCGTCGTGTTTTTTCTTTCCTCCCTGTGTTCCTTTATAAAAAAAGGTCACTGTGGTAACTGTGGTAACTAGGTCACTTTATCTCCTGCACGGTCTGTTAAGGCATGAGTTCTTAAGTATGGTGACCCAGTTACTCCTGCCCTGCAGTTGCAGTTGTCCAGCCAATTCAGTAAATATTTGGCTTAAAATATGGATATTTTGATATATGGAAAGTTGAGCTCATCAATAGAATACTTTTTTATGGCCATAAATGATTGTTTTTAATAATGTATGTGTTATAAAGCTAGGTTAGGTTAAAACTATAATAATGTTTGGTTTTTACTATGTTACTAAAAAATAAAATTCATTTCAGGTGCTGTTTTCAAAGGATATTAAGATCTCCTGGTGCAAGTAACGGGACTATGGCAATAAGACGACATCCATAAGTATAAAATTGAAATGTTTTCGCTCTGGTTCCATTTGCAGTTCCCAGCGCACTTATGTCGTATTCACTGAAAGAAACCTTGTTCTTCTCCAGACCCTGGAGAGTCACTAAGCACTAAACAAGGGCTTGTAAGAAGGAGGCAGACTGAATTATGAGCCTGATAATAGGACCGGAGATAGGCTGTAGTTTGCTGTGTATCGAAGTAGAGACTATTCCATGAATGATGTCGTCTGTGGTGAGGCGTATGCTGTTGCATGAAGTTCCTATTTACACTTGCGTGCTTCAAATGCATTTTCCATACTGGGTTGCCATGGTAATGACAAATGTCTGGTAAAGCCTGTTGGCGAAGTCCACTGAAACTTGAGGTTTGGTCTGAAATTTTGAGTGATATAGATAGGACCGGATTTACCCAATGGAAAATAGGGCCTGTTACCCCCTGCTCTGCTTAAGTAGGGAACCTTGCTCAGATGAAGAGACGTGTAGATTTTCTTGCTGCCTTTGGCCGTAACTATTAATTATGATAAACATTAACAGCTAATGCTGAGCACATATAAAAGCAAAATAATATTCAGTATATCAATGACAGCTAATGTATTAAATGTTTTATTTAAAGAAATCTGCTATGTTATCAACACACTACTTTGTAAGCAATGGAAATTAATGTGATTCTGTACCGTGAATGTCAATACAGTGGTACCTCAGAACGCGAATTTAATCCGTTCACAACTCTGGATTGAATCCTAAAAAGTTCAAGTGTGATTGAATTTTCCCCATAAGAAATAATGGAAAACCAATTAATTGGTTGCCGACCCCAAAAAATTACACCTAAATATGTTTTTTTAGCATTATACACAAAATGAACCGGATAAAACAAGAAAAGCATATACTGTACTAAACACATCTAAGCACATTTATCAAAACAGTAATTTTAGTAAAAAGTAAGAAAATAAATGTATTAAAACAACGTGTCCTGCCCCGATCGTCCGCTCATTCCGTGTGCCACACCCTCTCTTTAACCCCGTGTGGAATCCTCGTGTGATCAGCTGTTTCTGGTTGTTGTCATTAATCCTCTGTACTTAGTCCATGTTTCATTTTGTTTCCTCAGTCCGATCATTGTATTGTCCATCTCCGTTTTGCCTACCTTACCTGTAATTATACCCCGTATTCTCCGATACCCTGATGTCTGCGCCTTTGTCTCCATTCCGTCCCCTCTAGGCACAACAATATTATTATAATTAAATGTATTAATGGTTTATTATTGATATTAAAATAATTAATAAGAAATCTTTATTTTTAAATGTATTTTATTATATAATAATAATTATTGTTACTGTCTATCATTGTCTAAATGTATTTTACTGTCTAAATACATTCAGTTAGTGTAAACATGCACGGTGCTATCTCAGTGAATGCGAGGCTGAGACTGACGCTTTACCCTTTGTTTCCGCTGAGAGATGTGCCGTGTGGAGAAGGGTCTGGCTGCAGAAGGGGCCTGAGAGTGCGGCCCAATCCCAAACCGGTCCCTTCACACTCCGCCTTCATTTCGAGTCACACTCCCGCCGAGTCACCCTTGCAACACGCCCTATGCATTTAAACTGAAGGAATGGTCACAAGAATGATTTGAGACAGACTTGCCCTCGCAGCGTCTTTTTATAGTCTTCTTTACCGGAAAAGGGAAATGCATTACATAGTGATTTAACAAAATGAAGAAGCTGTGTTGTATTTTCTGACATGTCAGTTATTTAAAAACAGCACAAAGTTTAAAGCGAGAACACGACAGCTTTGTCATCTTATTGCACTGACTGAGCAATCTGTATGCATGACACATGTATGTACATGTGTCATATTGACGATTGTACAATTTCCACCATAGCTAACTTTTACATGCATAAAACATTTACGCATTACTTCTGTACCAAATACCAGATCAGATCTGTAGAGGAAAAAAATAGGCAAATATGAAACAAACTGTTATTGCTGGTGTGATGTTGATCGAGTTTTTGTATGAAAGTTTCTTTGCGTGGTTTCTAGTTTGAAAAGTACATGAAATCTCTCTTAATTGGATCATGATAAAATTTCTGTACTGACCAGCTACAAATAGCTGCGTTCCTATTTTTGTCTGCAGCGATGAATTATAGCATAGACTTTCTATGTGTATTTCACAGTGCTGTTAGAATCCAATTATTACATTATCTAGAACAAGACATCATGTATTTTTTTTCTTTTTTCGCGCTGTTCTGTTTCCTGTGCACTAGGAATTGTGGGATATGGAAGTGGTAGTGGAATCGCGTGAGCCACCGTCATTGCTGACTCGCTTCAGGAGAGCATAATCAACCACTCCCCCTCAGCCCTTGCTGCTTTGAGACACACTTCATCGTGGCGATGGGTCTCGGGAACACACAAACGAAGGTGGAAACAATGGGACTGACGGCTTAGAAACCGGACTTTCATGAAACGGCAGATCAGGGGGTGCTGTCCAGCCGGCTTCTCACCAAAGCCCACGTGACAGGCTGAAATCGCAGCCAGATACACTTTAATTGTGGAGAAGGCTTTCCCTTTTTCCAACAAATACTGCAGAAAACAGAGGATTTCCACCACTGAACACTGAAAAGGAACAGTCGTTCTCAGCCCACACTAATCCTGAAATACTTGCCATTTCCTGGTGTAAAGCGAGTGAGTGGAAAAAGCCCTGGCACTCTGTTTAGTGTCGATGACCGGTGGGGGCAGGCCTGCAGCGTTCAGGTTCCACCACTCACGGGCTAAGCCCAAAGAGCTATGTTGTCCTGGTGGGGATGGTAGATTTCCCCCCTGAAAGTGGGCAAGACATTGCATAAAAGACACTATCCTCCTCTCCGTTAACGTAACCCGATACGAGAGGGAGTCTTTTCAGAGGCCCAAATATTCCGTGAACTGCGAGGGGGTCAGACGGCTCTTTTCCATATTTATCTTGAAACCCAGATCCCTGAAATGAGTAACAACTATTTCAGAATCTGTGATCGCTTGCTCCTTTGCACGGGACAAAAATAAATAGTCGTCTATGTAGGACAATATCCTGATGCTGTTGTTTCTCAGTGGCACCAGAGCTGCCTCCACACACTTGCTGAACACCCTCGAAGCTAGTGACAATCCGAATGGGATCGACTGATACTCGTAGACTGTGCCTCGGTATGCGAACCTGAGGAACTTCCTGTGTGCGGGATAGATATCTACGTGAAAATAGGCATCTGAAGGATCGATCATCATGAACCAATCGCCTGGACAAATCGACTGACAGAGGATTCTGTGTGACAACACCCTGAAAGTGTTCTTTCGGAGATGACTGTTCAACACACGAAGGTCCAAGATAGGGCAAAGGGAAGAGCCCTCTTTTTTTGGAATGACAAAGTAATGGGAATAAACACCCTGCCGGCTTTCCCTTTCTGGGACAACACTAATCGCTTGCTTGCATAGCAAATATGCAATCTCGTCCTCTAGGACCTGAGCTGAATCGCCGTCGGCTACAGAAACTAACACACCGTTGAACCTGGGTGGCCTCGTAGCAAACTGTAGCCTGTTACTTTGAGAAATTGTGGACAAAACCCATGGATACACCACAAATGAACATAACTTCATTACTTGAGCACACATTATGGTGATGATGTCACCACCACCCCGGGGGGAAGAGAAACTCCAGATAAAGGAGCAAGTGCCCCCCCACCCCCACTGATGGAGTTTGGGAAAGCTTTTTTATCTCTTTTTTTCTGAACAGTGGGGAGCAAGTCGCCCTCGGCCTTCGGCCTGGCGACAATGCACACTGTTTTTGTTTCCCCTGAACTGAAAAGTGCTTGGTGACACAAAAAGAGTGCTTGGTAACATTTTGCCACCGAACTCTCGCTCTCCTGAACTCGAGGAGACCGGACAGTGGAGACCCCTGAACGAGAGGGGCCACTGAAAGCAGAAAGAAGAGAATGATGTTGGTCTGCCACCAACCTCATTCTCTTTGAAGGAGGGGGTGGGTGGGGCCAAGCAGGCATAAGGCGGCCCACTTCTTCTTCCCTTGGCCGGGGTGGGGCGGACGATTCCTTGCTGTGACAGCTGCAAAGGATCGCTTCCCCCATTGCTCTGGATTAGCTGCTCTTGGCTGCCAAGCTGCCTGCTGTCCACCTGGAGCTGGACTCTGGTCCCAGCCTGCCTCCCTCTTGCCCTAGTTGCTGCTGCTGCAAAGATGGATCTGGCTGTCTGAGGGGGGCAAGGTGGCTGTTTATGAGGTATACAGAGGTTAAAAGCCTCATCCTCCTGTTTCTTGAGGGAGCTGGTTTCCCTCATTCTATCCAGGGCTGGGCCAAAAAAACCTTTGGTGGGGTCATAGGCTGCATCCATGACCTCTGCCTTCTGGGTATCCCCCAAGGCAGACAGGTTCAACCAGAGGGCTCTCTCACCTGATACAGCCAAGCCCATCACCCGGCCACAACCTTGTACTGCGCCACTGGAGGAGCGCAGCAGAAGGTCATTCACCACACAAATCTCATCCCAAAGGACTGGGTTTGGCACCCCCCGAGTCCAGCTGCTGGCCCATCTCCTCTAAGATCTCCTCACTGGAAGGGATATGTGAAGAGAAATGTGGGATGAAGCAGAGATTGAGTGGCGGTTTGAGTGCAGGTGGAAGGCCACTGAAGGCTCCACTGCTGGGGGTTAGGCCAGTCCCAGCTCCTCCATCCCCTGGATTTCCAGCTTAGAGAAGCCCTTGGTGGCAAGCTTGCTCTTAAAAGGGCTGGACCAGTAGTTACTCATCTCCTTCATGCAAGCCGGAACTGCAGGAAGGAGTTGATGCGCTGAGGGTTGCACAGGTGGGAGCCTCTTCCCATCGTATAGGTCCCTCTCTTCCCCCCGGCATCCTGAGCTGCAGACCAGTGTATACCTTAACTACTGCCCTCTTGCAGACCTCATACAGGTTACAGTCTGCCTGAGAACCAGTATCTGTCATGCTAGGGGGTCGGAACTGATGGGCAGGGAAGGTGGAGTCATCTTCCTCCTCTTGCTCTATATCACCCATATTGAGGAGGTCAGAGTTGGTCGTCACCTGGTTCTCCGGCCTCTAGGGAGGGCAAACCCTCAAATAGAGGAGGCAAGTCCGGGGATTCAGTCTCTATCATATCCGCCCAGCTCGTAGAAGCTTGCGGGTGATGGGTAATAGTGGCCTGGGGAGTGGCTTTGGACAGGACTAGAGTCTGTTTGTTAGCCACGGCCACTGTCAGCCTCCACTCACGGATTTTTTCTAGCATTGAGGTACAGTGGACGCAAGTCTGTGGGTCCACTAGCGATGCCTGAGCATGACTAGCACCCATGCACACTATGCAAAGAGGGTGGGGATCCCTTCTCGAGATAGTGGCTCCGCATGACGCGGGACACGAGCGGGATGAGGTTTGGCGGGGGTAATGGCCATCGACATTGAGGGGAAGGAGGCGGACAGCGGGAAAGCGTAGAACCGAGAATTTTCGTCACGACACATTAGTCTCTCAGTTCGTCGTGTATCTGGACGGGCTGAAAAGGCTGTCTGCAAGGGGAGTCACTTTCGCATGTGCGAAACGCCGGTTAACCCACAAATCTAATTGCACAGAAGGCTCGCCTTCACGCGTTTAGCCTGCGTAACAGGTAGATACAACCGCACCAGTAGTAAAACAGGAATGGAGAAAAACTTGTGCATACCGAGTGGCTCGACGGATAGCTCGGCTTGATGCGGTAGCCAATCCGGCAATGCTGACCGAAAAGTGAGAATTTTCTCAACATGGGAATAACTCAGCCCAGTACAGCACTAGAGCCAAAATTGCGTTCATCGACGGACTCCAACAACGGGCCGTCTGCAAACAGTTAAGCAAGATCAGCTTACTAGCCTGGCTGAGGGAGCTTCTAGTTCCTCATGGGAAGAGCTGTCAGGGAGGTCGACTGCATTAATAGGCAGGGGCGGAGCCTGGTCGCAGGTCGACCTGTCCATCACAGATGGACGTGGTGTCATTGGAGCTTCCGTAGTTGGTCACGCCCAAAGCGATTCCCATAGTGAAACACTGAGCGAAGTTAGAAAAAGAACATACTTTGGCTGACTTTTTTTATGTGATTGAGCACTAATCTTAGGACTTTAAGGTAACCACAAGTTGCCTGTAGTAAGTTCGACATACGTGTATTTCGATGTGATAATTAATTTCTAAACTGTTAAGCCATACATACCGCGTTTTAAGAATTATTAGTACGTTTGATTATTTCTCTCAAAGGTCGGAACTCAGATGAAAAGGTCCATTGTCCGAGTTGCCCCTGTGGCGTAATTTCAATATGGCGTCTTACACACTCAACATTTTGTTAAATGTATTAATAGTTATAAATGTAATTGCACGTGTTCCATTCAGAGAATACCATATCATGACCGTAAACAGTGTCCAGGGATGCAATAAGAGTTTTTTAATAGACTTGTTAGTGTCTTTGGTTTGTTTGTAGTTTGTTTGCCTCTCGAAAAAAGAATATCGCTATGAATGTACTAAAATATTTTACAAAGCTTTTAATGTGGTTTGACTAGTTTGGGTTTCTTCTTTGTTTGTCTCTTGGAAAAAATAATCTCACTCCAAATATGCTAAAATATAAAGCAACAACACACAGCAACGTGTTCATGGAGGCAGCCATGTTTGTTCCGAGATGTAGGTAGCTCGAACGGGAGATTGTCGGACGTGATATCACTCAACTTGGAATTTCCGAGTTCCGAGAGAAAAACTAACGCATCATATTATGGAAGGCCAGAGATGTCAAATTTGCACACCTTTTGATGCAAAAAAATCAACAGGTTGATTTTTCACACCTTCAGACGCCAAAAATAGGCGGCATTTTGCAACGTGTGCTGATGTCGACATAGCGACCCTTTCAAAATAAAAGCACCACCAACTCCTATCAACAAACGTCCCTTAATTATTTCCCTCTTTTTAAATGATCCATTCATTATCTATTCATACATGCACACTGAATATAAAAAACATTAATTCTTGCGCACTAATTTGAATAATTGAAAAGAGGAAATACGACAACAATAGTTAACCTACATCACTGTCAAGTGATTTGCCGTCACACCTCAATGATCCACACGTGTACTTACGTCATAGAAAAAATGAACATAATATAAATATTTATTATTACAGAAGTGGATGTTTCGTGTCGCAACAATGAATATATAAATTATACTAATAAGCAGTGGGACATATTGCCGTACGTGTTTAAACATACCGTGACTAAGAGACAACACAAGCCTTCGCCGCAGGTATGAATTTCACCTTACATTTTTGATTACGGATTCTTTGCATGGTCGTAACGAGCCACAGACGACTGCTTAATGGAGGTGTGCGTGCCATTAAACTAGATATAGAACTTGGTTTGGAGCGCAAAGGAAAATGGCTCTTAGAAGCTTTCTTTTGAACTGCAATCAGATATTTATGGAATGCACCTGGCTGGCATTGTTTGATAATGTACACTCACCTAAAGGATTATTAGGAACACCATACTAATACGGTGTTTGACCCCCTTTCGCCTTCAGAACTGCCTTA
>JAODUD010000019.1:1042656-1057941 GCA_026784285.1 Stomatorhinus walkeri | reverse complement strand
TTAGCATTAGCATTTTCCCTATAGAAATGAATGAGCGGTCCCCATAAGGATATGTTTACCCTACATGTGTGTGTGAGCGCGTGTGTGTGTGTGTGTGTGCATGCACTCGCGCCTGTGCTGTAGTGATGCTGTGGCGAATAAGGCAAAAACCAAACTGTTGGTATTAATAATGGTGAAAATGAGTATCTAGTCAGATACTAATTTATAATATCAATTAGTATCTTAGAATTTTAGCGGTGTAGTAGTGAAAAGGTCCCCTCTTAAACAGTTTCTAGTTGCACCGTTTTTAGAACGTTATATAGGCTATTTAAACCGGTATTGCGATATAAGAAAAATTTATATCATAAGAATAATAAAAAACGGTTTTCGGTATGAACTGGTATACCACCCAGCACTAATATTGATATCATTGATTAAATATCATTTCTCACATCAAACCTGCATCGTGAAGATCTGCTGGATTGAGATCAGTTTTTTTTCCATACATGTCCGGACAATACAGTGCAGGAGTATAAGTTTGGCTAAAACCTTTTTATTCAGTCATAGGAAACAAAACTTAGCAAGTTTTGGAGTTTCAATGACTGCTCATTTTCAAGATTATCTAGTATATGTTTAAAAAAACACAGTTTAAAGATTAACGCATGTAATTTACATGAGCTCTGTATGCGCTCTCCACTTGACCAGCTTAAGGTATGGTTTTGCATGATAGTTTGAAGGTTTAACTGTTTAATACCAGTATGACCAGCTTGATAAGCTAGCCATATCAGCATGACCAACTGGTGACCCACCCAGCTAAGCCATCAACGAGCAGCATGACCAGCAAAACCCAACTACCAGCAGAAGCCGGTTATTTAGCTATTTTTTTCAATAGGGTTGTCCTCACAACTCATAGAATCATGAAAACTTATCTGCCAATACAGCCTTATAATTTTGGGTAAATGTTGAACTCCTTTTTTTTTTGCTATATAAATATTGTAGTATTTATCACACACAAAAAAAATCACGTCATGATTGTTGACATTTTTCCAATAACATGTAGCCCTAAAAGAACCTGTGTCATACTGGATAGGGGGATTGAGAAAGAGTGGGGATTGTACTGGCAGTGGATGAAGTTGCATTGCAGTGTGGAACACAAAGCTGGTGCTAGAGGAACATGCATGGGAGAGTGAGTGGTCAGAGCCTCTGCTTCCTGCACCTGGTCTCCAAGAACATCTATGGTACAAAATCTGAGTCTACCTGTCCAAGGTGGGCCTGTCTTTCTGTATTCTGTCATTGATTTAATGTGAAAGGTCAGTATATGCCGGAGCTTCTGTTTCTGCTGTGCCTTTAGAGGGTGCCGTTTATTCATCGTATTTGAGGTTGATCTATTCAGTGTCATAGGTGTAAGACAGAATGAGAGGCGCTCATGAATAATTAATGAGGCTTGTGCTGTAATATAAGCAGATGGCAGAAACAGGAAGGTCTACAGCTGCCATTGACTGAGTCCTGCTGCTCATACTGCCGCCTTTATAACTGTTGGTTTTTTTTTAAATTGGGGTGTAGAGTTCAATTTTAAATCAGGAACAAAGCAGTAAAATATTCACAAACTTGGGAATGCAAGCAAAATATTATCCTGAGTTTATTTGCTCTTAGTATTACAGCCTCACAAAAGCTAATACATAACATTAATTAAGTCTTCAAGCAAACATCCATTATTGGCATACTGTCAAACTTACAATATGAACTGCTAATGGGTGCATAATGTTCTTAACAAATATTTAATGAAATAATGTTACTGTATACAGACTATTACCGTGCAAATCATGCACTGAATTGTATTTACAATGTTGTCCGTGTAAGATAATTAGTGTGAATAGTTACTTTTAAGTTTCCTTATTGGCTAAAATCACTGTACAAATCAAAACCCAATGCCTGCATTTTCCTTCATAAAATTCAGGTACTGGCAAAATTTCTGTGTTGGAAACTGGAAAGATTACCTATAAAACTTAATTTTTCAGTTGCATAATTTACATTGTATGACATGCACTCAAAGTGAGGATTTTAGACGTCCACTCATTCAGTGGTTTTTAGATTCAACACAATTAGCAGTAAAATGCCTTTTAGACTGGATATTTGGTAAGAAGGCTCTAAATTCTATATTTTTAGGGTTTTGAATGGTAGCCCTTCTGCTACTAGGTGTAATTGCTTTTGCTGTTATGTTGTTCAATGCTTGAACTTAGCTGTCCTTTAATGTAGTATAATCCTTTGCAAATCATGTTAAAAAGTTCTATTAAACAAGAAGAAAAAACAATATTTCTTAAATATTGGGGCACCATATCTATGCAGTGCAAAAGATCAACAATGTCCTTCGGTTCCCAATGTAACGTGTTGTGAAAAATTGGCACTGAATGCCATATTCTGACTAGCATACACCTTAAACCATATAATATTTTGTGTATAACCCTTATAAGCCAGAAGGATAGGCTGTAGGGTAAAGCTCTCTTTTCACTTTGAACAATCACTGCAAAACACTCACTACAGTGAACTGGGCTGTTTTCTGATTTTTCTATTCTTTCCTTTCTATTGAGGTGAACATGTAAAGTCTTGAACTGTCAGACTTCTCTTTTTATTCCTGCATGAACTTTATGGCTGCTCCAATTAAATCTATGTTTGTAGGTTGGTTTGTGGGTCAATGTTTGATCAAGCACGACCTTGAAATGCTGTTCACTACAGAGATTTACGAGATTTTCAATTTATTTAAGAGATTCATACATGGGTCATAATCAGCACTGTGCAAAAAGTCAAAGGAAATGTTTAAAGCTATTTATTTGGGAAATCAGTGTATATTTACTCAGAAAAACTACAACTTAACATTAGGATGCAATACATGACCAAGAACACATTGTAAGACAACAAGAATTTCTTCTGTTCTCCAAAAAGTTACCGATGTCTTGCTGGATGGCTAGAACAACATTACTTCGGTTCCCAACCCTCTCCTCAGGTGCACCTCAGCCATTCCATGTATGTGCTAAATTTCACATCCAGTTCTACCCTGCCCCCACCTGTCTCCAAAATAGCTGCTAGTTTCCAGACTTCAAAAATTTCAATAAAAAACATCATAGCATATAAAAAATCCAGCCAGAACTGACTTAATAATTGTAGTACACAAGTTTCCAACCATTAAAAAACAACATCATCCAGACATAAAGCCACCTAAATAAAAATATTAATAAAATTTGCTAGCATTTCAATATGGCCGTGAGTTGGACTGTGTACTTCTTGTTTGGTTGTATGAATAATGAAACTGGGAATTGCCTAGAATGACCTTTAAAACAAAGGATGCAAAGCCAGGAATTAACAAAAATATTACAATTACACACAGATAAGGTACTTTTCTATGCTTTTATTTTACCTGCTATTGCTCTAAGACTACACAGGCAGCCAAGCTCCCCCCATAAAATTGACAAAGGAATTGAATTGGTCAGTGTATCAATGCATATTCTTTTTATTTGTGATTAAAGGTGCAATCGGTCTTGCTAATTTAACCACAGCATTGATTATAATTGTCCCTTTGAATCCAGGAAAGGAAAGTCAATGAAAGTCTGTGGAATATTCTTGCATGCTTTGTCTAAATGGAGAATAGATGGAAGCTTATTGGTCAATATGCCTTGTTGATGTTATCAGAACCCACCTGGATGCTGTGCTTGTCTAGGAGTCTGGGAGATCTTCACACATAGACTGTATACGAATTGAGGGGCTGCACCCTTCTAAGGCTACATTCAGACACAGCTATGGGTTTTGCTCAGGTAACTTTAATTAATTGACAGATAGACTTGGAGTCTATTCGACCTGCTAGGAAGCCAGGCTTCTCTGCACAAGACAGGATTTACTACGAGTAACATTAATGCTCATGACTTTCACATGGTGTCGGCAGTGTTGGCTCACAATATTCATTCCTTCTGTCGCATATACAGTAGTTGTGGCTTTTGTGGAAACCGAGAGTGATATTTTATCATTTTACGTGTCATTTTTAGCCATTATCATTTGTAAATATTGTAAGTAAAACAGTTACTACTGAATTTTGAGTTTGTTTAATCGTTTGTTTAATTTTAAAATTCGGTAAATTTTAGTAAACTAGTTTGGTAGTTAGTTGTGTGTGTGTGTTCAAGCTGTGCTAGAGGCTTAGAACAACATGGCAGACACTGCAGCTAATGTTGATTTCATTCTAAGGAAGTACTTTGATGAAAGAGAGCGGAATTTACAGATAAGTAGCTGGCCTACTAAAGTAAGAAAAAAAGGCATTGTTTTGGTCATGCTGCCAACCGTGCAGTGTACCTCCTCTATTTAAAACAAATTACCATCATCCATGTTTTATTTATTTGCCACTGTTTTTTATCTGTTTTGAAATGGTTTATTTTACTGGGTAACCTAGAGATGGCGTGGAAAAAGTTGACCAAAGGAAGTGGTCACTGAACCATTTCAGACAAGATTTCAAATGATTGATGCCAAGGTGTAGAGCTTTCAATATGACATGGGTGACCATGGGCAGAAGCCTCCATAGTAAGGCCAAGGGAAATTCACATCAGTATGTCTGAGATCGCCAGTTTGCTTGCAGTTCCAGTTTATTTATCCTTGTAGGTAAAACATTAGAAATCAGTTTGTGTTTGGTTAGAATTGTGATTCTAGAACATGTTTTGGTATGTTTGTGAGGGTGTATGCGTGTTGCAAGCATTTAATTTCAGGAAGAACTGATAGCCTGTGCTACTTTCAAATATGGTAGCCAAAGGGCTACCTAATTAAGTTAGTTAAATAACCTATTGAGGTATTGATTAGGCAAACATGGATTGACTCCAGACCCCTGCGACCCTGTATTGGACAAGTGGGTATACAAAATGGATGGATGGCTATGGTAATGAAGAGAGATGTTTTGAAAAAGCTAACACATAAAATCATAACGCCATAAAGATAATTTAAGAATAATTTTCTTTGGTAGCCTAAGACTTTTTTTGAACACTGTAAAAACACTTTAATGCAGTACAGGATATTAAATTAAGGTTTCGGGCCCCATGTAAGCACATCATATTGGGCCCGTGACACAGACCAGACAATTATGTTTCACTTTTTTAGGGCTCCTGTCAGTGGCCCACGGAATTCTCCTAACATCCCTACATTTATGGCCTCCTTGTAGTGTTATGTACTGTTTCAAAATGAACTTAATTTTCAAACTTTTCAGAAAAGATCCAAAGGGGATCAATTTATTACCCTTTGGTTGGATATCCAATCAGATTGCTCCAGGAAGTTTACAATTGTATACAGAAATAATAAAAAAGAAAAAAATCTGTTATCTTAGCTGCTGCTGAAGTCATAAATAAAATACATTTGGCATTAGTTCTGTGTTTGATACTGGGCCTCGGAGATAAAAACAGCCGTGGCCAGTGGCACGAGACACCACTATTACTTGAAATTTAGTTCACGTTCGGTAAGGTTGCAGGTAACATTATAATTGGAAATGATGATAGATGGAAAAATTCAAATAAATAAAAACAATTTAACCCACATGTTTTATTAGATTATTTTGGAAATATAGTTTGGTAACAATGTTTACTTAAATGACAGATTTGAATGTTTATTATAAACTGATAATATTTGAGATTGTGTTATGGGAAGTTAGTAGGAAAGGTGCGCATAGTTATCAGGGGCCTGTCTCATCCGTAGTGATTCTAGCAGTGAACAGTATTAATAAGGCCTAATTTTCTGAAAAGTTACAGATATTGTTTCAGCAATGGTATTGTGTGGCAGTATACAGTTAGGTCCATATATATTTAGACACTGACACAAGTTTTACTATTTTACAATTTACTGAAATATTTTACAATTTAAGTTATACAATGGGCATGGACATAGAGTGCAAGGATTAGGAGTTTCAGCTCTTTAACATGTGCCACTCTCTTTTTAAAGGGGCCAGAAGTAATCGGACAATTCACTTAAAAGCTGTTTCATGGACAGGCGTGGGCAATTCCTTCATTCTTTCATTATCATTTAAGCAGATAAAAGGCCTGGAATTGATTTGAGGTGTCTTGTTTGCATTTGGAAGATTGAGGTGTGAACATACAACATGTGGTCAAAGGAACTCAGTGTGCAGGTTAAACAGGCCATCTTTAGGCTGCAAAAACAAAAAAAAAACAATTTGGGAAATTGCCACAACAATAGGAGTGGCAAAATCCACAGTTTGGTACATCCTGAGAAAGAAAGAAAGCATTGGTGAACTCGGCAACGCCAAAATGCCTGGACGTCCACGGATGACAACAGTGGTGGATGATTGCAGAATCATTTCTATGGTGAAGAGAAACCCCTTCGTAACAGCCAACCAAGTGAAGAACACTGTCCAGGAGGTAGGCGTATCAATACCCAAGTCTACCATAAAGAGAAGACTGCATGAAAGCAAATACAGAGGGTTCACTGCAAGATGCAAGCCACTCATAAGCCTTAAGAATAGAAAGGCTAAATTGGAACAAAAAACTTCTAAAAAATCCTGCACAGTTCTGGAACAGCATTCTTCAGACAGGTGAAACCAAGATCAACCAGTATCAGAATGATGGAAAGAAAAAAAGTATGGAGAAGGGCTGGAACAGCTTGTGATCCAAAGAACATCACATCATCTGTCAAACACGGTGTAGGCAGTGAGATGGCTTGGGCGTGCATGGCTGCCAGTGGCACTGGGTCTTTAGTGTTTCCTGATGATGTGACACACGATGGAAGCAACCGAATGAATGCTGAGGTGTTCAGAGACATCATGTCTGCTCAAATCCAGCCAAATGCAACGTTTCATAATACAGATGGACAATGACCCAAAAGACACAGCAAAAGCAACCCAGGACTTTATTAAAGCAAAGAAGTGGAATATTCTCGAATGGCCAAGTCTCTCACCTGATCTCAACCCCATTGATCATGCATTTCACTGCTAAAGACTAAACTACAGACAGAAAGACCCTCAAACATACAGCAACTGAAAGCTGCTGCAGTAAAGACCTGGCAGAGCATTAAAAAGGAGGAAACCCAGCGTCTGGTCATGTTGAGTTCAAGACTTCAGACAGTCATTGCCAGCAAAGGGTTTTCAGCTAAGTATTAGAATTGAACATTTTATATGCAGTTATATTAATTTGTCCAATTACTAATGATCCCCTAAAAGGAGGGGATTGTGTAGAAGATGGTGATGCAGGAGGTAGTGCTATTGTTCGGCAACTGGAAGGTTGCAGGTTCAAGTCCTGGTTCTTCCTGTCCCCATCAAAGTGTCCTTGAGTAAGACACTGAACCCCAGTTTGCTCCCAGTGTGCAGGTTGGCACCTTGCATGGCTGCCTCTGCCATTGGAGTGTGAGTGTGGATGGGTGAATGTAAGGCATAAATTGTAAAGTGCTTTGAATACCCGTAAGAGTAGGAAAGTGCTATATCAATGGAGTCCACTTAGAAAAATTACTTTAGTTCCCCAGATTTTTATGCATTTTTTTTTTTGTTTTACCCACTGAAATTTAAGATGAAAGTCTGCACTTCAACTGTATCTGACTTGTTTCTTTTAAAATGTATTGTGTTAAAATGTACAGAACTTAGAAATTGTCTCTGTCCAAATATTTATGGTCCTGACTGCATGAAAAATTCATACAGTACGTAAAAACCAGTATACTGGATGAACTGGTGTACCGTCCAGCACTATCCAGCTATCATTTATTTGTACACTGGAATGATAGCTGTGCCCAAATAATCTTAAACATTTTAAATTTTATACAGAGTCCACAGATCGGGATAATTAAAACATCTTCTTAAGAAGCACATTTTGTTCGACAAAACGGTTAATTATACTAAAGTAATATAATCATGGCTGGAGCAGAAGAGCACATACTGGGTGGGGTATATTACAAGGATCCATTACAAGGATCCATTTCAAGGATCCATTACAAATTAATTGGATGTGTTAATATGAACACCATTTAGCAGAATTGTGGGCATGTGTTGTACCTTTCCTTCAGCAATTTTAATATGTATGACATGCATTTATATTGAGTACATTTTGTAATTGAATTTTATTTTGACAATTCCTTTGGGCCATAACATTTTACTGGCCAGAGGAATGATCATATGTTATGAAACCTTAAGTCTCTTCACATATCTTGCAACATGAAAAAATTATTGTCAGTAAAGTGGTATGAAATGTTTTTGCAAGATACAAAATGTTATAATAGTTGAAAGATTTGCATATTATCATTCGAGACTACGTTTGACATAACTTCGAAATACGAAACATATGTTCACAAATATGTGCAAAAATTGCAGAGCTTTATTTTTTTAAAATGTACATTGATCACTACAAAATAACATTGCCTACTCCTGTAGCCCTGCATTGACTGGGGGCTCAGCCTATCTGTACTCATACTGTACATGCTCGACTCCTTAACAACACGTATGTTTGTAATGTGCTGTTTGCTTCACTTGTTTGTTGCTTTTGTGAAAAGCGTCTGCTAAGTAAAAATAAATATAAATGCATGGCTGGCCCTACTTTCACCTCTATGCCAGTTTCATAAGGAGGCCTGCTTGTAGGCTTTTCCAGCTGTCTGAAGGAGCCCCCCCATATTCTGAGCTCTCAGTCGCCACTTTTCCTTCACTCTCTGGTCAAACTCCTCATAAACCATTTCTTCTATGTTTAGGTCAGGTGGCCAGGTCATGTGATGCAACACTATAACTCTCCTTTGTAAGCAACCTCCTGTGTCCAAACTTTTGACTGGTACAGTAAGTTAGTTAAAACATCACTTATGACTAAATGAAGTGAGTCATGCAATCAGCTTACAAGTACAGGAAATCGAAAAGACAGAAAAAACGCCTATACCACCACGCCATGAGGTGTTCTGTCCGAATCCGTGTACTCGTCACATAAACAACAATGCTCCCTACATGAGGTGGGAAGGATTCAGCTAAAAATCAACAAAGCAATATCAAACTGGTGGATAACTGTCCCTTAAGTGTCTTAAATGTCTGCAGGTGATCTAAACACTGCAGGTGATCTAAACTCTGTCAATCAGATTTTTTTTGTTGTTGTTGAAACTCATTTATTTTAAGTTCCACAGTTTTATTGTGCATTGAATCACATTTACAGGTAAGTAGGGTAATACACTTGTCATAAAACATTTCTAACCCCTCAAGATGCCATCTTTTAAACATTCCTGCTACACATCCGAGTGTTTACCTGTATCAGTCTGCTTTGTGTGGCAGAAATTATAGTGGGTAAAGTGAGAAACAGTTCAGTCAGCACAGATGGGGAACTTCAGTGAATTTACCCTCCTGTTTTGAATAGGATTCAAGTATGAACTTGGGTTGAGCCGGCACAGGGACCGTCACCTTCTCATACCATAGCCATCACAGGACTGTTTTGCCTGTAAGCTCTGGTTTTGTGCTCCATTGAAATGCAAATCTCCGCCCCAATCTCTTTCTGACTATCAGCTTCTCCTTTAGGATTTGACTGCATTTGGCTCCAATCTTTGTTCTCTCTATCTTGACATGTTCCCAGGCCCCTATAGCTACAAGGCATCCCTCTGCAATATATACAGACAGAGCCATACTTTAGTGTAGTGAAGGTGTTGGCGGATGAGCTGTGTTATTCTTGTGCCAAATATTCAGTCTTTTCATCATACTGCAAATTCTTTTTCCATATGATAGCAGACTCTGCAACATGTCTTCTTGAACACTTCAGGCATGTCTTAAAGTGATCTTTTTACCAGTGGGGAATTTTGCTTACCCTTTGGCACATAGTGGCGACATCTGTTGTCCACTGGACAGGTTCTCCTATCTAAGATGCAGAACTCTGTTTCTGTCAGATGAACACTGGCTCTCGGGTCACTCCTCTGATAAGCATGTCGTTTTGCACAGCTGGGATGACGCCCTATGCCATGAAGAGTTTGGGTGTCTCTGTATTTTATAAATTTTCTAATGATTAGCTTAATTGATCACAGATGAGTTTTTTTTAGTTTTAGAATGACCTCATGAGTAAACTGGCAGAACCTTAGCTGGAACCAATTATATCAAATTTTTAAATTTATTGACAAAAATGCTTACCTTTTAAAGAGAGCAAGTCATTTCTAAAGCCTGTGTCTGAGTGTTTCAATGTGTACATATTCACTGAACTAGCAATGAGTGGGAGGACTTCAATATACATTTAATCCAATTTTTTTGCATCCATGAAAGAATCAAGACAAGAAAACTGCATGTTTTCACTCTGGTTTCCTTTAGCTCATGAACCGAACAGTCTATCTGCCTCCTTTGGCCGCTATTTTCTGGCTAACAACGTTCTGGAGGGGTTTTGTTTGAGAGAGATTTTTCTGATATCTTGTCGGTGTCAAAATAACTAGGAGGCCGCTTGTAGATTGTCCTTGTTTAGCTGCTCCCAAGGCACCGCCTGCAAGGAAAGGTTTGAAAACCAAAAAAAAAGGAAAAGAAAAGAACAAAACCCCCATATCGCACACAGCGGCCAATGATGTGTCAGCTTTCTCCTTCTTGTGTTTCTCTTTTTTTTGATCGCACATATCTTGAAGTGAAAATTGTCAGGATACAAAGCTAATGCTGCTGCTTCTCATCCAGGGACAAATATACCTTTTTCTACTTAATACCCTGCAGCTAGAAGCACAACACAATCCAGAAGTATATACTATTTTGTATTGCTTTTTTGTATATTTTTTGTATAGCATTTGTAAAGAGCATATCGACATAAGTAACAGGCTTCCATCACGTTGCTGAATATGAATTGCAAGTTGGCCTTATAACGTCTGTATCTTGTTGCGAATTAAAACTGTTTTTTTTATGTTTGAATGATTTTACTAAGTAGGCGGCATGCATAACTGACGTAATTGAGCTTTAATAGTAATGTGAGGTAAAGCATCTCTTACCTTTTTCTTTAAGGTGCCTAATAAAAGCTGATTTTTGTGTTGTCAGTCTGCCCTTAATAATGCTGTACTGTTCAACATGGAGGCATCAGTGCAGGCGTGGCTGCGTCTAAACAAAGGAGACACGTCTGCCCAGCTTGCTCTCTGTGACTTGGGAAGTGATTCCACAGGATCACAGGATATCCGATCCACCTTTGATGGCGATAAGAAAGGGGGTAGAAAGCCGAGGCAGAGTGACACTGCCCCCCCCCCCCCAGATGGTAGCCAGCAGTCTGCATTGGCTCAGTGACAAAGACCAATGGAGAGAAAGGGAGGCTACAATAAGCAAAGGAAAAACCACACTGAAAGGAGTAAGAAATTAAAATGGAGTCCCCATGGGGGGTGTCCTGTCCTGCACGTCCAAAGACATACTGTTTCATTAAAGTGGTGAAACAAACCTGTCCTGCTGTCTCTGCGTGTGTCTTGAGAAGGACACTGTCCTGCTGTCTCTGCGTGTGCCTTGAGAAGGACGCTGTCCTGCTGTCTCTGCGTGTGTCTTGAGAAGGACACTGTCCTGCTGTCTCTGCGTGCGCCTTGAGAAGGACACTGTCCTGCTGTCTCTGCGTGCGCCTTGAGAAGGACGCTGTCCTGCTGTCTCTGCATGCGCCTTGACAAGGATGCTGTCCTGCTGTCTCTGCGTGTGTCTTGGGAAGGATGCTGTCCTGCTGTCTCTGCATGCGTCTTGAGAAGGACGCTGTCCTGCTGTCTCTGCGTGCGCCTTGAGAAGGACGCTGTCCTTCTGTCTCTGCATGCGCCTTGACAAGGATGCTGTCCTGCTGTCTCTGCGTGTGTCTTGAGAAGGACGTTGTCCTGCTGTCTCTGCATGTGCCTTGAGAAGGACGCTGTCCTGCTGTCTCTGCGTGCGCCTTGAGAAGGACGCTGTCCTGCTGTCTCTGCGTGTGCCTTGAGAAGGATGCTGTCCTGCTGTGTCTGCGTGTCTTGAGAAGGACACTGTCCTGCTGTCTCTGCGTGTGCCTTGAGAAGGACGCTATCCTGCTGTCTCGGCGTGCGCCTTGAGAAGGATGCTGTCCTGCTGTCTCTGCGTGTGTCTTGAGAAGGACGCTGTCCTGCTGTCTCTGTGTGTACCTTGAGAAGGACGCTGTCCTGCTGTCTCTGCATGTGTCTTGAGAAGGACACTGTCCTGCTGTCTCTGCGTGCGCCTTGAGAAGGACACTGTCCTGCTGTCTCCGCGTGCGCCTTGAGAAGGACGCTGTCCTGCTGTCTCCGCGTGCGCCTTGAGAAGGACGCTGTCCTGCTGTCTCTGCGTGTGTCTTGAGAAGGACGCTGTCCTGCTGTCTCTGCGTGCGCCTTGAGAAGGACGCTGTCCTTCTGTCTCTGCATGTGCCTTGAGAAGGACGCTGTCCTTCTGTCTCTGCATGTGCCTTGAGAAGGACACTGTCCTTCTGTTTCTGCATGTGCCTTGAGAAGGACACTGTCCTTCTGTCTCTGCATGTGCCTTCAGAAGGATGTTGTCCTGCTGTCTCTGCGTGTGTCTTGAGAAGGACGCTGTCCTGCTGTCTCTGCGTGTGTCTTGAGAAGGACGCTGTCCTTCTGTCTCTGCATGTGCCTTGAGAAGGATGCTGTCCTGCTGTCTCTGCGTGTGTCTTGAGAAGGACGCTGTCCTGCTGTCTCTGCGTGTGTCTTGAGAAGGACGCTGTCCTGCTGTCTCTGCGTGTGCCTTGAGAAGGATGCTGTCCTGCTGTCTCTGCGTGCACCTTGAGAAGGATGTTGTCCTTCTGTCTCTGCGTGCGCCTTGAGAAGGACGCTGTCCTGCTGTCTTTGCGTGTGCACCTTACCTCACACTTTGGGCTTCCTGAAGTAAGCTCCAAGGTGTGCAGTTTTGGGACATGAACAGTATTTTATAGAGTTACAGTCTCTCATACAATATGGTTAGAGAATAGCAAGGCAGTGTTTGGAGCTTTCATTGTGATCAATTTCGGATTCGACTCCGGATGGAATTTCAATGTTTACTGTGATTGTTCTATTAGATATAAGACACAGATTAGATTTCAGATGTGGACTTGCTGTGACATTTGTGATTTTCAGCTCTCTACCTGAGGCCATACAGGATCCAGTAGATTTAGGGTCAGGTTTATTAAATCAGAACCATCCTTTTGTGATAGGAACTGTAAAGCTGACCCAGGCAGCCCAGCTGGTTTGACCGTGTTTGCCTATGTCTCCAGAAATGCACTAGTGAACATCTTTCTTGAATTATAGTGCACATTCTGAAGGTTATAGGTACTTAAAACACAGAGGGGTGCTGTTTTATTTGGGAACACCAAGGTAGCATTGTCTTATACACTGATGCCTGTTTTGCAAACCAGTACCATTTTTGCTGATAAAATCTGATAACTGGTGACTAAATCTCTTGTTTTGATATTTTGTATTTTTATATTTAGAGGCAAAAGGGCAATGTCATCCAGGGTGCCGCTGTCATGTGCCCTGTGCTTTCTGGGATTGGTGCCAGGACTACCACAACCCCATATTGGGTAAGCAGTTATTGGAAATGGATAGACTGCTTTTTATATTAAACACAGTATATTTAGGTTTATTTTTTGAATAAATCATTATATTTTGATTGCAGTCAGAAATGCCTTAAAGTGAGAATCACTTATTTTGATGCCGTGAGGAAAGCTGTGTTTAAAATGTTCTTTCATTCAGCCTCTTTGCTTTCCCTGAGTTAGCTTTCCCAGCTTCAGAACTCTGGGATGGGGAGTATCAGCCTCATTTGAGCACCGCCTCCCAGTCATATACTGAAGGAGCGTGTCTGTAATCGAAGACAGGCCTGCCTCAAAGGCCGCAGCTGTGTTTACCGCATTTGCGCTCAACAAAATGTCTTGTCGCATTGATGGAGGAGCGAAGATAACTTCTCCTTTTAGCCCTCTATCCTTCGCAATCACTTCTCCTTGTATGGCACTGTTAGCAGCCTCGCCTGTGTGGTACTTCTACAGGCTTAAGGCTCGGCAGAGTGAAGTCAGTTAGAGGGTAAATAAAGGCACATTTCCTGTGAATCAGATTGTACAGAAATGTAAATCATGCTAATTATTCAGGCATAAGGGATGTTGTTTAAAATGCCTGTGGCCTAGCACTGCCAGGAAGGACAGATCAAAATACCCCACATGTCAGATAACAGGTAGGGGTAGTGCCCCCTCAGTGGTACCTGGAAATATGTCTCATATTCACCTTTTTAAGAAAACCGATTAAATCAGTATCTTTCCAGGATGACAGAAGATTAAAAACTGGGTATCTTCCAATTAATATAAAACTTCTCAATCGTGTTTTGGATAAATTTAAAAGCTTGCAGTCTCCTTTTTGTGTATGCATGATGCCAGAGGTGTTCATATATTGAGGTACTGAGGGAAAAAAATCAAGATATTTTTGTAATACAGTTTGTTTTTGATGCAACAGTAATCATCACAGAAGCATGGTTTTCAGGTTGCCATAATTTGATTCTGAAATATGTTTTTATAAGTTTAATATGTTTCTGTTAAACAACGGCTTTTTAAATATTCACATTTGTGTGTATGCAAATTCCATAGTACAGTGAAAATACAGAGCTGGAAAGGGATTCATGCAGAGAAAACTGTGTGGGTGTGTACACATCAAGGTTTGTTTGTTTCATGTAAATATAAATTGGGCTTTAAGTGGAATTATTAATATCACACTTGAAGCAGAAACATAGATTGTGAGTCACTGAATTAAATATAAGAGCATAAATTTTTAATGCTGCAGGACTGGGTAAACTTGGAAAATGTTTAAGGTCAGCTAAACCCAACTGAAATAAATATTTGAGCATATAACTTATATAGTGTTACACCATTTCTGTGTTCTGTAATTTAGTGGTTAAGAATAAGTTTAGTTAGGTTACATACAGTATTTCCTGGGCATCAAAGTCTGTATGATTCCTCACAAATAACATCCATCTGTTAGCCACTTTTATAATGCAGGGTTGTTGTAATGGGGAACTGAGGAATGGGGGTGATTCAGGATGGGGGAGGGGGGGCTCCCAGGCTGCCAGGGATGCAGGTTGGAGGAAGAGCCTATTGGGCTGCCAGCCTAATATAGGTATGCAAAATGGGTACTTCAGAGGTCCGGATTCAACTATATGCAATGGAATGAGGGAGGGAAGTGGGGGATGCAGGGAAAGGTCATGGGGAGCCTGCAAATTACACACCCACAGTGCAGGGAACCCCAACACTGGTAAACCACCACGTAGACACCCACAGTGCAGGGAACCCCAACACTGGTAAACCACCACGTAGACACCCACAGAGCAGGGAACCCCAACACTGGTAAACCACCACGTACACACCCACAGAGCAGGGAACCCCAACACTGGTAAAC
>JAODUD010000019.1:1002549-1026432 GCA_026784285.1 Stomatorhinus walkeri | reverse complement strand
CTGTCTGCTGAGACACCCGGAGATGCCCGCTGAGACACCCGGTGATGCCCGCTGAGACACCCAACGCTGCCCGCTGAGACACCCGGTGATGCCCGCTGAGACACCCGATGCTGCCCGCTGAGACACCCGGTGATGCCCGCTGAGACACCCGATGCTGTCTGCTGAGACACCCGGAGATGCCCGCTGAGACACCCAACGCTGCCCGCTGAAACACCCGGTGATGCCCGCTGAGATACCCGATGCTGAGACCACATGCTGCACTAAAAGCATTAAAGCATCTTATTTTTATTCATTTAAAATTAATGCCGTTACATACAAACATATTTATTTATGCCACGATCGTATTATATATTTCTTAATTATTTAGAATTCAATATGCTTTAACTACTGATCTTCAGTTTAGAGTATTTCAGTGTATGCTGGAAATAACACCAATACTGAACAAAGAGCCCTTTTATTTTGGATTCTCTCATTTCACAGTATGTTTTCCTACCATCTAACCGAACAGTGTTGTCCTCCTCGCTTGGGAAAAGGAATGCACATCGCAGCCAGCCCAGTTAAATTCTTTTTAACGTTCACTGTGGGCACTGTACTCTTATTGGGAGATAGTACAAGACTTATGGCATATCACAGTCATAATCTCTTCTGAACTCAGGGACAGAAGTGAGTAAATCACCTGCCTGGGGCTGAGGAATGTCTCCTCCTGTCTTCCTTTTCTATCTCCATCAGGCTATCTTGCCTAGTGAATCCCTCTGTTGCTCAGCTCCTTGTTTCTACCATAAGCTAATACAGACTCATTCTAGAGCCAGCTGACGATGAGCTGATGGAACCAAACACACGTTTGCTGTGGCCGATGCATTTCCTGTCTTGTGCACCAATGCAGGGCTTTAGCAGTAATAGTGAGGAAGTCCATTGGTTGCCTACCCTTCACAATGGGCATGTGCTCCACATTATATAAGTGCATGCCCCGGACCCTGCTTAATTGATGGTCTCGTTTTGTTTGCTTTCCCCATGCTGTGCACGCATTCTCATCTGGAACACTAACGTCAAATAGATTCTTATGTTGCCATTTGTTATCCTTTCCATTTATTTATTTATTTATTTATTTATTATCGTGTTCATTATTTCAGGAATAGAACAGTTTGTGAATCATCTCCAGTAAAATATGGGAAAGATGGAAATTGATTTCCTGTCTTTTATTTACAACGACAGAAACAAAAACAATGTTACTCGCTTACATAAATGTGCAGATAGAAAAACACAATTAATCGGTCTTGCTTAAATTATCATCTGTGCTGCTACCGCAAGTGACATTTACACATTTAATCAAGAAGTAATATCACCAATATTAAAATGAATAGCTTTCACAAACAGGTATTAGTTTTGTTGGCATCGCTAGTTCTGAACACCAGATGAAGCTGTTTCTAAAATGGGTTTTCTGCATCTAAAAGCCATGTATTAAATCATTGCCTTTTCCCCTGTGTAATACAGCTTTTGTATGCCACTGTCCTTGAATCTCAGAGACTTTATTTACATGGGCGCTTTCTCCTCCAGAAAACTAAATTTCTCTAATGTAAATTATTGACTGTGTGTGCCTCCAACAGCTTTTAAAGTATGATTTTCCATTTTAGTCTGAGAGAATGCAAAAAGAATAGGCTTGGGTCTGAAGGTGAATTTCAAACTAAAATATCGACCGAAGTAAATCAGGGCTCCAGCTGGCTCTCATACGCAGCCCTGATGTCAGAGCCACGTAGCCGGGCCTACGGACAATCAGCCTACAGCTCCTATGAGTACTGATGTTCCCATGCCCTCATGTACACAGTTTGTGTACTTTTTCATATGTGTATATATAACATTTCTACCATTTATCTTTCATCTTTGAGAATCCAAACAACCATTTTACATTTCAGCAAACTGATTTGGCACCTTGTCCTTCAGATTAATCAACCTGAAAATCTAGCAATATATGTTGACTTGGCCCTGATGTATGTTTACTTGTGTTTGATTATATTTGCAGCAAGAATGAACATTTTTAATAGTCTTTTCTGGGTAAAACATACATTGAAACGAGGTGGAGAGAGAAGATGTAATCCTTTGGGGAACCTGTTGTGAGATGTGTGATGTAAAAACACATGTGCTGTGCATTAACGGGAACCATAACAGTAATAAATGCCCCTAAGGATTTCCTGCTGATAGAGTAAGCGCTGGAGGCTGCTGACATGTCGTTGCAAATGAGGTAGAGATGGCTGAACGAGAGCGAAGAGAAACAGAAACACATGGTAGAAGCACACAGAATAAACACTGCGTGCTTGGGAAATATGCGTATGCCAAGTGCAAAGGTGATTTGCTGGCTTGTGATGCTGGATTCAAGTGAACTGAATCTTTTGGTGATTTTTTGCTTAAGAATTTTAGGGATATGCACATATGAAATATTGAAATGTAGCCCATACCACACAACTTCCCCAATACCTTTTAAAAAAATCATCCCTCTACCACAATTTCAAAGTGTTCCATGTATTTTTGCAAACATAATATTACTGCCATTATAACACTGCAGGTTGGGCACTGAAGCGTTATGATTATCGTACAAAGGTTTTCGTAGGGCTATAAAAATATTAATCACAATTTTGCAATATATGGCTAGATGTGTTATTAATCCAGAAGGAAATTGCAAAACAATACAATAAAATGGTAATACAAACATCGATATATAAATATATGCAATTTATTGAATAGAATAAGAAGCCAAAAACGTGTAGTATGCAAAGCAATGTTTGCAATTTCATGGTGATCCACAGTTCACTGCAAGCAGTTTGGCAGGAAAGGGCCAGAAAGGAAAATCATTGTAGAGTCTGATGGTAGCTGGCAGGAATGACCTCAGGGAGGTTATATCACCCCCAGGAACAGCTCAGCTGCATGAGTCTACTGATGAAGGTGCTTCTTTGTTTGGCCAGAGTGCTATACAGCAGGTAAATATCTCCATAAAGAACAAAATTACCCCGGCCTTGTTAAAGCATTGATATGTCTGAATTAAATTTAAATACCTGTCTGACACTTTTCCTTAATATCCTCTCTTTCAATGTACTTTTTCCTACTTTATATCCCTCTCTATCCCGACAATTACAGCGTCCTTTGAAGAGAGATAACAATTGGCTGGGAAAACATCCATTTCTTAGACGAGAAAAGAATCTCAATATTTTTAGAATGCCGTGCTGTTGACAGAGTGAACTGTCACACTGGAGACAATGAGCCTCTTCTCCACTGATGTACCTTGACACATGAATAACACGGCGAATGGTTGCCATGGGAACAGATGTGTAGAATTTATGCACATTTCCCTGGCAATGCATGCTAGAGCAGCAGTGCAGTGTCAGCGGCGAGGTGCGGCCCAGCGGCATGTCACGCCGAGGCCTCTCTCATCTGCTCTCCCAGACATTTTTGCTCCCTGTTTTGATCGTGGGCAGGTGAAGAGCATGTGATCACTGTAGCCGTGGAAACACTGGCCAGTTAAATGAGGGCTGTGCAGTGGACACTGCAGCAGGCAATGCCAAGTCTCCTCATCCACAGATCAACACAGGGCAGACATTTGAGCTGCTGCCCCTGATTGAAGGGTAATCAGAGTGAAAGTGATACTTCAGCATATTAATTAAGAGACATACTAGATAGGGTCACGTAGGGAAAGGGAGCTATCTCACACAAATATACTTAGATATACTAGCTTTCATTTTATCCAGGAAGATTAGACAATGGGTCTTGAGTATTGCAGAGTTATGCTGTACCAAGAGACTGGTAGGTAAACGTAATAGAGCGAGATATTGTTACTAATAGCTAGTGTAACCACAGACATCAGAATAGTGTCAGGGGTCATGATACTCCGGAGAGGTTAAAACCGCCACGTGCATTTCTCGGGCCTCGTGCGAGGATATCACTGGGAGTTCTCTCACCACTATGCGGTCACTGGCTACTGTTCGGCAGTTAACGACAAAATTAATCACAGTGCATCAATCACAGTGCATACTAATGCAGAAGGTCAGGGGCCCCAGGGCGCCCTCTACAGGGGGGTATGGACCCCTGCACCTTACCTCAAAGGTCATGTAATAAGACAGAAGAGTAGTGTACACTACATCCTCCTTTTCTTCGAAGGATTTATATGCATAAACTGACATTTTATGTATTTCTTCATTCATTTTGAATGCTGTATATACAGACATGATTATTCAAACATGTATGAATATTTGATATACTTGTATCATGAATGTGCCTTTACCTACAGACAAGGACAGGCCATCACTTAAAGTCACCTTTTGTCCTCCCGAGACTACTTTTAGAAGTTAGTAAATGAACTGTGCGATTTAACGTCTTCAAAAAGCCAGCAGATCAAGGAATTCGGAGAAAACTGATGGGATTTTGAAGAGTCCTGCTTTCTGTGTAATCCACATTTGCAAACCTGTCAGGCCTGTTGGGAGCTTAACACAATTAAAGGACTGACCTCTTGAATTGAGAGCATTTGAAAGAAAAATCAATGAGCCATTTTCGCGGAGCAGGGAAGTTTATTGTACAGCATGGTGGTTTACTATCATTTCTCTATGGATCATTAAGGTTAATTTGAGCTTAATTTAACAGAAGGCATCGTATGATGGCCATGAACTCAGAGCAACAGCATATACTGATGATGAAAATACACACACGCACATACAATCAGACTGTGAATCACTGAGTGTTCCTGCCCATTAGAACAAGGGATATTTCTGGTTGTCTGACCAAATCCTTCTTGACATGTCACATTGAATTCTGCTCAAAATAAAATGATGTTGACTTCTCTACACTTAAGGCTGACTGTCTGTCTTTGCTTATATTTCTTTGTGACATGACACTTCAGCCGTTTTTAGTTTATAATTTTTATACTGGATACCACCCATAATATTTAAGTTAATAGACTATTAAATATATATAACTTAATTATATCTAATAATAAAAGGGAAGGTTTTACTGTTTATATGTTTAAGGATATGTTTTTCATGTAATTTGAATGAGACCAGAGCTTCTTTTTATCACTGCATCTTATTTGTCAGTCCTACTGTCATGTGATTATCGATGTCATCATCATGTCATTGGTGTGCGAGTACACAGCTCTGCTTCTGACCATGATATCCAAACCATCTGTTTTAATGCTGTTCTGAAATATTTTATTATTGTCATCATTTGGACAGAATACCTTCAACATTCGTATCATTAAAATCACAGAGCCAGTTACATCCCACAGATATTGGAGATTGAATCAAAAATCTGCAGAACTCAGCAAAATAACCATGCTGAAAAACCACCATGATATCATTCAGTATCAACCTCTGTAAAACAGGCGGTCTCTCCTTTACAAGCAAACCACAGTGCATTATACCTCAGTATAAAAAATAGGAAAAATATATAAAGTGTATAATCTAGCACAGGGAGTGTCTTTACAGCTTCACACAGTGTGAATGTGTGTGTGAAGACTGCATATTCTCCCTGTACTGACTATATTCCCTCCAGCTACACATTTCCTCCAGCAGTCCAAATACACGCAGTTAGGCTATTTTTCATAGTAAATTTTCCATAGTGTGTGACTGTGTGTGCACCCTGTGATGGACTGGCATCCTTCTCAAGGATGGTACCCTGTTTTATGCTCTATACCATATGGGACAGTGTAGTCCAAGTCCCCTATGACCTTGCATGTATATTGGAAAAGTGGTTGGAAGGTGTGGATATATAAGAAAAATGGAAAATATGAAAAGTTTAAAATGATGTTGTCCATCTATTCATCTATTTTCTGCCGCTTACCCTGGGTCAGGTTGCGGGGTCAGCAGTCTAAGCAGGGATGCCCATACCTCTCTCTCACCAGCTACTTCCTCCAGCTCCACCAGGATAATACCAAGGTGTTCCCAGGCCAGCCGACAGATATCTCTCAGGCTGAGCCCAGCCACCCTGTGGAGTAAACTCATTTCGGCCACTTGTATCCACAATCTCATTCTTTCATTCTTTCGGTCATTACCCAGAGCTCATGACCATAGGTGAGGGTAGGAACATAGATCGACTGGCAAATTGAAAGCTTTGCCTTCTGGCTCAGCTCCTTCTTTACCACAACAGAACCGTACGGCATCTGTATTATTGCCAATACTGCAGCGATCCATCTGTCGATCTCCCGTTTCCTTCTTCCCTTACTCGTGAAGACCCTGAGATACTCCACTTGAGGCAGCAACTCATCCCCCTCCAGGAGAGAGCAATCCACTCTTTTCCTTTCGAGAACCATGGCCTCAGGTATAGATCTGATCCTCATCCCAGCCACCTTACACTCAGCAGCCAACAGAACCACATTATTTGCAAAAACCATAGACGCAATACTGAGGCCCACGAACTGGACCCCTTACGCCCCTTGGCTACACCTAGAAATTCTGTCCATAAAAATTATGAACAGAATCTGTGACAAAGGACAGCTCTAGCACAGTCTAACGTACACTGAGAACAAGTCTGACTCACTGCTGGCAATGCAAACCAAACTCTCGCTCTGTTTGTATAGGGATCTGATGTTCTCTGTACCTCATACTCCCAAGGCATCCCCCACAGGACCCCCCCAGGGGACACAATCGTATACCTTTTCCAAGTACAAAAAACACAAACAGACTGGTTGGCAAACTCTCATGAACCTTCCAGTATCCTTGTGAGGGTGAAGAGCTGGTCTAGCACTCTGTGACCAGGATGGAATTTGCATTGTTCCTGCTGGGTCTGAGGTTCGACCAATGGACAGAGCCTCCTCTCCAGTTCCCCAGCATAGACCTTCCCGGGGAAGCTGAGGAGTGTGATCCCCCTGAAGTTGGAACACATCCTCCGGTCCCCTTTCTTAAAAATTGGGACCACCACCCCAGTCTGTCAATCCAAAGACACTGTCTCCAATGTCCATGCAATGTTGAAGAGGTGTGTCAGTCAAGACAGCCCAACAACATCAAGAGCTTTCTAGAACTCACCCCTGGAGCCCTGCCACCAAGGAATTTTATGACTACTTTGGTAACTTCAGCCCTAGAATCCCCCTATGAGTCTTCCAGCTCTACTTCCTCCAAGGAAGGCGTATCAGTGGGATTCAGGAGATCCTCAAAATATTCCTTCCAATGCCTGGTCCTGTAAATAGCATGGATGAAGCCCTGCTTCCTCCTCCTGAGTTGCCAGAACGTCCTTCTCCATGGCTTCACCAAACTCCTCCCACACCCAAGTTTTTGTTTCAGTAACTGTCAAAGCTGTTTTCCCGTACCTGCTGGTACCTGACAGCTACATCAGGAATCCCACAAGGTAACCAAGTTTGGAAGGCCTCCTTCTTCAACCTGACAGCTCCCTTTACCGCTGAGGTCCACCACTGCGTTCAAGGAGTGCCACCATGACCGGTACCAACAACCTTACGGTCACAGCTCTGCACCGCCGCCTCAGCAATGGAGTCCCGGAACATTACCAGTTCAGCCTCCATGTCCCCTGACTCCAGGATGCAAGAGAAATTCTGCTGAAGGTGTGAGTTGAAGATCTCCCAGACAAGGCCCTCTGCCAGATGTTCGCAGCATACCCTTACTATGCATTTGAGTCTACTCAGCATCTCCCTCCCCCATCAGATCCAGCCCATCACCAGGTGGTGTTCAGTTGACAGCTCAGCTCCTCTCTTCACCCGTGTGTCCAAAACACCGCAGCACAGATTACAAAATCGATCATTGTACTGCAGCCTAGTTGCACGTATGAACATCCTTATGTTCGGACATAATAATAATAACAATAACAATAATCAATCCTTTATTTATCCCCATGGGGAAATTCCTTTTTATGCCTCCCTCAACTTGCTCTTTGTAGAGCAAGCTGTCCGCAAGTGTTCGTTATGGACACTAGATATAGTGTTCGTTATGGACAAACTGTGGTTAGCCCAGTTCACCACTTGGATTCTGAACGGACAGGCCATTCCTCCCAGTCACACTGCTCCTGGTTTCACTGTCGCTACCCTCATGAGCGTTAAAATCCCCCAGCAGAACAGTGGAGTCCCCACAAAGGGTGCCTTGCAGCACCCCGTCCAAGAGGGCCAAATACTTTGAACTGGTGTTCGGCACGGATACACAGGTAACAGTTAGAGCCCATTTCCCGACGGTATGTGGATATACAAGAAAAATATAAAATATGAAGAGTTTAAAATTATGTTGTTTCAGTAAAGAAAGACATGGTTGCAAACAAAATCCACAATCACAAAAGTGAATGTATGCTGGCTGGGTATGTAAGTATGGCAGGAGTATTACAGCATGGGGACTGATGGCTTCGGCCGTGAGACTGGTTGCGCTGCATTGCAGACTAAACTTCAATGTCAACCAGCTGAGCCTCTTTCAGATGCTTTATTAAACCTGGATAAACATAACTTCTCAGGGAAATTACGTTTTATTTACTCCCAGATAAACGATGACAGATGTGCACCATATCAGGTACTTAAAAAATATAAACAACAGTGTGCTGTTTACTAGAAATTCTGAGCAATCAGAGTTAATTATCCATTTTATTCTCAGTTGAACATTGAGTTGTTATCAGTGAGGTCCTCTGAGTGGGTGTAGATTACACGCTGTAATGTCTTCACTATTTTTAGGCCTCAGTATTTCGACCAGATTTGACTTTGTGTTGGGAAAACTGCTGGAAGTTAGTTGGATGGATGATGGATGGATATTTCCACCTTTGTGGTAGTTTTTCCAAGTATAATGACAAGGAATAGTGCATTGTTTATTTTATTCATATTAATGATTCATTTTTCTTGTTAGAAGTACCGTTAAATCATCACAAATCGTCAGATTTCCCCCGTAACTGTTAGTATAAAGATGTTTAGATTCAAATTTTAAACTGAGTGTAGTCATGACTAGTGATTTCCATATATCAACAGTGCAATGTAATTTACCCTGGAAGAGCCTGACACTACTCACTCAAACACAGACCACAAAGTAAAACATTAGCACATAATTATGAGAAATTTAAATATGCTTTTACATGCATACAAAACAGAGTTTTAAACAGATGTATTCATTATGCCTCTTAGCAACTACTTATGTTTACATATACATCTTGCAAATGTATATTTTGCTAACAAGAGTACATTGTTAATTTGAGCGTTGTTTACTGTTCGTCGTATTCTCCTGTGGTTGTTTTGAATTTTTCCATTTCCGCCAAATGCCATTAGTGAAGATGCCCCAATTAGAAGGAAGGTTTCCTTGCACTGCTATGGATGACATTTTTCGCTTGATGAAACTTCGTGGGTCGTGCAGTCTGCTTTTGCCGAACAGCAGTATAGGGTAAGAGTTTGTCTGACTTGCTCACTAAGTTCCCCTCTGATTTGAGCTCGTCTGGAGGAATGTTACCTCTAAATGAGCCTGCTGAAATATGAAATCACAGAAAATGCTGAAGCGTATAATGTAATTGCTTTTCAATTCACGAAATGTCAATCACTGCCACGTCTCTGCATTGTTTAATAGGATATTGATATATCCCTTTTTCAGCGTCAAGCAGAGAGGCCCCCCAACTAATTAATATAAATGGCAAATACTACAATGACTAACACAGCAGAAGATTTTAATTGAAGGTAATATAATGAAGCATTTAGCCAATTTATAAATGCATGTTAGTGGCCTGTCGTTACTTCTCTGACATGTCAAGCAGTGTGTGGCGTTCCTGGCAGCGTGGTATATAACTCCGGGGACCACTAACTGCAAGCATTTACACAATCCACTTAAGGCAAAGCCGAGTCCCCAACAGCCTGCTTTCATTAATGGATCATATTGTACCGCTGTCACACTTGATGAATGCCTTTGGCAAGGAGATAACTGTGTAAAGATTCAAGAGATTCGCAAATTACACAGTGTGTAATCCATAACTCACGGAATAATTTATGGTAGTGTTCTGAAGTGCAGAAATATTGCTTTAGACACATTTTGTGTCGCTTGTTTTTTGACAATGTAAAATAAAGAACTGAAATGATAATAAAAAAACTAAATACAAAGCTTTTATGAATTTTAGATGCATGCCATCTGTCTCACCACTACAATAAATGCTTCATGTTTTTATTAACTCCACTGCAGACTCATACCACTGCGTTTGTTTTGTTAGCATCCATCTGGAATAATGCACTTTTAATTTAAACTGATGTATATTTTCCATATTTGGGACACACAGGAAGGCATTCCTGGGGGAATAGCATGTGCTCACAGTTTTTAGTGTGTTCAGGCTGTAGTCCATCCATCCATCCATTTTCCACCCTCTCTATGTGTCCCCTAACAGCAGAACCACATTAAACAAATGCTACTACAAAATAAAAAAAAAGATAAAAGAATGCAGCCCAGACAATTTCCATGCTGTTCAGTGGACCTAAAATAAAACTGTATCATAAGGGCAGAGGAGTGAATGTGTAAAACATTGTGGGGACAATACCGGCTAGTGATTGTATTTTATGATAAACTGTTACAATAGATTTCCCATGTCAGGAATGATCCTGCAGACCCTACATTTGTAGCGACTTTGCCATAAGGTGGAGTTAATCATCGAGAAAAGGTGCGATTATTGAATCAGATGATAAAAGGCTTTTAAATTTACTTCATTTGTATTTCATTTACCTGGTGAATCCCATGGACATATGTTTGAATAATTAGAATCAAGAACTCACTTTATTGCCAGCATGTACCAACAAACCATAATAGATCCAGGGCTAGCATCAGCTAATGCATTCGCTTCCTGATGTCCACCAGCACACTTTCATCCCTGGGATTACCATGCCATGCTGACCATCTGTTTGTCCTGCATAACGACAGTCTCAGTTGCCGAGACCTGCCAGGGTTCATTCGGATGGACACAGTCCTGTTTGCCTTGTGACTCCTACCACCTTGTGAAGGTGCACACCCCTGACGAAACCTTTGGTTACACCACAGCATGTGCTAAATGATGCCAGCATTAGACCCCTACATTTTTTGTCAGTAACCGTTTCCGTGTAAACATGCGGCACCTAATTATTGTTCAAATCGACATGCAGGCCATGTGGTGCCGATGTATGTTATTATTGCTTAGCTGTTATACCCAGTACAGAACCCTAATTATGGTAAGAAGTGAGAAGATGGATGGATGGATGGATGGATACACATTGAATTTAAAACATATTGTTGAATACTGATGATGTTCCAATGTTAATATCTGTATCTCACTAACATAACTCTCCACCGGGCTCTATATATAGTTATACCATATGCCAGATCAGTGGGCAGGTTTTTTTCTGGATAGATTGAATTCTGAATTATGTAATGTACTGTAATTAAATATGAGTATGAATAGAGTCATGCAGCTACACAAATATTACATTATAAACAACTGCTCCCTGGTCACTGCTGCAGTCATAAAGAAATCATTATATTTTATCTCAACTTTATACAAATGCTGCTCTCTCAGCGAGAAGGTGGGCCAGGATATTTCACAGAGGAATGAAAAGGGAATTAAATACTGCACTGAAATAGACAACACTGAGAAAAGCGTATAAATGGTGCTGATGTGAGGTTCTCATAAGGACGGAATGCGAGCCGTCCATTCAGTGAACTGAACAACTGCTTGAGCCTTAATGTTCTTAAGAGTGTGGGGCCGAAAGAGGAGCATGTGAGAGTCATGACTGAGACAGGGAGACAGTACTGTAAACTGAAGTTGGAGCAGAAATCACATAAATACTGGGTGCTTATTACCATAACCGATCTCAGTATCCACCAAATAATCCGCATACAGCTGTGCGGGTAAAATGTGCCCCATTGTGAATTTGTTCTGCACCCTTCCTGTCATTCTTGCTCTGTTTTTTTATGGGTGGGGCAAGGTCAAAATGTTGCCCAAAATATGTTATTTTTTTAGAGTGGGGTGCTATCTTGAGGAAAAATATGTATTATCTAAATGGAATACAAATGATGATGATTAGGTTAATGAATTCTTTTGCGTTCATCCCCCCAGTGTTGCACCTTGATATAATTACTTTTCACTTGTTTAATTAAATTTGAAATGATGCCAAGGCTTGATAATTTATATTCAAGATGCCAAATGTTGACAGTGCAGTAAAGCGAGAAAACCCAAATGGTTAATGTAACATAATTCAGACAGTTTGTAGTACTGACAGCTCCAACAGAGAGGAAATTAATTCTGCTTATTTGATCTATGGACAAAGGCTGAAAACAACGAAAAACCACCATCAAACAGATGTGTTAGTCAATTTAAAATGAAAACAATGCATCTGACCATCAGTTATATCCATCTTATTCATCAATCTATAGATATCTCTCCAGATATGTATAAATAAATAAACACGTGTTTACATTTAGATTTTCTTACTTTGAGGGTGACAGTATTGACAGTTTTGAAAGTATTTACATGAAACCTATTAATATCACAGTGAATTCACTCTGCATTTCAGCTAGAATTCAAAACCCTGATGTCCAGGTGAGTTGATTACTCTAAATTTCTGTGTCTGTGTGAGTATGCATAGCGATGTCTATGAGCCCCCTGAAATGAAGTAGGCCTGCTCTGCAATGCACACTCCAGTGTAGGTCACTGCAATACTGACTGGAAAAGCTGTTATTGATGATTGATGGATGTACCAACCCATTTTCTTCAAAGTGCATTAACCACTACTTGCAGTATGGCTGCCTATATTAGAAAATTTGTGGAAAATTGAAGGAAGCAGAAACTCAAGGAAGTATCTTAATCAGCAAATATAGTGGCTCTGTGTGTATGTATGTTATGCTGATTTAATAAGCAAGAAATTGCTCAGCAAGCTTAAGCCTACAATAACATGTAAATAATGCCAAAATATATGCATATGAACTTGAGGATTCCTGTATAATACATTCACTGTTCCAGATTAATAGAAGAATTAAAATAAGAAATAATCATTATTTTTTGATAATTTTTTATCCATTCATCATTCTAAGTGTTTATTTTAGTCAGGGTGACAGGGAAAGCACAGGGCACAAGGCTGGGATACTACCCTAGGTCAGTGTTTCCCAATCCGGTCCTCGGGGACCCACAGTCAGTCCATGTTTTTGCTCCCTCCAAGCTCCTTGACAGACAGTCCATATATTTACTCTGGGAACTGGGAGGGAACAAAAACAAGGACTGTCTGTGGTTCCCCAAAGACCGGGTTGGGAAACACTGCCCTAGATACAGGGCACACACACACAATTGCACAGTAATGGTAATTTAGAGACAGCAATTAGCCTGAATGCATATATATATATATATAAACTGTGTGTAAACCACACAGAGATGAGGTAATACCTTCACCCCCAACCCAGACCGTGAGGCCACTGTGTCTCTCCAGGTTATCACGTTTATGCATCTCGTACATTACTGAGTCTACAACTTTTCTCTTGTCACTTAAACTGTATGTTGCAAGTTAATAGCAGAAACAAAATATGACAGGATTAAAGGGAATATAAAGTAATGTATATGAATAAAAGTTTTATACCTTCACTTCACTTAGATTGCAATAAGAATTATGAGTCATTTCAGTGACATGTGAGGGCAATGTGTGGAATGGAGTGTTGGTTGGGTTGGCCTCTGCAGCGGGCATGGCTGTGAGTTTGTCTTCTCTGTTGTGCAAACTATATTGTTTGTTATATTTATTATATTATTAATATATTATGTCTGGGTTGGGTCATTTAAATGACTTTTTACAGATCTGAGTGTCAACTTTTTCATTTCCAGCATATATTAATGAACATCCCAACAGCAAAAACTTATATTGCGATAAAAACATACTGTAAGCGATATATAAGGTCAAAGATTGGCTTACTATTTAAATTGATTGACCTATAACCTGCTTAAACCTACTAAATGTCACAATTTTCTTCATTACCTGATAAAATGCTGTCTTTTAAAATATTGATGTTAATGAATCCCCAACGTTAGGTGAGCGATCACAGAATACCAGTTTTCAAAAAGATGTTCTTTGTTAATTTGGATGTGACGAGAAACCTTGTATCCGAAACACGTCTACGTGTATGTGTGCGTGTACGTGTGTGTGTCTGCATGTGTAGTAAACTGTAGGGTGAGGGGAGTGGCGTGCAGCGAACTGGGAGGGACCTAGGCTGCTAAGACATTTTACTTGTTCGATAAGTACAGGAGCCATGCCAGAAAAAGCGCAGCGCCTCGGTAGTTGGAAACTACAGTAATAACCGATGGGGAGGAGAGCTGTCCGTATCCAGCGTACATACTAATTAATGTTACTCTAGAAAAGGAAGCGATTTGTTTTACTATGCCAGGCAATCGGCGGTACTCAAAACGTTAAAAAAAAATAACTGAAGCAAGAGGCAGGGCTTAAACTAGAAGCTCAGGAGAGCGTAAGAATGGTGCCCACCCTCCGGTGTTCTGCGCGATCAGAGCTTGTATCTGCCCCCTTTTTGGTGTACCCCCTGTACCGCTGAATTGTGGAAGCTCTGTGTGCCGGACGCGTGGCTTCTTTTGTGTACAATAGCTGCTCATAAATGCATGAGCAAACATTTCGGTTTGGCACAAATGTAATAAGAGCCCTCGGGGGAAAAAAGCTCGAGAGCTGCCCTACCTGTGCTTGATTCTCCAAACTGCACACTGCAACTACTGCGACGACTACAAGAGGATTATCAAAACTACAGGCTACAGTTCACCCCTTTCCCCATACTTCCCTGCATTTTTTTTCCTGCAGATAAAACCTGCTGATTAACTTATTTTTTTATTTTTACTTTCTCAGTACAAACTCGCTTTAGCGAATAAGTCGGAGGGGAGACCGCGAGAAGGTTACGTTGAGCTCTGTAAATCATAGTGCTGCAGTGTTTTCCCGAAACATGGATGTAAGGTTTTATCCCTCTTCTAATGGGAATTCGGTTCCTGGAGACCCATCCAACCTGGATTTCTCCCATTGCTTGGGTTATTACAACTACAACAAGGTGAAGTGCCGGCTTATGTTTTTTTTCTGTTTGTTTGTTTTACAGTGTATTCATGTTGGCATGGTTGTAGCAATTTTTCGACACCAGGGACACAAGTTTACTTGCTGTTGATGTTTAAACATTGTGTTACAAAGGCGCCGACAGTGATGAAAATAGTTCAAGGGATCGTTGCGTGACAAATCAAATAACTTGCTGCAAACTTCTCTGCGTGTTTTATGCACATTAACTTAAATATCGTGTCCCTTCGAGCCGGCGTCCTCGTCGCAGGTGCAAGAGCAGCTCGCAACATAAAACCGAAAGTATTATGAACTGGAAGCATAATGTCTCTGAGTTTTAGGAATGCCCGAACTCGTGCTTGGTCTGAATGCTTCATCTTCCATCTTCTCTTCTCTTTTTTTACGGACACAAACTTGATGACCTGTTTCATGTTTTATACCGAGAGCAGGCTTTCCCACGGTTAATCTGGCACATCGTTTGTCGTTCATCTAATTAATCAATGTCACTATCTTCACTACACTGTCAGATTTTGGTTAACTGACTCAACGTTTTTGGCACTCTCGGATTATGGCTTTCTGTACTTGGTTGTTATGTAGATTAAAACGTGAACATCTCGTGAAAGTAATTTGTCTTTCGTCGTAGTTTAAGGTCCTCGTTGTAAAGCCATGGCATTTTACCTAAAACTCTTGACTGCTTTTTTTAAATTGATGTTTCTTTTAATTAAGAGGTGACATCAAAATAGAAGTAATTCACAACATTTGACAAGCATATAGAATGCAATGTGTGTAAAACAATCATTCTTTTAAATATCTTTTCCGGGGTCAGTGATAGGTCGCGAGACTTAGACATATTTCATGTTAATTTTACAAAGATGCATTTCTCTCCAAAGTGTTACGTGTTACTTTGACTGGTGGTGATTAGATACATGAGTGTCTAAGGTAAGAAATGAATTTGAAATTGATGTCAGTTGGTATTAATTACCGATGTGTACACATCCCCTCCATATGCGGTTTTGAAGGACTCAGTTGGGGAAACATGATTATTGAATATCCAGGTGGTCTGGCACCTGTTTGTAATCTTATCCACTAGTTAGTCTTTTGTCTGTCTCTGTTTAATTTGGGGGATTTTGGATGTGTCTGGTTTTAGATACCTAGCGCTGATCAGCAAAAAGGGCAGTGGGGTTTCTTTTCAAGGTTCCAGATGTTGGCACATCTGTGTGTCCCGTGTAACATTTTGCATTTTGTTTTGGACGCTGTGCTAATCAAAGCAGTGTAAGTGCACCAGAACCTAGGATTAATGTGCCAGTAAATACTGAAGGGCAATCCATTACCCGATTGCTTTCAGACTGGATGTGATAGCTGACTCATTAATGTACAAATATTAGACACTTTGCATCCTGGCTAACATTGCGGGTGAATTGAAATGTCCAGATGTAAAAAATGATTGCGTGTGCTATTTTACACTATTGAATGGTGTTTCTACAAGCACTACAGCACACAACACTTGTTGCCCTGGCACTCCGGTTTACTCTGGTGTGGCAGTCTTGTTCTCAGGGCAGCTTGTGGGGAATTCAGCTGCTGTCATTTGTGTCCCCATAGTCTCTGCGGGCTGCGAAATCCATTGGCTGGAATGGAGTTCCGTGTCATTGTCCCCCACCCTCTCCAATCTGGTCTCCTGTTAGGCCTCTGCTCCACAATCGCTCAGCGAAGGGTCACGCTGTGACGAATGGAGGAGGTGTGATGACTTCCAGAGGGACAGACTTGTCATCAGCCATTAGTGGGAAAATCCTGCAATAAAAAAATAGAACGTCTTATGCCTGTTAGAAATTCCTGGAGTAGCAATTTGCAAATTGAAATGGAGTTAGTACAGCAGATGGCTCTGCTTTCAGTTCCTAACCTTGGGAAAGAATAAAAAATAATCACTTTAAAGGAGAATTTCACTGAAACAAGTTCATTTCTTTGTCATTTAGACTGTTTTTATCCACCAGAGAAAATTGTTTACCTTTTGCAGAGATCAGAATGAACCAGAATGGTTATGGTATGTTAGGCAAATTATTATATTCTATTCGTCGTTATGAAAAAAATAGATGATGGTATACTGTAGATGATGGTATACAATAGATGATGGTATACTGTAGATGACGATTATAGTATGTGATTTGACAACCCCTGGGTATGATCCATACGTTGTAATGCAATTTTTTGCACTTTTTTCATTTGTTTGCACTTTGGGAAAGTTGAGTGATTTAATTAGAATTGATTGTACTTTTTGCTTGTTACCGATGCATTGATTGTTATTAAAGTCCTCTGTCTAACAAGTGATTTGACACATTCACCATGGATATCACAGCAGTAGCATTTCTTAGATGGCATTCTTCGAGACAAAATGCATTTGTGCCTCATTTGATTTGTCATGTTGTTTATAAAGCTAAAGTATTTTTTTTTTTACCACCTTCCATTTATAAAATGTTTCCCAACTAAATTTGAGATTTTTCAGGACATATTTGCAACAGAATTTAAGTTTTGACATCTCCTTTAAAAGGTAGTGGAGTGGCTTTATGAATTTAATGAGATTTCATTTGAATTTATAAGCAGTAAACATGCAGATTTCCAGTGAAATGATTCTGCTTCAATGACACTAAAGTCGGTAATCCAAAGCACATCGCAGAACCATTCCAACACAGCAAACAATATGACTAAAAAGGTTCATCACTAATTTGCTATCCCCTACCTATGGCGCCGATAAGATATGGAAGTTTCAAAAGGTCAGTTGTGGGAAAAAGACGGCAATCGAGAAAAGAAAATGTCATAACTTCACAGAGCAGGATGTATTAGTGCAAGTCGGTGCGTTACAAAGAAAAATAATATTGTAATCACACAGATCTGAGCAGAGGGGCTTCATGGAAGGTCCCATAAAGGATTATTGGAAACAGACTTCTGCCCAGTGCACTGCTAAAATGACTGGTAGTGGAGGAGAGGCCCACCTGTTATTTTTTTCTGTTTTTGAAATTTAATTGTCTGGATTATGCTCAGGTGTGTGACAGATTTCTTGTCGCAGTAGGCTGGTCTTTAATATAGAGGTTTCGTATGAGTTCGAAAACAATGGGAACTGTGTTTAAGGTCTTTCCCACAGTGCCCACTGAAATAATGAATGGTTGGTACTGGGAAATTATATGTGGAGTTATACATTGGAAATGGGAGGTTCGAGGGGATTATGGTCATGCTTTTGATTTTTATTGTGTGCCGCGGTAAACGGCAACCACATGTTTTATTCATTACGAAAAGTTATGGCGAACTGCTAGTTATTAAATGCTTTGCTGTTCGTATGTGTGTCCACTTTGATTGGGATGCAGCTGGCTGCTTTGGGGTCGAAGTTGTGGGATTTGTTTAAGGTCTGTTTGATGTTTCCAGTGCTCCTATTTCAGGTGCCCGCGTTTGTCCAAGAGTCATTGCTGTAATTAGCCTCAGTTTTCCACCAGTGCTGGAGCTTCTAGAGAGTTCTCTAGCTGTTTTCAGCTGCAAGGCTGATGGCATCTTTCATGCTCACCTATATAATGCTGTAGATTTAGTAAAACTTGTAATAATAATTTAGTGCAATTATATTTAGTTTACAGAGCCCACTGTAGGGCAGATGTCTGCATTAATTTTTTTTTTTTTGTAAACAACGATGAGAAGTTACTCTGATGACTTGGATCTGTGGCCCCTACTACCCGAGTAAAGAGCTTTACAGACTTTGCCAGTTTGTGGCCAAATGTTTCTTGTGACTAATGTTCACAACTGGCAGCCTCTGATTTCATTGCTACTTAAGAGTGATTGACATCACTTCAAAGCGAGGCTGGGAGCAGAGGCAGGCCACACTATTATATTTCATTTTTCACTTGGAAAACCAGATTGCTTTTTCCATGTCGAAAAATGTGTTTATGATTTACTTCATACATGGCTTTTATGCCTAATAAGGTATCTGTCTTGTTCCTCTTCTGTTGCCATAGGCTACATGATGCTTGTAATTGGTAGCTAAATCTTTAAAAAAAAAAACTTTTTTCATTTGGAATTGCACTAACTACTCCGTAAACCCAGTCATGTTGTGATTTTTTTTCTCTGCAGCTGTTCCTCTCCTCTGGTTTTGTTTGTATTTTCAGTAATCAAATCTTTATTTAATCAGACATACACTTTTTGTCTGAGATGACCTTTGAACTCCAGCTTCCATGATGCCTCTCTGGTCGCCGTCACAATGGTTGCTATGGAAGCCATGATGGAGGACTTCCATTTATTTCTCAGAAAGAACAGCAGACGGGCCAGTAAACTCGCCGTCCTAATGGTGAGCTGATCTAAAACAGGATGGTTTATGAAAATCAAGGGCATCTCCAACATTGTGTTGTGCTCTTTTCATTCTTTATGTGCTGCCACTCTCAAGCATTCTGTGTGTCGAAACCACAGGTTGGCCCACAAATGAACGCTTTCATTGCTGTGCCTCTGAATTCTGGCACTTAACGAAACAATATGTTTAGACTTGCTGTACAGAAGAAAGGTGTGCTTTCACCGTACATCAGCATCAATAAGCTTAAATTGTGCCGTAATGTTATGATTAAGTGTTCGAAAAATATACTTGAACTGCTCATGAAAAAGTAGCATTCTCAACAGCAGGTGATTTATCTTCCAGATGAGCTTAAACTGTGTTATGATGACTGGCGGTCAACCGTGATGTTTCGCTGGGAAACCAAAGATTATTAAATCTCTGCTTTGTGTGTCTATGTCTGTACAAGTGTAGCGGTCTAGGGCGGGTGCTTCTTCCTTTTGAACCATGGTATGAGCTGCATCTACCATCTCGAAAGTGCTGAATATACCTCTTGATGGAGGCTGATTTTCAGGTCAGCGCTCATGCTCCTAATTAGTTGGCATCACGCTGTCCCACAGATCGCTCCTAAATGACACAAACATCTTTGTGTCCTGTCTAAAAAACCGATCTCAAATTATTCCAGTAATAAATGTTGAGTGAACGCCCTAACAGCCATTTGTCAGAACGGCTCAGGTCTTGCGAAATCATAGCTCTTCCTCCAGGGAGATGCTGGCTCAGTGTGGCCCAGAATGTCAAAGCTCTGCTTTTACTGTGGTGCATTTCTTAGCAGAGCTGCTCTGGTCCTATTCTTGATACCTAGCCTGCGTATATTATATATGCCTTGACATTTATCTGTTGACTAATCTAGATAATGCACCCCATCAGGATGAATGATGATTAAGTTGTTGCATCGAAGACTGTAAAGTCACTGCCATGAAGGAGTTTATCATAGTCAGCACTGTGCATGCTCAAAAAAGCACACTAAAAATAATGCTCAGTCAATATTCAAGTAATGGAGGACTTGTTTGAGGAAGGATGAAGCGCTCAAGTGAATGTCAGAATCTAGTCATGCTGTTCTCAGCTGGCTTTTGCATAGGGCTACACGATATCACATCACAGTATCACATCACAGTATGTGAAATTTCTGCGAGTAGTATGCCGATATTTATAAAGCAAAATAGGAGATTAAATTAACCAAAATACACTATAGCCAAGTAGAACATATCTGCCAAGAGAATGTGTTGATTAAGTTGGTGGTGTTGCCACAAGTTGTGCCAACAGACACAAAGCCGGGCCGACAAATGCAATGTGATTATTGCACATGCACGCATCGTAAGGATGCTGAAACGATATATATCGTGCAGTGCTACTTTTTTGTAGTTTTGGAAAGGAGCTGTGTTTTTCTTTTTCTATCCTGTGCAGGTGGAGGTGTATTAATTCTTCTGTTGAAAAGGCAAACTGTGTGTATGATGTGAAAGTAAAGAATTCTGGGGTGATCAAACAGGAATCAACTCATATAGCAGGGTGTTTCATTCATCTGATCAGCTTGGCAGGAGTCGGGCTTTATCGCTAACTGTGTCTGGGTCTCTGAGCAGCAGGTCCCTTGACGTTTCTCCCTCTGTAGGAGAATAAAGCACTCGTTCAAAAAAAATGGTCTTGAAAGAACTAAAGTTTGTCATTTTCCTGACCTTTCGCAAAATGAAGGATGCTGAAAATGTGCTGCGAGTACTCAAATACTGCAAATGTGTTTAAAAACAACATTCCTCTCAGAATGGGCCTGCAGCGTGGTAGGTGGGCCAGGAATACGGTTAAATGTAGGATTACTGGGAATCACTATTTAAATAAATACAGATGGCTCAGGACACTCATTTCAACCGCAAAACGTTTATGAATTACACACATAAAACAGAACGATGAATTTTCCGTATCAATATTTAATCTAAAATGCCAGCAAAAACCCTTGGCTATAATGACCAATACTCACGCTGGAATTTCCTTATGAAAACATCCCCTCAAAATAGGGCCGTATACCCTAGCGGTATAAGACAGGTGTATGTTTTTATATACCATCTTTTATTTGTTTTTATGTACTAGAATAATGGAAAATGAACATGGAACTGCTTCTTTTAATTTCTTTTATGACTCTGGAAAGTCTTAGTAAGACCTACAACTAATTTATTTGAATAATTTTAGGAATACAGTGGTTTGGTTGTTTTAATGACCAACTACATTTTTACTGCAAGTAAGTTAATGGATAAGGTGCTCAAATAAAACACTATACTGAACAAAAACATCTTCTCAGAGGGAATCCGAAGTGCTGCTTTGGAGTTTCTAAAAGCTCTTTATGAAGAGGAGTAGAAATTGAGGCATTGCCTGTGGTGGGCCCACTAACCACCAGCCATATGGTTCTCCTCACTGGTAGGCTCACTGTTTTATATTGCATCTTAACGTGCATGAAAGGGGTGTCTTTGAACACTAAGTTCAGATATTGAATGTTGATTCGCTTCATAACTAATGGAACAGGCGCAATCTGGTGCCACAGTTTCCTTATGCCTTATGAAAGTGTTTCATTTGGGATGCTTTAATAAAGAGCTAATTAGAGAGTGCAGCTGGCCATAGGTGTGGGTATTATGGGATGTAGCCCTCCCCAGCCCACCTGTTAACAAACCCATTGAGCATGGGTGAGTAAGTGACAGGGGCCTTTTTCCACGACCTGCTGAAATTCTGTGTTCCAGGCTTGTTTTTTTTGGTTTTTTTTTACATCTGCCTGCATGCTCCAACATTGAGTTAACAGGATTTGTTACTGTTATGTCTGGCTTGATGTCTCCGCTCAAATGTTCAAACAAACAGCAACAGACGTGAACACACTGTCAGTGGTGGACTGAACAGACAATTTTTACATATTATGTTAGTGGTGTGGGCCTTTTTTTGTATTGCTGGTGTATGAAATAACTGTCTGATGGCACCCTCAACATTTAAACATGTGACCGTGAAGTCCTGGTCCTTTCTGCACATGCTTCTAGGATACCAAAAATGTGTTCACTGTTTGAGATTTGTTTTCTACATACCTTATCGGTGTTGAACACTTAGCTTCTTAGACCTAAAGAGGAATTCATGGACCGAACCAAATGGCAGACTTGTGAATGCCATGCATCGTAGATCATGGTTTCAGCAGTTTCAGAGTTGTTAGCATCTAAATAATACTCAGTTTCTTAGTAAATCTGTTTTAACTGAATATTTTGAGCTTGTAATGTTTCCTGTCAAAAACTTACAGCAGCTGAAAATGAGCAATAATGCATGCAAGAAGTTGTAGTGACTGTTCTATATCTACGAATCTGAGAATACGGCACCTTATTTTCAGTATTCATTTGCAGTTGTCCAAGGTTGACCTTCAGAAATGAAAACCTTTGAAAATAATAACAAGCTGCTTGGTTTTTATGAAGGCCTGTGGTTGGTTAACAAGCTGTGTTGACCTTTGCCACTCAGACTTATTGGACTGAACCCTCACCTACATACATTCCCCTTTCTCAGTTTTCCTTCCTTCTCTGTTTCAAGGAAAATCATCTCTCAAAAGGGGCCATGCATAACTGATTATTAAGCAGATTCTCCTTGAAGCAGATGAGATACAACCCAGACAATTTGTAGTGTGTTCAAGTTTATCTCTCTCTCTGTGGCAACGGTAGTTTGTACATTATTCTTTCATTGATAATTCTATAGTAAGCAGCATGAGTACCATCACATTGCCAGTGTATACTGTTAAATACGTGGCAGTGCTTGGAAATGGTGACTGGTGGTTTTGAGTTCACAAGAGGGACAATGTTGTTGAACCTTAACTGATGTTCTTTGCTTGAATTAACTTGTTTCGTGCTTGGTAGAAGGTTGTTGCAGTGTGTCTCATAGCTGAACAGAGGATGTCCTGATTAGGACACTTGCTGACGCGGTGCATGATGATGACAAAATGCATATGTGATTTTGACAACAAATTCAGCTACAGTGGATATTTTTTAGGAGGATGTTTTTTGAAGCTGAGCATTCGAAATATGCGCAGCCTACTTGACATTGCTTGGGGTGCTGTTGGATAGTAGGTCTATTTAAAGAGGTCGTTAAAGTGTTTTGAATTCTGTCTCTATGTTGAAATCCATTTTGTTCTTTACCTTCCAAGGGCTCTATGACTATAACAGGCCATTGTATCAACAGTACAGTCATAGCGATGTGTTGTCAGATTCTTCCAATAAAGTCCTTGAAATCCTTCCAGTTAAATTCTTTCAATTGTTTGTTCAAAGAAAAAATGGATTAAATAAGTTGAGGGAGGTCCATCATAATTTTCCCAAATGAGTGTGATTTCGCCCCCCCCCAGGAGTTCCCCATTAGCCGTGCAAAGGCTGATTAGTTTTGAAAGCGTGTTCCATGGTTGCTGTTGTTTTTAATAGCATTTCATGTGGTATCAAAGTTTTTCTTTTTTTGCCCCAGCAATCAAATTTAGCACATTTTTTGGTCTTAATTGCATCTAGGTGAAGATTAAAATAATGGAACTGGATTAACTGGACAGCTTTTCATTTAGCTTCCTGTTTGCACTCCCCCC
>JAODUD010000019.1:976421-1002449 GCA_026784285.1 Stomatorhinus walkeri | reverse complement strand
CCCCCCCCCCCCCCCCCCCCATGAAAAATATTGAAACTAATTAACAAATGGTATAATTGCATTATCTACATATTTTTCCAAAAAAAATGCCTGACAAAAGCCAGGCCTCAAGCAGGAATAATAGCAGAGCATATAAATCAAAGTGGTTCTCTTTACTGAAGCTGGTCCCCTTGGGATTTACCTCAGAGATTAATTAAAATCCAGAAGGACCTTGTTTTAAGTGTAAATGAGATTCACTTGAATAACAATGTGTATTCATGCCCTAGAGTCCTGTATAATGGGTAATCTGGCAATGATGTACACCTGCTATTCTTTTTATGAATCCATACTAGTACATCAGTATCAATGTTTTTGCCTAGAGTCTCATGCAGCATATTAATACATCATTAAAATGATTATTGTTACTTTTTTGGTAAAGCATATCATTTCAGCCCTTAGAGTAAGTCATACAATATTATGTCTAAGATTTCTACAGACACCAAATTTTCAGTGAAATGCTAGGATCAGGTTTTTTTTTCCTTTCCTTTTCTTTTCTCCGCCTCCTCTCACTGTAAGTGACAGGTGTGTCACCTGGTACAGGTGTGGGCGTGTGGTTCTGCTTCAGCCCAGGAGGTTGGCATTTTAAAAGGGTCATGGTTGATAATCAGGTTCGCAGTGATGAAAGCTCAGTGATAGCTAAGGTTAGAATGAAGGTGCAGATTTGTAGCACACACAGCTTGTCAGATTCCCAGCAAGTCCTGGGAGTGTCATCTTCCCCAGCTGTATGCTAACACAATGCTATTGTATGTTCCGTGGAAAAGCCTGCATTTGGGATCATTAATTTGCATTATTCAAGATTCTCTTTTTATTGAACTGTCTTACTTTTAAGATTCAGGTTGCTGAATGCAGAATTGCAGCACCCTCCCACAGACTGTACTGAGAGGTGTGAAAAAAGCAGGTCAAACAGAAATGAAGATGAATGGGGGTGGGGTGGGGGGGTGCTGGGAACAGAGCCCAGTTTGAAGAATTCATTGTGATTCCCCAGAGCTTTATTTATCACTGCTAGATTTTGGGCAGGAGTTTCACACCCCTACTGTAGGAAGAGCCTCAGTGTTATAACACACATGCCGCGTTTTCACTGCATTTGGTCTTTTCCAAACGCCTGATTATGACACAACTAATAATGTAACTTACTCTCACAGTGCTGCCATGCCCTAGACCAATAATGCATCTGCTGTAATTGTAATTTATTCTATAAAGCAATGAACTGTACTCTCCTGGAGTTTGGTCTCGAGATTTCTGTAGGTACTTCTGTCTGGCCTCTGTATTCTTGTTGAATAATTCATGAATAATATGGAATTATCTGGATTCCTAAAATGTTATGGGATGGTATTATCAATAATAATAATAATAATAATAAAAATAATAATAATAATAATAATTAATGATGACAAACAACATGCAGAATTTCACATTGGTACATTGTTATTGAAATAATGGTTTGAAGAACCTCTAGAGAATGGCCCTTTTCAAGGGAGGGAGGAAGGGAGGGAGAGAGAGATTAAAAAGACAGTTTTGGCTGGCTATTACTAACAACAGAGTTCTGATCAAGTGCAATTCCTTCAAACTGCTGTGCAGGTCTCATCAGTTGGGGTTATTACCAGTTAGGAAGGTTTCACTGGTTTCTAAGTTTAAGGGTTTGCATACCTTTTCCATGACTTGACCTTATTGTTTAGTAAAAATATGGCAATGTGAAATGTTGTGGGTTTGTTAAATACACCTGCGCTTATTATTATGAGTTATGTGAAGATCAGATCATATTTTAGGAGCCATCCGTGGAGATGTCCAGATAATTCAAACTTCAAAATTCAAAATATTTTCTACCCGCTGCAGCACCAACTGCTCTGGATGTCAGGCCCATTTACAACTTTTAAAAAGATCTGGAGTTACAGTGAGGAAAGTAATAAAGTACTCCAGAAGATTCTGTGGTTGTCTCTCTAAAACATAGCTATTATATTGCTCCGGACAGGTCATATATCAGGAACCTGGTTGCTATGTCTTTTTCCTTAACCGAATTTATGATCTTTTTGTTACATCGTCTGTATTGGTTCATAATATAAATTGACTTCCTAATGGAAAACAATTTAATAACTATTGTTTCCTGAGCCCTGCCTACTGCAGTCATGAATATTCTCAGTAGGGTAACCCTCACCCCCCGATTTATGCGTTCATTTTCCGGTCATATTTTAATGCCTCACGATTCAGGCAAACCTCCAGAACAGCATGTGCATAAAAGCGGATTCTGTTCTTTTGAGTTAAACATTGTGATACATAAATAATTAGTGGCGCTACACAATTAGGCCAAATAAACTTGGTCGACTTGTATCATATAAGTATGAGAATGTTGCATGTTGTTCTACCCAAGGTCTTCATGTTTGGCTTTTCGGAGATAATGATCCATCAAAAAATGACAAAATTGCTGATATAGAGACAGGTGTATAAGTAATAGCTATACTTACACCAGACCTGAGCTATTGCGTTATTCATTGCTGACGGACTACAGCAAAGTGATCAGCCATGTCCTTCATGCATCTTCTGTAAATGTCTGTAAATGTGCAGGTGGTTCATAACAATATTTTTTTCTACTTTTAGACATAAAAATTCTGGTTAAATACTATTTAGGCTGGGCTTCTGGGTGTAAATAAAAAAAAAAACAAGCTTTTTAAATTGGTCCCTTTTTTGTTTTTGTAATTGGTTTCCTTTGGGAGAGTCATATGGCATGAAAATTGAAGGGCATTTTAATTATACCAGTTTCAAACAGACGTTCGTCTCTTAGACGGACTGCGTTCCTTACGTTTAGTTTTGGCCCCTTTGCTCTTATATCTGTGTTTGTGAAAAAGTTTCTGATGAAGAAGCTGAGCTATAAATAATTAATTTTTTAAAAATGGCGGAGTCTGGAGTGGACCGTTCTCTTGTTGGAGTTTGAACAAAGCGGAAAATGAGCATCCTCAGCCGTATGTTTTCATAATTTGGACTAATTTGCTCCAGTCATACTGTTAATCTTTGCCGACTTGTTGATTGTCAGCTTCTAGACACATTTCTGGAGATGTGCCCAATCGTATTTGCAAAAGGACCTCTGTCAGCAGCACCCAGTAACCCAGCCTCAAATTGGAGTCTTGTACTGTTCTGGGAAGGAAGCCAAGATTTAAATTGGACAATAACCTCTGCTCCTCCATATTGCCTTTATTTTTTTTTTTGTGGTAGGCAGATACATTTGTTTCATACAGTCCACCCCGCAGTTTAAAACAGGCTGGCACACGAGTCTTTCCATACAGCACCCTGATTCTCTTGTGCTTAAAAAAAAAAGCTTGATGTTTCATATTGACGGTTTGGGTGAAATTAATTTTTTGGAAAATGAATGGGTTCTGAATTTTCATAAAAATATTGATGCTATGAAATGGAATATGACCAAAAATAAATAAGAACAATTTCAGGTTTCTGTTTCTGTATTACTCAGAGATTTTGTCTGTTGCAGTTTAATGGTGATCTAGAAATGGACATTTTGTTTTTATAACTGTACCGCTTCTTTTGGTAATGGTCTGTTGTTACCATAATAAAATCGATTTTTTAAATGGAAACATGGCAGAAAGTCCAAGGTGATCTCAGGGAGGCGATTTCCTTTATAAATAGTTATGTTGGATTTTGCTCAAACGTGTGCACTAACCCAGGTAGGGTTCTGGGAGTTGAGTAATGTGTGTAATGGAGATGAAAGATTGCTGTGTTCAGCAAACCTCAAACAGGCCGCATTTAACCCAAGTAGCTTAGCCCTTCTCCATCTGTCAAATTAAATATAGGTTTGCAGTAAATGCACTTGTATTTCTAAATAAAGGGTCTTTGTCAGGCTGCTGCTTAAAGTGTCCCCAGAAGAATGTAGCTGAACTCCACTGGATGGTGATTCTGAAATATCGCTTTTGGCTTGATGCTTGTCAAAGCCTCTGAAAGCACCATGAGCTTCATTGTAGCTATAAAAATTGAGCAATTTTGTGTCGTGATGAACACAGATAATTTTATTTATTTAATTTTAAATTTGCGTCATACGAGTTTCTAGGCAGTGTACTTCTCAGAACCATGCTTTCCATCTCGGAATCAAATGTTTAATGTTTCTGGTGAGTTGTTACACAGCGCCTGTTAAATTTCAGAGTTTTTGGTAATACATAGGTATGGTTTGAGTGTCCTTAAAGGAGATGAAACAAATCAAAAAAGCCATAAAGGGACAGCAATGAGCTGAAAATTCTGTCTATCTGAACCAAAGAAACAGAGAAAGAATGAGAGTTTATCATGCAGGAGTATCTTCACAGTACAGAATTAAACTGCTAGTATATCTGAGCTGAGGTGTGGGGAATTTTTTTGAAGCCATCTCAGCAAATGGTAAAAAAAAACGACTAGAAGGAACTTTCTCACAGCGACTGTATTTACACAGCACCCCTACCGCAAGCTGCAGTTTGACCTGTTGGGGTTATCTACATGAAGAACTCATCACCGAAGCAGCTATTCCCAGAAGTCATCCTCCTAATCTGTTTTATTATTGATCTGCAGTACAGCTTTTGTTTCATCTTTCACGAGGTGGTTATTCAGTCAACAGAAAACGCGGATTACTGATGGCTAGCTACCATTCGTCGCTCCCTTGTCGGCAGTACCATTTAACTCTCTGCTTGGATCTCCATTTGCCCATTAAAATGTCTTTGCTACATAAGCAATATAAAATGTTCACAGAACATAAGCCATTAACTAAACAGGAGGGGGAGGGTCTTGGGAGGGATGGTGGTTTCTTATGATGTCAATGAGCCTGGTGGGGCATTAAAAGGCAGGCCAACGAAGCAGGAAGTGGCCGAAAGTAATGTGACCATGAGCAGCTCACACCCACCCAGCAAGCGTATGGCACGTTTCAGTACTTCTGCATTAAGTTATTTTTCAAATGGAAAATTTTCATTTTCTTTGGAAATTTTTCCTCTTCTCTGATCTAAGTTCCCTTGTGCTTAATGTACTGGGGAGAACTCTTTGAAGTGGTCTCTCTGAGTGCAACATTACTGCTGAACAAAGCAGTCTGACCCAGTTATCTGTGGGTCTTTTATTATTCTGTCTGTCTGTCTCTATGCATTCTGGTATCCAAAGCTTCAGTCTCTCATTGATTATATTTTGTCCAGGCTTCTGTGCCATCTTAATTAATAATTTTATGAGTGAGGTTTTAAGATGAGAAATGGCATCTTCAGAATTCTGCCGCTGTTAGAAAGACTAACGTTGAAATATTTATGTGATCTTAGAGTGATGGACATGCTGTTAAAATGGACATGCTGAAATAAATAAGGCATTATCTGTCCATAGAGCCTGGTTTGCACCATTGCGTGACTAGATTCAACTGCTAAGCACCACTGGTTTTTATTGCATGAAATTTGTATTGCTGTCACATTCAGAAGTCTTCATCTTCAGAATTCCTGGCACAAATGCAAATAATGATATTAACAATTACCCATCTTAGTGCTGGAGGTCAGATGTAAGGTATATTACAGAATGTTATTAACACTGCCCCCCTCTCCAGTTTAAAAGAGGGAACCCTCCCCAGAATGAAAATGGTGATGTCACTGAAGGGTGGAAGTGGTTTGTTGTGACTTTTGGGAAAGGATGGAGGGATTGATTAAAGGAAGGGAAGAAATTTATTTCTGTGGATAAATTACACTTTATAATCATGTTACTTCAGATCTTATTCACTAAAACTTGTTTACACTCCATATGTTGGAAATGGCATTTTGGCATGCATAATTTTGCATATAAATGCCAGCAGGTGGAATGGTAAGCGAGGGCCTTGTGCGGAGGGTATTAATTACCACAAGCACCTGAAGACGCAGGTGCTCTTTTAATTGCCATTTAGGTATCCTACCAAGATATTAAGCAGGCCCTCTGAATAAGGGAGACAGGGTATCGTAGCTGCGGCCCCCATAACATGGAGCTGAGATGCAGGACACAGACTCAGTCAAGCTGCCGTCTGGCTAGTGTTTTGTAAAGAAGATCAGGGTTGACTTGAACATAAACTTCTTTTTACGTCCGACAGTAGGCCTTAAAGAATACGTGCTAGCTTCATTTGTTTAATTTGATACAAAGAATACGTGTAGGAAACTGAACCATTAACAACCAAGTTGCAAACACAAAAGCAAGTCTATGCAGTAAATGTGTGTTTTCCAGCTGAGTTTAAATGATCTTGTCAGAGCAGCTGCCCTGAATGTATAACATGAATTGGGTTGTAATTGACTATCTTTTGGCTTCAGGTGCCATGGAAATAGAAAGGTAACTGTGAGACGACTTCATCAAAGCAGCAGATGGTGAAGAGGACCTAAGTCCTGTTTGTCTTGCCGTGTTTCCTCTGTTGATTGAAGAGATTTCACTGCACTTTTGTGAAAAGAGACGCAATGATAAGAGTGACAGAAACATGGTGATCTTTTGGGAGAATGGCAGAGGCATTGTACTGTTTTTGTAAATAGTAACAATCTCATAATCAGTGAATGCAAACAAGATTGGTGATGTTCTTTCTGACAATCTGCACCTTGCTGCCAGATTGAGGGCTTTTGTCTATATCAGCTAGATTCATATCAGCAATCGGCTGCAAAATGTAGCGTGTCGATATCGTACCTTATCAAAGCATGTACTGTCGTCTTTCAGCAGAATGCCAGATGTCTTTTTTTGGGAACTTGCCTGTTAGAACAAGTATTGTGTGTTTTGATGCCCCAAATATAAGAACTTTTCAGGATTATACAACTGAGATAGTTCAGTGGTATAAAAAATAAGATTCTGATAAACTTTAAGAATTTTCAAAAGGCAAGAGTAGTGTAGAATTGCAGAAGATGTGCTGGTGTTTTGGGGGATCAGAGAGAATTAGCTCTATTTTAACAGAGGTAGGTCCAGGTAATTATATCTTAATACATTCGACAATGTTAATGTTAGTGACTTTTTCGTAGCATTTGATTGCTGCATATCAGTATTGTACGGTGGACATGTGAATGAGTGGACCACTTTATCAGCTGTTTGTGTGAGCCAATTTTGCATGTCTGCATTGTTAAAGAATTTATTCCTGGATACTATGCCTAAGAATTATACTGGTAGAAATATGATTCTGGAGCTCAATGTGCAAATTCTCATTATCTTTCGTATTTGTTTGCAGATGCATGATCACCAGTTTAATTTTAAATAAAAAAAAATCATTTGAGTAACTGCTCCCCCAAGTGATATGATTATATCATAATTCCATCTAATTATAAAACCAGCAAGTCTTTTGGCAGCTGTGAGGTATTTAAGCCAATCTGGTTGCCAGACAAAACTTAATTTATCCAAAACTGTTAATCTTTGTCATTTCTTTTTTGGGATATTTCTGAAAGTTCGATATGTGTATTTCACATGTAGATATTCAGCTGTTAATGTTAAAGTCAAACAGTCTCCACGGTCAGAGTACACATTTTCATGGTTGATGAATCATTTCAGTTGAATTCCATTTGAGCTGCATTCGTTTGTTTTGCCACTTTTCCCTCTTTCCAGATCCACCAATCAAATTACCTGCTCTGGTTCCTGAAACACTTTCCATGGAAATACTGCTTTGTTTGCGCTAATTGACCTAAAGCAGCCATCATCAATTCCTCATCTCTTTAATTATAGAGCGCCCTTTGTGTGGGATGACCCAGTTCTGTATAGACCCCTCTGTCAGCAGTGCAGATCCTCCAATCACTCTTAATTTTGTTTGGCATTTGGCTCTGTTGGGCAGCCCTTGAACACGGACACAAAATGCATTCACAGAATGAACTGAACTGCTCTAAAAATAAAGACCAGCTGTCTGCAAGCTGCTCAAACCACACTTTGTTAATATTAGTTTAGTGGTTTAGTTTTTCTTTGTTAGCAGTTCTTTCTCCTACCTTATTTTTACGGCATATCATCAAAACTAAGGTGCCAATGCATGAATTTGACAACAGCTGAATCGATACAGCTTCTCTATGTCTATATTTTGTTTGTGTTTTTCTATATACTTTGCATGACTAGCAACACTTTTACCTTCCTAATGCTTAAAGAGTGTATCAGTATGGGCTGTTTGCATTGGGCTGCAAAGATATTAGAGGGGGAGATTAAAAATTTAGAATATAAGCCCCCCTCCCCCCCCCCATGCCTTCCAGGCAGAGTATTGTTTACTGTATTCTCTGGTCTCATTCTTAGCCTAAAAATAGGCATAGTGGGAGTATTACCAGGTGCTGCTTTCACAGATCACCCTTCTGTGATTTAATACAGAAGATTGATTTTAGTGGCCAAGCTTCTCGTTTCAGCGGTGAAGAAGAGAAGCACAGGCCTGTGTCCCACAGACGGGTCTCTGCCAGGTTAATTAGACCCAGTGTGTTACAGTGTGGATGCTGCTCCCCCAGTGTTAAATTTGAGAGAAATTTGCAGTTAAAATCCGTACAGTGAGACATCACTTCTGGTCTTTTTAAAGCAAAGCTTTGGTTTAGGCACTTTTCTTTCTGTTTTATTACTACTTGACTTTTTCCCATTTCCTCAGGGAATTTGCTAATTAGCGGATGCCACTCACAGCTGATTGGCTGTGTTTCTTTTCCTGATTTACTGAAAGGCAAAGTAAAAAGTGAAAAAGGAGAAAAGAAACATTTTATGTAATGAATAATTGTCCTGATTATGCCACAGATTATTAACCACACCCCCCCAGCATCCATGTCATACTTATGCTGCAGTTCGAGGCAGAACCCTAGATTTACATTTGTAATGATATGTCAAATTGTACATGTCAGCTTTAGCGTAATGGTGTTTGATCGCGTTTCTCCTCGAAGACCCCTTGTAGATGAAACACAGAAGCGCTCCATTTTCTGGAGTGTGTGTCGCAGCTGTGTGAGTTCGCACAGAAACGCGTAAAGTTTCCGACTCTGGATGCTGCCGGCGATTCTTCATTCCGTGTCCTTTTGCTAATACCTGTCAGTGGGCTCGTCTCAGAAGAAAGGAGAGGTCTTCTGTACTCCGCCCCAAGGGATAGATTAGCTAGTCGTCCAGTCTCCTGCAGTACTTTTGTACTTTCTGACAGGAATCAAGACAAACATTGTTCTCTCATTTCAAGTGACGGCCGCTCCCTCCCTCTCGGCCATCTGAAAGTTAATGAATTTGTGTTGCGTCTCATTACTTCGCTTTGTGATGCAAACGTGCTATTAATTGTCACTCCTGCTGCACTGAATAGCCAGCCCTCTTTCTCTGTTGCTTCTGTTAAACTGCCTGTGCGTGTTTTTTTTTTTTTCTCTTTGCGGTGACGGAGTAATATAACGGCACTTGCACTCAAGGACGCCGCGAGGTTAATCCAACATCAGAACAGACCGATTGGATTGGACCTTCTTGACCCAGCTAGCCTGGCTGGATTTACAATGACTTTAAGCTTTCAATGCACTTAATATATTGGATCTTCACATGGTGTGATCTCATATTGTGGTAAAGGTAGATTCTAAAGCACACTAATATAAGGCTATCTTTTCTCCCCTCCCAGCAGTTTGGGAACAATAACGGCTACATGAACATGGCAGAGGCGCACGGCGTGCTCCTAGCAGCTGGTGATGTAAGTACCCTTTCCCCAATGCCCACACACTCTCTCCATCGTCCCATTTGGTCCTTTTATGCTCTGGGCAGGGATGCATGCAAGACAAATGAGGCCGATTCCCAGCTTTCAATGTCTTCTTCCTTTCTATGAAGTGCAGCGTAAGAAAGGGTGGTTTAATTAGACGTAGAAAGACTTCTCCATTACACAGTCCATCAAGCTGTCCTTCAGCTGGCCACACATGCCCGGTGGTGCTGGGGCAGCGAGGGAGGGAGGCTGTAACAGCTGTGTGTGGTGGGGGGGGGGGGGGCTAGCAACGCAGAAAATCCTCCACTGTAACACTCCAAACCACAACGGAGATTTATTTTATTCAGCTTTTTGATGAGGATATAGGTCATTTGCATTTTGCAGTCTTTGCAGTTTTTGTGCAATTTCTATATTATTTTAGGAGACCATGCTGCAGATAAAGGGAAGGGAGGCTAATTCTGAGTTTGTGCTGATGATGATTATCATGCCAATGTTGGGTAATACATTGGGATGTTTGCTGTAAAAATGGACAGATGGGGTTTGGGCTAAGGACAGGCCTCGCTTACGTGTGCAAGCCATTCCCCTTTGGAAATGTACCCCCCTCCTCCACTCCTACATTTTTCACTCCCATGAAGGCACATTTACGACTCGGCTGTATTAGGGATATTCAGCTGGACTCGACACAGGATAACTCGATTATTGGTGAAGAATGATGTTGCATCTTTACTGTTGAGTTACAACATTGCAGGTTGGACCACTGTTCTGTGCATGGAGTCGGGCTGCATATCTGTAAGGAGCCTTCTCTGTCCCTCCCCTGGATAGCTAACCTGAAGCTGCCGCCTGACCCTGGATAATAGGGCCTCCTTCCACACCAGCGAGAACAACGGGAAGGATAGGGATCTGTGGCTGGGCTTGGCGAAGCTCAGTTAGGAATTGGGGGCCTAAATGAGGTGTGACGGATCTCAGGCACCTCGGCCCCCACGGTGCGAATCCCGCCCGACGAGGATGATCGTTTACACGCAACGTATTTGCATGGACGTTGGCCGAGTCGGGGATCACGAGAGAAGTCGGCTATTTCAAGGCTCGGCAGGCGAGCGTGAGGCGAGAGCTGGAGGGTGCCGCGTGACAGAGCCGTGCTGCGTCAGGAGCCCCTCTCTCCATTTCATTTGGCTGGACCCCTCCCCAAAAACACCTACACGTAGGAATCCGAGTTTGGGCAGAGCATGGCCAGCCAGACAGCAGAGGCAGCGGCAGCTGTTCAGAAACGGTTTAATCCCAGCTGTGGAAACGCGGCGTGTCAGGCTGCGGGGCTGTTGGGAGTCCATACACCAGCCTCGCAGATTTGCATTTTATCAAAAGGAGCAAATGTTGCCGGTGTTGTGGTGCAGATGGCCCACCGCTGCAGCGCGCATTTCAGGAGCTGGCAGCGGAGCTGGCAACCACATGTTCCTCTCTCTCTCTTTTCGTTTTATTTTAAGCGGGATTTTTGGCATGTGTCGGTGTTGCTCGTTACATAAACTGAAGAAACATTTAAAAATGCGGTTCTCTAAAGGCAGTCTTGTGATTTCACTATAGATGCATTTTTTCCTCTATACCACAGGCCGTATTAATCCTCTGAGTGTCAAGCCCAGGCAGACGGTGTAATTGTAGGGTTGGCTGTGAGACCTGCACTGGTCTCTCATTAGGGGCTTATGATACTGGATGGTAGTTCTGCTTTTACACTAGATTCAATAGTTTATGGTCATATGCAGAGTAAACAGTCAGCTTCACTATGCAATGAAAATCTTACTCTGTCCTTCTGGCCTCTGGGAAACATAAATACATACACACACACAAAACACAGATCACAAATGCAAACGAAGATGCTTACTCCAAGACAATAAATCCAATTACAAACATAAATACCGGCACAAGGTGCAATGTGACACACAATGCAGTCTAAACATAATGCAAATATTGCAAAGTGGATAAATGGAGCTGTAGATAAGTGGTCGTTCCTGTGTGTCAGATTTTAGCGCAAAATAAAATGAATAGAACATCGTTGGTTGGAGGTAGACTGTGTCAACAGAGTCAGGGGTGTGGGGGGAGGGGCAGTAGGCAGGAGTCATTCACAAACATGAGGCATCTATTTAATAGCAAAGCACTTCAACACTAATTAAAATTAATTTTTTTATTAATTATTGCTGACAGGTAGTGTTTCATCCTTCCTTCCATTCATTCATCCATGCTTCCATCCATTCATCCATCCATCTATGCATCCATCCATCATTCCCCCTCTCTCTATTCTATCTGCTTATCTTGCTCAGCATCACAGGGAGTCTGGCTGAAATGCTAATGTCAAATAATATGTAATGGAGGCTGCAAATTCAGTTACCTTTATATCAGCTGTGGTTTTTCAATCATGGATCTTTCAGTCTGCTAATCAAGCCTGGATGTTTTTAAAGTGTGGATTCTCAGATGAGGAGTGAGACAAGATGGTCTCTACCAGAAGAGCTCAAAAGGAAACCGCGTAGTTTATGATGGGGGTTCGAGTCGCATTCAGAAAGGAAAAAGGAAACCGCTTCATAGCTCATAAGTAGCAGATTATTTTGGAAGGCTGGTGTGTAATTACTTGGAGTTTTGGCAGTGTCACATGACAGCCTCAGCCTGCTTATGTAATGAAAGTCTCCTTTATTGCTTTCCAAGAGGGGAAAATGGTAGTTTTAGTTTTGGTTTCACACAGGTATCACATGTGTCACTCAGCTTAATCATAAAATCATAATGAAACTAATTTCATTGTCAGCTAAGCTGAAATTTGAAGAGGTTTCCAATAAATTAACGGATCTCTGCAAGTATACTTTCACTGTTGTAAAGTTTACCTGATATAGAAACGCTGAGTTGAAGCTGAGTATATTTTCAAAGCTGTTATTATGCAATTACACCTGAAACTTTAAACTAAGTCTCCCCGCCCTAAACCCATGTTTCTCTCTTTCCATTTCCCGGTCCCATTTCCATACCACTTCCCCGTTCAAACACACTCCCTGCACAAACACAGATGTCATAAATATAGTGGTTAGGGTGAGGGGTGGCCCAGTGCATTCTGGGAGCAGCCTGTCTAAAATGAATTGTGTGATGATGTGTGACTGGTCAGTGGAGTCCACACTCTGAAACGGACAGTCCTCCTCCTCCATCCTCACTCCCTAGGTGGCTGCTGAGCTTTGCTGAGCTTTCAGAACAATTTAAATGGATAATCAGGCGGCTGACGTGAATAAAGTGGATTTTGCATCTCTTAATCTGGGATCAGAGACTCATAAGCCTCTTCCAGTCCAAAATTAGGCTAGTTTCGTGTGAAGAGACTGTAAAGATTAGCGTGGTGTGAAGTGGACTCTATCAGGCCATGTGACAGCAGGCCCCAGGATACCATAATGTCAAAAATGTCGGTGGGTAAGTTTTGTGCCCAAGCAGACCCTCACCTCAGCCAGGGCTGTACCCTTCATATATGGGTCTAACACTTACATCCATCTATATTGTGGTCTATATTGTATATAAGCTCATTGACTATTTATTTCAATAGTCACTGATTTAAGCATTCTTTCCCCTTAATGATGTCTGAGGCAACATTCTGGTTGCATTCTCTGATTCTGACCAAAGTCACTTGAATTATGTGATATATCCTTATGAAGATTTTTTTGTGCATTTGACTACTGTACGATGTGCTGTTCTATCGTGCGGTATCTAACGTGAAGTAATTTGCACAATAGTCTGTGAAATTGCTCATTTGAGAATCATTTCAGGATATACATCCAGTGCCATTTTATTGGAATAATTAAAAAAAATATATTCTTGACCTGTAAAATTTCATGAAAGGTGTATGGCCATCAACATGCTGTATTTTAAAATAATGGCTCAAAATATGAAAATTGTGCATATAGCGTTCTTAGCACGTTTTTGCTGATAACCCTGTCATATTGAGAGTAGTTCGCTCTGGTTTCCATGACTCATGCCAAATGTGTTAGGACCTTGACATTTTCACCCAGCGAGGATCGTTAAGAAGCAAGGCTGCATAGTTGTGTTTTCAGGAACAGGCGGGCCGTCATTTCTCACACACTAAGCCAGTGGGGGGAGGGGGAGGCAGAATTGTCATTTCGGGACGGAAAACCAATTTGATAGCTGTGAAAGAAATTGCTAGAAGGGCAGACGTAGTTATTAAACCAAAGAGAGAGGGAAGATGCTATTATTTGCTTGTGCAGGCACATCTCATCGATGCTTATCAGACTCGTGACTCTCAGAGTTCGGAAGTGAATCCACTGGCCAATGTCAGCGCTGTAATGCAGTGCTGTAATAGCCGATGTTTTAGTGCATTTCTACAGCTACTTGCTCTTAAACACCTGCAGACTGAAGGGTCGATGGCAAAGAGCGTGAAGCAGGAGTTACAGCTAAAGGACAAGCTAAATTTAATTTCAGTCATATGGGACCCAACACGTTAGAAGCAGATTAACGACCGAACAGAGATCCCGTCTCGTGAAAGCAAACAGCTTCTGTGTAGCTACATATCGGTGGTAGCCCAGGGGTGGCATTCGAGGCCTTAGTGTTTGTACAGCTGTGGGAGGGGTCTCGGCTTTCCTGGGGGATTGGTCCGAGGCCCGCTGTGAATCTGCAGACTGCAGACTTGATCGGGGAAGGTGAGAAATTCCATCACAAAGTGACAAAATAAAAGCAATTTAACTGTGACCGAAAGCTTTAATTCCAAGGCAGAGAGATTAAGCTGTCTGATGGGCAGATGTAAGGGCAGGAGCAAAGCGAACAAAGGGAAACACTTCTGGTCAGGATTAATAAGCTCTGGAAATATCATTCAAAGCCATCTCACTGTGGCAGGTATTTTCTCCAGTTTTCTCCCAAAGACGTCAGCAGTAGCCAAATGTTTTTCATTTCTCTTCCAGAGACGGCCGGGTGGTTTCCTGGGGGAAGGAAGGCTTTGGGTTATTTAAATATTTTTCTTATAATTTAGATTTTATTTGGTGAACTCTATTTTTGATCTGTAAACTTTTGAGGAAGAAATAAAAAACAAATATGCCCAAATTTAATCAGAGTAATAGTGGATGCACTGTTACAGCTGCAGTTCAAATGGAAATCTTACTTTGAATTCTCATCTTTCTTGTAGCAAACCTTCCACACGCCCAGCCTAGGCGATGAGGAGTTTGAGATCCCGCCCATCACCCCCCCTCCTGAGACGGAGCCGGTCTTCGGTGCATCAGAGGGGGACACGACCTTCCCAGGCACGCTGGACGCTCCCCACTCGCATGGAGGGCAGTTCACCCCGCAGTTCCCCCCTCAGAGTTTGGAATTGCCCTACATCACCATCTCCCGCAGCCTGATGGAGCAGGATGGAACAGTCCACAATAACGCTCTGCCGGGGGTGAGTCCTGGGATGATATGGTGGCTGCCTCAAGTGTGTTTGGCTGCACGATCTCATGGAGATAACAGTTTTTAATGGTTCTACTTAGTTTAGATTAATGCAGGGGTGAGATCCTGATGTTTGTGGCATTGTATTATGAAAATAAACAGAACATTAAGATCAACCCAACTCATATTTTTTTCTGGATATTTATTGTGGTGTAGATTTTGTTTTTTCAGTCCTGAAGTTATCAGAGTGTGTATATCTATGTAGTATTACATATGCATACAGTCATACAATGATATGTCCTATTGACAAACGTCTGATACTTACGTATGAGGTTCCTTAAGAGCCTTAATAAAAGTAGACGTTGTGAACATTAGCGGGTGTTTTTTTACCTTGTGTGTGGCATGCAGTAAGAACCATGCCGCTAATGGAGCTTTGGTTAAGTGTGTGTGATATTGTATCAGGCGTGATGCAGTATATTTCACCTCTCCCCTATAACGATCAAGATACACCAAGATTGACTTACATCCTCATTTCTGGAACATAAGCCAGACCTCAGTGGATACTTGTATATTTGTTTAAATGGTATATCTCTGCATGCATTTGAAATATATCTGAAAATATAAGATTCAACACACACACATTCACACACACACATTCACACACCAGTGTATAATACGCATATATCATGTGCATAATATGCATACACAAATGCTTGTGTGTGCATATATATTTCTGTATCTATGGTGCTTCTAGAAGTCTTTTGTAGTGCTGACAGTAGTGTTACTATTTTTGTCTGCGCAGCTCTGTGTTTGAATGGAGAGCCGTATAGTGCAAAGCTGAGAAAAGCCTCCCCGGTTTTATTGTTGCATTGACACAATAGGTGCATTCTGTACATACAGGGTTCAGAGCCATAGGCTTTGGTATAAACAGCAGGTATGAGAGACTGGCATAGGCAGGGTGGCCATAGTACCTATATGTGGGACTTTGTTGGGAATATATGCCTTGTGTTTCACTGCACTTAGTTCATTATAACAGATGCTGTAGCAGACGGCCTCTTCTTAATACAGCTCGTGTGGAGAGTGGAATAGCCATCTCTGCTCAAAAGTATAGGCTTGGCAGAAACAGGCAGTGCAGCAAATCACTGTGAGATGAGGACTATAGCATATGAGTTTTTCCTCTGGAGTATTACGCGTGGTAACGCTGTCAAACTGCTGTATACTCAGTGTGTATGTGTATGCGTGGCTGTATGGTTTATTTAAATGTACAACTATATTCTGTATACCCAGGGACGTGTGTATATTGTCAATACAGTGTGTGTGTGTGTGTGTGTGTGTATGTATGTATATAGATACTCTGCTCATATCACTTTCCCCTTGTTTACTAGGTTAATTTCACATTGATTACCTTCACACTCTTCACAGTCTAGCCCCTATGTGTCTGAAGGTTCCTCTGCTGTTATATACCAGGCCATGTACTTAGGTCATCAGGGTGTAGACCTACCTCCATGGGTGGCAGGCTGTTTGGGGTGCTGCCTCCTAATGTCTGCTTTTCGCGTTACTATGTTTATTTAAACGCTATTTTGATATATTGGTTCCCCATTTTTTCCTTGTTTGCTTTTGTTTAGGTGACGTTTACCATGTGTTATGTAATGTATTGCTGCTTTGTATTTCTGTCTTTATTTGTCCCTGTAAAATGTCCATGGCTATTAGACAGACAGCACATAAATAAATGTAATATTACAGTCAACCCTACCACATCGTGGGGGTTACGGACGCAGGCCCCCTGCAATCTGGAAAAACTGCGTAAAAATTTTTTGGTCCCCCTTGGCGAGCAAGTCGAGCATGCGAACAAAGCGCAGTGAAAAGATATGAGAAACACAAGATGCAAAGATCACTGCGAGATCACTGCGAGATCACTGCGAGATATCACGAAGGAGGTTACAGCAAACACATTTTGCATCCTCCACACCAGCACTGTATGTATTTTTTATGCATTATTGAGTCACTAAACTTTGTGTATTGCCTGCTGGCTTTCGGGTCTCATCTGTGGCATTTGTAAGACACTCAGCAACTCCCAAAGAATTCTCATTTAATTTCTTATCCCGACTCCACGATATATCATGATGCAGAAAGGTCTATTGTATTAAGAGAAATTGCAGTAGCGTAAGGTCTGCAATGGTCTCTGTTTCCAGTGGTTTACTTCAGTGGATTTTGAATCTGTACATACATTTTGGAGTGAATTTCAATATTAAACGTGACGTATAATGATTATTCCTCCTTAAATTTAATGGAAAATGTTTATCCTTAGAATGGCCCTGCACTAACATACAGTATATTTCATTTGCATTCCAGTATGCAGGATTATTGCTTTTTCTCTCTGTTTTGCTGGCTTGGCCAATAATCGCTGCACTTAAAACATCTGCACTGCATAATAAAGCTTCAAGGCTTTTGCCCAAAGAATTTCAATTTCACGGTCAGTTAAGTTTCCCACATCTGGAGAAATGGAACAATTATAATTCGGGCTGTTCTCATAACTTCATAAAAGATTATAGATTAAATTTTCTCCTGTCATCCCCCTTAAACATCACATGTTTGGTTTGCGGTTTGGGAACATGAGTGGATGTAATGTGGACAAAGGGGGAGTTTCTGCTTTTGGGACACTGTTTTTTTCCCCAACAGCTAATCATATCTTCATCTAAAAATATCTGTGGTGCAATGCATTTATGGTTTTGAGTAATAAATAAATAAAACTTTTTTGTTCTTGTTTTTTATGCTACCCAGCAGTTAAAAAAAGAAATCTCATTAAATTTAATTTCTCACTCAGTTGTTCACAATGTAGTGTTTGTGTCAGTAATTATTGTATGCAGTACAGTGGAGTTTACAGACCGTGCTGCTGTTACATTCGGACACTCTAATTGTCATTCGAATTGGCAAGCGTTACACTCTATGTGTATCTTTAAAATAGGCCACAGATGCCTTCTGCTTCAGAAATCTCCTGCATGCCTGGGATCTGCAGCCGTTATTTATTTAATCTGCCAGTCTAACAAGCTTCTGACTTTCATTTTTGTTTCCCAGCATGCATCCCATCCCATCTCATACAGACCAGATTTCTCATTTGGTTTCAGTTGTGCCAAATTCTATTGAAGGTAAACCTGTCACTTTCGCTTTATCTCCAGTCCCCTTCAGGCTTTGCTTGATGTCAAAACACACATTTCTGAAAGCTATGGTTACTCTGTAATGGTTTATGAAGCATACCTGAATGTTACACCGTGGCAGTGTTTTATTCCTCACTCTTTGTGGGGAGGAGAATAGATAGAGTGACATCTCACAAAAGACTTTCTTCTGTATCAGTGCAGTCAGATATGCTGCAAATGGGTTTACATCAACAGGATGGGCTATCTAACATACCTTTGATACATTATATGCATTATAAAATGAATGCTGCTGGCTGAAGTCAGGAGTTGTACAGTTATGAAAAATATTAATTGTGGTTGTCGTAAGGCCTTCTTAACAACTGTTGGTGTGAACGGGGTTCCTGGATGCGACGATTCTGCAGCCTTTCTGTAGATGTGAATACCATTGAATATCTATGCTTTTTTTGGTTACATTTCCATTCAACTCATGATAATTTAGGATTTCTTGTCATTTAACGTTTTTTCATTTTATTAGAAATGTAATCCCTGGTAGGTTGTCAGGCTAGATAATCATCTGGTCTTGCAGAGTTACAGAATGGTACATCTCTCTGGTACAGAAAATAGAAAATTTAACCAGTGTTGCAGAAACCTTTTTTTTTTTTTTTTTTTTTTTTTTTTTTTTTTTACACCTTTACGTTATCTCTCTTCCAAGCTGAGTGGCATTGACATCAGTTGTACATCAATTTCAGAAAGTGCCTTTATTCCCCTCCGTTCTGTGTTTTTTACCAGAACGCTCGGGTGACATATTGGGTCAGTCAGACATGAAAGATACTCACACAAGCATGCAGTTCCTGTAATGACGTCTCAGTCTGACCTTCTCCGTGATTGATTTTGTAATTTTGTTTTCTCAGGCAGCGCTCAAAATGAAATGAAATCATGTTGAACAACTTTTAAATACCCACAGTGCACCAGGAGAAATAGTTAAAGGGGGGGGGGGGGCATGGACGGGTAGCAGACTCCAAGACGAAAGTGGGGGAAAAAATCAGAATGAGGGTGTGGGGTGGAGCAGCAGGAGAGTATAAATGAAAGAAGAGATGAACTACATACAAGAAGATGTATGTGTACATATGAGAAAAGGGACAAGAAGTGCTTTTATGCTGTTCAATGCACTTTCAGCCTTTACTCACATTCAAAATTGAATTTGTCCCATTTGCCTTAAGTACTGAATTATGCGGGCACCTGTAAATGAGAAAATAAAATAGTGTTCTTGTTTAAAAGCAAAATAGAGGAACTATGCACCAGAGACTGATAAACTCTCTTTATTAGGGCTGACCTTTCATGCAGCTGAAAGCTACTGCTGGATTCATCTTCATAATTACCATATAGATGATTTTGCTCCCCTTCTGGAATGACACGTTTCCAAGAGCACTGTTAGTGATTGAATGGAAATTGAACTTGTTAACATTTTATTTTCAGCCAGTTACAGCTTACACAGCACCAGGTATTGTGGCAATATTGCATTGTGGGAACAAACCTTGAGCTCCTCTGTTGGCTGGATTTGCTCCTGTTTACAGTATAGTTGACTGGGTTTCTTTGAATCAGATGTGCATGTGAGATCGGGTCCTTGTGGATAGACCTTTGTTCTGTGGTTTATTAGCAACAATGTAAATGGGATTTCATCCTGAAAACAAGACTGAACGGGAGGTGCTTTTGAGGAGGTTGCATGCTGGGATTACGCAGAGTGCAGCGAGTCCTGCTCTGTCACAAACGATCATCTTGTCAGTGACAACGAGAATCTGAAGATAGGACAGACACCAAAACATCACACCACTGCTCACCTCTGTGGCCATCGCGCATCTTTAAACCCAGATATAAGCTAACATCGGTGCTTTAAATTTAAATGGCTGCATCATACGGATATCACTGTGTTTTATAAAACGTACGAATAAACATAATCACAGTCCATGGGACATGGGAGCGTGGCTTATTTACTATCTCAAATTACAATCTGATAATAAGCATTCCATTGTTGACCACTGATCATTAATTCATTGTCATTTTTTGTAATACGCTGTCTTGATTGATGACTGTAATAAGAGAAAATCATTTGCCCATGAGACATTTTTGGTTAATCTCTTTTTGTCCATATCTTTACATCTTTTTATTTGTTTGTTCCCCTGTCTGAGTTATTTGCCATAACTGGAGATGTTACAGTTACTCTGACCCCTGATACATTCAATATTACCAAGTATTGAGAATGGTCAAGCAAAAATAGGTGGTAATATTCAGCCATCTTTTCTCCCAACATCCATTTTCTAAAGGGTTACTTTAATGGTAATAATAATATGTGTTGGAGTATTGTTGACTAAGTAAGAATGTGTTTATGGTGTGTGCTGGAGAAGTAGCATGTTTATTGTATGAAATGTAGACTAATGGAGGAGTTCGCCTGCCCGATATTGTGTTGATGTTAAAATACATTCTGCTGTGTGTTACTGAATTCAAGATGAATGGACTCATTCGGTTGTTTAACATCGTTCCCCATCTCTGTGTGTACCCTGTTAATCTCTCCTTCCTTTGTAAGCTTTTAAAAACCGAAGCCTTTTAGCACGAGTATTTGTGGAAAGTGGGTAAGATGTTGTTTACGCTTAGATCTCATTTTAGTGGTATTTGTTTGCGCATTCGATCATACTGATTAAGCTTTCTGTCATATGTTCTGTAGATTTTGAAAGCATCTATTTATCCCTAAATATATCAGAGATTTGGATATGCATTTCTGCAAAGTAGGCATGGTATCAGAATGTTACTGATTTGATTGGACTGTAATGCAATGTAAATTTAATAACTCTTTATTGAGTAGCCACCTGCATGTTGTTCTGTATATTGTATAGTACAGTGTGAAAGTATCAATTAACGGTCAGGTATAATGTCATTTAATGCCTGTACCAGTACTCCAACGTTTGTGTGCTCAGCCATAACAAGTTTTATTCAAAATACCTCCTTCATTAAAATGTTTTTTCTTTCTCCTTTTAATTCAGAACATTGGTCAAGCCCATCTTCGACAGTATCACCCAGACCCCTCCGTGGTCATGAGATCTATCATTAACATGAGTAACTCCTCGGCCATGATGTCACAAAACCACCTGACCACTGTCAGCCAATCTCAGCTCAGTGCACCCCTGGGCTTAAACATGAGGGGACCAAACGTTCCTCATACCTCGCCGTCACCTCCTGCCAGCAAGTCTGCCACCCCTTCTCCTTCCAGTTCAATCAATGATGAGGACCACGATGATACGAACAGGGTAACTTTTACAACATGTATTTCTTTTCAGAATCAAAAATGATTGACTTTTTCCACATATACTTATGTTTCTTTTTCTTCTAAACCATAATACATTTTAAAAAGTTTTTTTGTGTAAATGTTGATACGTTGCACATATTTACTATTGTATTGATTGCCATCACAAAGACCTGTCCTCTTCCTCCCAGTTCTTGATGAGTGAACAGTGGCATTAAATTACCAGTTTTTTTCTTTTGTAGGTAACTGGCGAAAAGCGGCCCGCCCCTGATGCAGCGAAGAAACCCAAGACCCCCAAGAAGAAGAAGAAGAAGGACCCCAATGAGCCGCAGAAGCCGGTCTCCGCCTACGCGCTGTTCTTTCGGGACACACAAGCAGCCATCAAGGGCCAGAACCCCAATGCCACCTTCGGAGAGGTCTCAAAAATAGTGGCCTCTATGTGGGATGGTCTGGGAGAAGAGCAGAAGCAGGTGACCTCAAAATAGAGCTTTTGATTGGCTTCTACAGCTCTGCATAACAGTGTCAATGCACAATTTGAATCATCCATATTTATGCACATTACTCTCAATGTCATTGCAGGTCTATAAAAGCAAAACGGAAGCTGCCAAAAAGGACTACTTAAAAGCGCTCGCCGCCTATCGAGCCAGTCTGGTATCAAAGGTGAAACTCTTTGACTTTTATTAATGAATTTGTTTCTGATTGGCACTTTTCCTCAAAAGGGTTCACGAGCTTGTGAATGACCAGAGTAGTTCACTAAATAGTTCATTACAAAAGGACCTGAAAAAGCTGGTGGTGACTGAAGTACTGGTGTTGCTCTCTCCCGCAGGCTGCGGCCGAGTCCGCTGAAGCCCAGACCATACGGACGGTCCAGCAGACGCTGGCCTCCACGAACCTCTCGGCGTCTCTGATGCTCGGCGCTCCTCTGGCTCAGCACCCTGCCATGTCTGCGGCCGCGCAGGCCCTGCAGCAGGCCCTGCCGCGCGCCATCGCCCCCAAGCCACTGCACTTAAGGCTCGCGGGTAGCCAGATCACGGCCTCTGTGCCTGCGGGACCCCAGAGCGTCGCCTCAGCCACGCCCTCGCAGCTCCTGGGCCAGATGGGTGCCGGCGGAGCCCTGGTGGCTGGAGCGCAATCCATGGCAGTGGGTGGGCAGATGAGCTCGGCCGTGCAGTCGGCCCACATGCGGCACCAGCACCTTCACCACCAGCCGGTGCACCAGCAGCAACCCTTCCAGCACCAGCTGCAGCACCATCTCCAGCAGCAGTTGCAGCAGCAGCAGCATGTGCAACAACACATGCAGCTGCAGCACATCCACATGCAGCAGCTGCACCAGCAGCAAATGCAACAGCTCCAGCAACAGCAGCAGCTCCAGCAACAGCAGCAGCTCCAGCAGCACCAGTCTCAGTGTTCCCCCCCGCAGCGGTCCCCCGGTGCGCCCCAGTCTGTGGGCAGCCCCCAGCCCACTCTGCCTCAGCAGCCCCTGTCCCAGATCCAGACCCACACGCAGGTCCTGTCCCAGGTCAGCATCTACTAAGCCAAAACTCCAGGTCTCGGATAAGAGAAACTGATATATGCAGCTTTGCTGGCTGCTTTCTCCTCAGTTGCACTTAAGAAGTGTGTAAGGACTTGTGCATTTTACGGTGAATAGAATCCCCGCCACATGGGCAGATATGCGGACGCCACATTTCAGAACCGCCTCGAGACACACAAGGAGGAACGGCGCAGTGCCCCCGCAACGAAAAACAAAAGACACACCCTGCTCCCGTTTAACAACGAGGCTTTATTTATAGGGATGGATTATTGCAGCCAGACACCTGCCATCGGGCAAAGCTGAATTAGCTCAACCAGGGATACTCCTGGGATGGAATTCTTTGTGGACTGGCCTGATGGAAACTTAAAAAAAAAAAACAAAAACACAAAGGTGGAATGACTGTAATGGGTGACTCAGATGACTGCTGACTAGTAACGTGATGCTCAGTGGAATATGAACCTGTGACTTGCGCATCTTTCCATTTACCCATATGTTCCTCACTCTCTGCTGTGCTCCTGTTACCCCTGGAATTTATGAGATGCGTTTGAAATGAATTCAGCTGGTATTGTAAAGGCTCTCCCAAGGAACGGCAGCCTGAAATTTTACCCTTGCTGAATATGAAAGGGGGCACACAATATTTAAAAAAAAAAAACTGCTGTACACTCATTTTAGTTGACATCTTTAAACTGTAATGTAATCTGCTGTAAGTGTTTCAGGACGAGGCCAATATGCTTCTCTTCATGAAAATGTTCCCATGCCTATTATCTGAAAGCTCTCCAAAAACACGTTTTGTCTTTACCTCAGAGTTTTAAGACTGATAAATTGTTTCTATTTTTTTTATTTTGTGTAAAAAAAAAAAAAAGCGAATATTTTATGGCAGATGTAAAATACATGTTCATAATTTACATATTTTAACATTACCCTTTAATACAAGAAATGTGTGGGGCTGGGTTAATTACCATTTGGATACATTGTCATAGCCAACTGTAGAAGAATCTATACAGAAAAAGATGTAAATGTCAGACCATATGTACAGGATTCATATGTGATTAGCTCTTTGGTGACGTGTGGATTGGTAAGTCACTTAGTGTGCACTTCCATTGTTTTATACTTTTTTTTATGAGTTAAAATAGCAGCAGTAAATATTTGTTTGTATTTTGCATACAAAGGAAAAAAACTGCCTTTCTGCTCTATCTTTAGAATAAATGTATTTCAGGTAAAAATCCATCTGGTTTCAGCTCTTAATGAGTATAGATCATCAATCGGCCTGTTCATTTTAATTTGGTCATAAGGTTACGAAATGGTGATGAGAGGTTCCATTACTAATATATTAACCATAATTTTGTACTGAGTATTATATATTTCATTGTGTCTCACTGTTTGAAATTAAATATAACAATCTGGAACACTTAAAGGAATCGTTTCATTTCAGTGTTTGTTTCAGGTATATGATTATTACAGTGAGCATTTACATGAAGCATAACAAATGGGGAATTTTATTTTATGCTTCCTTTAAATTGCAGATTGGTTTTCAGTGATCACGTTAATGCTAACAGTGTCAGATGCACAAGGACTCAAAATTATGGAATAATTTGTTTTTACCTCAATAATCTTGTTTTAGTTATCAGCACAGTACTATTAGTAATCTAATTCACGGCTGCTTCTAGCTTGCTTTTTTTGTATAAATAATCCTCCGTTTTCAAGAGCTCCTCAGGGTGTTCCTTTTCCCGAGAAAATGTTAGGGGGTGGGGGTGGGGATGGAGGTGGGGGTGGGGTTGGAGGTTTAATCACAAATTATCATAAATCTGCAACATAAAATGTTAAACAAATTCACAGATTTTTCCCTCAATGCAAAAATGTGCCTTTTCTCCAAAAACACAGTTACACAATGTTTACACACACCCTACTCCATGTTGAATATTTTTGTCTTTTGTCTCTTTGTAAGGCTTGTTTGTTTGTTGTGCTGCCACCTTTGAGTAGGGGTCCCATGGCTCAGGTTTAATTACGGGCTGCCCTGTTAGGGGCCGCTGTGAACAGGTCTGCAGGAAACCACAAAGAATGGCCGGCACCGATCTTAAACTGCTTATGATCAAATGAAAATTTAAAAGGCAAGTGCTGTGCATGACCTGAATGCTGATGTGTGAGGTGGGAGGGGCCTGTCGGTGGTGGGGGGCGGGTATTGAAATGGGTGTCCATGGCTACCAAACGCAACATTTGAAAATGGACAGTGGTACAGCATTGAGAAGTGCATGTCAGACTCTGAGAACTTCTCTGCTGCACATTTCCCGTGGCGCTTCATAATCCCCTACAATATATAAATATGCTCTATATAAATACAAATCTGTGGGAATTCTTGCTTTAAACTGCTTCTTGTATGTTTTAATAAACAAACTCGTGCACAAGTTTGTTATATACTTTGCAATATTAAGCAATACGTCTTGATTCAAAATTTGGATCAGCATTTTACGGTCTATATCAAACGGGAATTGGATATTAGGCTCAGTGTGATTCAATTTAATTCCATTGAGATTTCCTCTTATCCTGTTCTTTTAAAAAAGAAAAATCTTGTGCACCTGTTAAAGTTGCCTCAATGTAAAATGCCAAAGGTCCTTCCCCCAGATAGATAAATTTTTTAATAATAATCTGTGTCGACATGTGACCTAGATTCACAGTCTCATTCAGTCAAACATTTACAAGCTGTTTGTTTCCTCCTCTATTTGCTTTAAATAAACAGCAATATATTAAGTTAGACAGGGGGGCAGTTGTCAGAGTGATATAGATTTTTGATGACTGATTTGGAAAGCTGAGTTTTTTCCTCCTCGTTGGACACACACAATGTCGGCTCGACAATGGCGCTTCTGGCCCTGACCCGTGTCCTGCGCGCCCGGAGCCAGTGTGTGGGCCGCAGTCGATGAGTTCCCCAGCCGCATTGCCCATCTTTAATTAACATGTGTCCCTTACAAAGCCCATGCAGATGAACCCATGCCGCTCAGCACCTGCTCCTGCTGAGAGCTTGGGTCATTTCCAGGACAGGGGGGGGGGGGGGGGGGGGGGGGGGGGGGGGGGG
>JAODUD010000019.1:953518-969310 GCA_026784285.1 Stomatorhinus walkeri | reverse complement strand
TCTTCCTTTTGCTTCATGGGTCTTCAGTCCTGCTTCTAGCAGCCTGTTATGAATTGTCTTAGCAGTGCACTTCATGTTACTTAATGTTTCCCAAACCTTTTGAAGGTCACTTGAGGTCATCCTTTTTTTTATGAGAAACTGCCAGATAAGTTGACAGTCATCTCTGGCATTAGAAAGTCGCTTCTGCCCTCTTATCTGGCTGGTTTCTGGTCATTCCCAGTGTCTCCTGCTTCACCTTGTTCTTGTGCTGCTGTCTTAGAAACTGAGTCTGGAAGCAGCCTGTCGCGCAAGTGTAGCCTTCTGCCAGCAGAACCTGGATTAAACCAGGATTTTAAAATGCAGATTTTAAAAAAAGAGAGTAGTCTCAATTTTTTTTCCAGAGCTGTATATAAGAAATGTGACTGTTTCCAAGCAACATGTTGATTGAACAGTTAAGGGAAATATTGCTGTTACTTCTCCTAGTGGCACACTCCAAGGTCATTCCTGACCTCTTTTTCCATAGACACGGATGCCTATTTGTTAAGAGGGAGCCCTACACACACCAAAGTGGTCCTTCTACCTCATATTCCTGAAGAAGCTCGCTTAGTATGTGACAGGACATGCCTTCCCTGAGGCTGTGTTGGCATATTCTCAGGAGTACTAGCACAGCTTTGTGCAGGAGAGGAGTTGGTGCACTGTTCCTTGGCCAAGCTAGAACCTGCATAGCTCCTCTCAGATTTCAGATTTGACCATTGGGTGGAGTCTCCTCTCTAGAACTTTGGCATAGGGAGAATGAGAAGTGCAATTCCCCCTACAGCTGGAACAGTTCTTCAAAGTGCCCTTCCCACCACTTGATAATATCCCCACAATTGGCCAAGACTTACTCACTCCACCTGAACATAGGTTCCCACCTCCCCCTTCTGAGATGTTGAATGTTTTCCCAAAATATCCTTCTGATCTCTCTCCAAAGCCTCTCCAGTCTTCTCCTATGCAAAATTGCTTTAATGGTATCATTTCTGGCCTGTCCATACCACTTAGCTGTCTCAGGAGACCTCCATGCAAACATTGCCCCAGAGGTCTACTTCTTTGGCTTGAAGGCTTCTATTACTACAGGTGTCTGCCAGTAAGTCAGAGGGTTACCATCATGACAGGCATCAACCACCTATGGGTCACACTTGTTTGCAGCCGCTGTAACAACTGAGGCCTTAAACATGGTCTCTATAGACTCAGTGTTCCTGGCCTCACTTGGCATCCAGGGGAAATTGTTTTGGAGGTGTGAACAACTAGCACAAACATCCATAGTTTGCACAGAAGTTCAATAACAATTCACTACTGAGGTTTAGATCCAGCAGACCATTGAGCCCAATCACACTCTTCCAGGTGTCTCCAAGTCTTTGGGTAGGAACACAGAGTGTTTCGGTGGTTCCAATTGAGCACTTCAACCAATCAGACTCCAAACTAGTCTTTGGTGCATATGCACAAAGTGCTGGCCGATTCTGCCTGGCTTCATCGTTCATGGAGGTTGGAGAAACTACAGCTGCACAGCCATGTGATTCCCCATCACCTTCCTGAGGTCCATCACCACGGGAAACTCCAGAGCAGGAGAGACTTCATCCCTGATGAAGATGTCTGGATTAAGAGCCCACTTTGCAGATCGAGGTACAGCTGACTCTATTTAGCCAATCCCTTCTCCTGGCTCAGGTTTCTTCCCCACCCGAGAAGTAACAGTCTAGATTCCTCATGTCAGTGTCCATTGTCAATGTCTAACCTGTTTGAATCCTTCCTGCTTATGTTTGTTACACAAATGGCACTGAACCTGACAAACACCTTTCTTCTTGTGGTTGATAAACTGAGAAGATGGTTCCACGTAGCCATTCAGCCTGAGCCTGGCCAAGTCATGTGGGCATCTGGGCCACCAGGATCTCCACAGCAAACACTACTCCAGGCGTGGCTCCAGGTAATCCTACTGAGAACACAGTATACTCGGTCTTCTTAGCAACTTTCATTGGCAGTCTTCGGTGGATCGTAGTTGGTTTGGTCTCTCTCCGCACACCTTTTCTCCAGAGGAGCCCGATTAGTAGCTGAAGCTTCAGGTGACATAGCTCCGTGGATTGTTAAGGTCACTGTTCTCAGAGGAGATTCAGTTTTGTGATAAGAAAATAAATCAGGGAAGCCCTTAGCGGTCCTCTGAAAAGAAATGGTGGAACTTCATTGATAGAGTGTGCACTTTGAATTTAAATCTGTAGCTGAAGGTCAGGAACTTGTGGTGATGAAGGTCCATGCTACGGCAACTGCACTATTCTTTACTGTACCATCGTAAATTGTGAGAAGCTTTTAAAGCACATTCTGCATTAAGATGTGAAAGGTGACAAATCAAATTCAACCAGACAGCTGAATATGAGAGTTTGTATTGACCTTTAGTGTAGCTATTAGAACAGGATGACTTATGTGTACCACGCAACATGAACTACATTAAAAAGTAAATACATGTGCTTTTGAAAAGGTCAAAACTTTTTTTTCCTCTTAAATTAGTTTTTGTCTTTTGGTCAATATTGGTAACACTGGGAAAGCGGAGTCAGAATAAAATATATTCTACACGCAGGTCAGTATTCTACACGCAGGTGCAGCTAAAACTCAATACCCAAAGAAAAGCCAAACAGACATTGTTTCTCAACTCTGTCCTCCGGGACGCCCAGGCAGTCCACATTTTTGCTCCCTCCCAGCTCCCAGCACACCCGTACCAGGTACTCTGTCTTCTTGATTGGTTGGAAGCCAGGAAGGAGCAAAAATGTGACTGTCTAGGAGAGTCTCTGAGGACTGTCTGGGGCTCCTAAATGAGACAGGCATGTAGCCATGTTCTAAAATAACAAAATTTGTTAGCTACCAATCAGGCATGTAGCCAAATTATGATTGCGCATGTTACACCCCCCCCCCCGAATGTTAATTTCGCTCCCTGGTTCAGCAAAAATATATTTGATTGGGAACACTCATCCAAGATTGGTGAAATCTATCGAGGGAAGCTTTGTGGGTTGTTAGGTTTGAGGTTTTATTTGTTATTATAACAGTAAACATTTTAGCTTGTGTTTGCCATAATATGAAAGCGAATATGAATGAGGATTTAAGACATTCGGCTGCGTCTCTCCACTTCCCCACTTCCCACTTCTATGTGCACGGCCTGGTTAAACGACAAAAGCACCATCTGATGGCTCCTTATTCATCTCTCATAGTGTAATCCGCACTGAAATTCCAATGAAAACACAAGCTGGAATCTGAAAGGACTCTTTATTGTTGCATGAGTGTCCCTTGCAAAGCGGAAATCTGAAACCGTAATCCTTGATTTGCATTTGCTTCTTTCAGCCATTTTCCAAAGCCTTCAAACCCAGTGCGTTGCCGACGCATGGACATACTGAAGTCTTGTTCCTTAAAATCATCAACCATAGCCACCTGCAATGGGAATGCACTGTGATTTACATCATAAGAATAGAATGACAATAAAAAAATGACTCTGAATTTCGTTTGGCTTGTTAACTTCACTGCATAATTCTACCTAATAAAGTTTTCTGTGCACTTTTACCACAGATACAGAAAAAGGTGACTGATATTTTATTAATATAATTCATTAATAATAAAACATAATTTTATTATTCATTGACTATTTTTGGTATTATTTGATAGGGCTGTTATTTAATGGGGTTACCCATCCACAGTGATGCTTAAAGCTCCATGTTTTGACATAATGCACTGTGCCACTTCAGTCAGTGGAATAAACATGGCTACTTCATAAAGTCGGGCTGCTAGTTTTTGCCCATAAGGAGACCATAACCATGTCGATCTCTATATGAATCCCTAAGACTCTTTGACCTTTTTTATTAGTCCGTTTGTATAATGATAGCGGTATTGATGAAACGGCCTGCCTTAATATAGCTAGTGGGTTGACTTGAGGTTGTCAGCATTTTGATTATGATTTAAAATGCTAATTATCATGTTTATGTCATGCTGAAAGGTAATAAAATAATGTTAGATTGCCTGTTGTCACTGTGAATGTTGTGTATTGTACAAGGTTCTGAATATATCGGCTGTGTCAGAGAGATTATGCGCTGCTCTTTATGCTGAGAAACTACTGAAGCATTTGTGTTTATTGTTTTTGTAGGAAGCATGGAGATAAAAATCACAAGGTGGATTCACGTCCCATATGGGGTGTACACTGATGTTCCCTCAGTATTTTTTGGAAAGACTCCCGACTACAGTAATGTGAACCGGATGAGCAGTTGTTGAACCTGGATGAGTTCATGGATGATTGATGTGGCATTGACAGATTTTTGAGCACGCACCTGTTTGTATCGTAGGTGTCAAAAATGTTCTAAAACATAAATAACATGCAAATAAATGTGATGCGTACATTTTACTGGGTCATCTATATTTAAACACAAGTATGTTAGTAAATTTCTAAAGCAAGTACTGTGAAATCCTTTTGTAAAGTACTTTATGTTAAAATCATAAAAATAACACTGTCCTTTTAAAGCCCTGCGTCTGCTTAAAATCACTATTCTGCACGCAATAATGCATTTCTCAAAGTAATGATCCCAATTGGCACATCTTAATTGTGATCTAAAGTGGAGCGGAAACCATTTCAAAATATTTTGCCATGCAGAGAAAGGTCATTGATGCTATGAATTAGTGTCAAAATTAAAAAGTGAAGTTGACTTCATTAATCTGATTCCTGATTTCTCTCTTTTTTCCAGAAATGTTCATAGACCACAGATGGCTGCTGAAGCTTTATTTTTTTCCATTTTAACTGGTGTTTTCATTTCAGTTTTCTCTATAATAACACTTCAGATGAGTCTGGGCCTCGGGCAGGCAGGGATGTCTAGTGAAAAAATGAAATTAGGTTTTCAGATCAGAACCACTTCAAACATTTGAGATGGCTATCTGCTCCTGTTGTGAAGAAGCCTTGAACGTTAGCTTGATATATTCACTGCGTGTTTTCTCAGAGCTCCTGCTTCACACGGTGAAAATTGAGGTTCTATATACAGCTGTAAATCTCTTACACTAGAAGTCAAAATCTCTTACAGATGAGGTCAATATATATAGCACTATCTAATAGTCTTAGGCCTCCAAAGAAAATTATGTTTGAAGTGATTTATCTGGGCACTGACTGTATATTTATGCTTTATGCGGGAAAAACCTTTATATATATATATATATATATATATACACACACACAAATACACAAAAACAGTATCACAAAATAAGTAGCAAATAATTTCTTCAGTTCTTCAAAAAGGACTTTTGGATGGACAGTGACGGCATCAGTTCTCAAACCTTTCTTTGGGGCGCCCCAGTTGGTCCATTTGTTAAATTTCACCATCTCACATAATTAATTGATTTATTTGGTTAATTAACTTTCAGGGGGTATTCATTAGCCATTACAACGTGAAGGGGTGTTAGATTTTATCTGCCAATACTGGGGTGACTTGAAGAAAGGTTCTGAAATAGCTGACAGGCTTTGATAGACATAAATTCATAGTGTTAGACCAACATAACTTATAACTTAATTTATAACAACATAGATCCACAGTTCAGATTTCCCGAAGATATTTCACTTTCCCCTGTATGCTCTCAGTGATGTAAGGCTTGGACATGGACATGGATCTGGGTCTGAAAGTCTGCTTCAAGGTAAGAAGAAGGAAATTTATTTTAAGAAGTTGCTTTTTTTTAGTGCTTTATCGTTTCAATGCAAAAAAAAAGAGAAAACGAAGACAGGCATCTTGAATCTAGTTTATATCCGTAAGTGATGAGATGTCTTTCTGAAAGGTGTTAGAAGTTTTCTCTTTTATTTAACCTCTTTCCTTGTTCTTTTTAAAATTCCACTTAACAAGACAGAACATGACCATCCTGCGTGTGATCATTTTTTGGGACTGAAAATCTACATCTCACCCATTTCCACACAATATGCTGAATCTGATGCTAGCTATAGCGCTGCGATACGGCGTGGCATTTTCCCCGGTATTGGTTAGGGCCCCTTTTACGGAAAGCAGATTCCGATACGGTGAGACATCCGTTCATTAGCTTTCTCTTGACAGCATTATATATGGATCTCCTAGTATTTTCCCCCATCATGGTGTTAATTGACCAAATACTGCTCTGCTATCATTATAACATTCTTTCAAGGCTATTGATAAATGTTTTATTTAGCCAGTGTAATATCTTTCACGATGAAAGGTTCTATTCCCTTTAGCCATTAGAGATATTGGGGTTAGACATTTATTATGAGGGTTGTCATGCAGAAGTTCCAAGAGATAATATTCATGTGCGAGACTGAAATAAAGCTTTATGTGGTTCCCATGTGGTCATTCTCATATTTGCCATTTGACAGGACGGGAGGTAAAGGACCCTACTCTTTTTTTATTATTCCTGCTGTCCTCGCTCTGGCATGTAGTGACATTTCATTAATTCGAATGCCTTAAACGGGGAAAGTGGAATATGGAACTGACAGCAGGCAGAGTGGGTCGCGCTTCTGAAATATCAGTGCGCAGCCAGTTACTTGGCTGTCAGCGGTGGATGTGCATAAGCAGGGAAACAAATGAATGTAGAAGCCCAGGGAGAGAACCGCTGGCGATGAAGCCATCCTGCACAAAGCCGACTGTAGACGTCAGTGGTACATGGGCTTAAATGAATCGCGTGTCGTCCGAATCTGACTGGCAGCCCCGCCGATGATGGTGGTACCTCACAGCTTTGGAGCTGTAGCTCCGTGTGCGACTCCTTTCGGGCAGACGTTTCGCATTCTGTACACGTTTCAGTATGATATGATATTCAGGCCTGCTGTACAGGTCAAGTGTGAGTCCGTCTGTCCGTGTGTCTGAGTGTGTGTGATGGGATGGTGTACCATCTGGTACCATCCTGCTTTACAACCATTTTCAGATCACATTGTCTGGGGTGCAGAACATCTTACCTCCCTCCCCCTCCCCACCATTCCAGCTGAATGGCTGAAGCCCTGCCTGAGAAATGCATTGTGGGTCTAATCTGAAGCAGTGGCACTGGGTTGTAATCAAAACAGCTTGATGAGGTGCTTGAAGAATGTCGCATGAAGCGCAGTGTGAGGCTGACCGTTGCATTTGATTTGGCAGAACTCACTGGACGACACCAGTTTTGCAAAGCTGGGGGGGAGCATTTGCATGATAATGGAAGTCTGTATCAGGTGAAAAGATGTTTATGTGAGGCGGTGTACCAGGCAGGCCAGCTGCGGCAAGCGCAGTCCTTTTGGGTGTGAGTGTGTGCTCTTTTTCACCAGCTAGAACTCCTTACGCATCAGTGCCTCCGTCAAAGTGCACAAGTATGTCTCCTGTTGAGATAGATGTCAGGTCAACAAAATTTTGGATGGCCTGTCAAGGCAGAAAGTGGTGATGGACACATTGTGATTCTAGATTAGACTTTAGGTTCACTTAGCAAGGATGGGGAATATAGGGCATTGCAAAATTTAGCATCTTTCCAAATAGACAGGTTAGCATTTTTGTAGAGTGCTTAATGGATTCTCATGCCTTGCAAATGACTGATGAAATGAAACAAGCTGCCAAGAAAATAAGAGAATTTTACTTCAAAATAGGTTGAATGTTATGAACTGTGCATTATGAGAACATCTCAATGATACTATTGTATATCAAATTCTATATTGCATATTATCAAGGTGAGGTATTAAAGGCTGGTAATAAGTCTGTCTAATTATCATTGTGCGAGGAGTAGCCATAGAGGCTAAGAGAAAGCAAAAATGTAACCTTTAGTGGTATATGATTCAAATAACAGTAGGTTTCTCTTCCAGAATAAGGAATCGTATTGCAAACAGACAGAAAATTTCAGTTCAAAGGTTGCATTTAAATCGGTCTGATTGTTTCTCATATGGTCTTTCTGATATCATAATTGAGCATGTCTAAACCCACTGTGGAGGTGTTTTGAGTGAGCGTAGATGTAGCTTCTTGCCTTTGTTACGGCTATTATCCAATATAGGCTAGCTGATGAGTCAATAAAAGACTGCATACTGGTATGGTGGTAACTAGATAAGATTTGTTTTATATTCATTTTGCTATTGATGATTTGCCAATCAATGAAGAGGTAGGCAGTTGGATAACCAGAGAAATAACAGTAATTGAGTTTCCATCTAAGCAGTGACATATGTTTTGGTGCTATTTTAAAGATATTTTAAATAATTCATCATGACCCTTAGTTGGAAAATAAGATAGATAAAGGATGGTTAAACACAAATTTTAAAGGGTGTCAGAGTCCTGCATACCTCTGGTCTCTAGGCAAAGGTTAGGCGTCTACCTTAACCAAGAAAACAAGGAACCAACCCTTGGAAAGCAATCAGCAGGTCCATAAGCCCCATTGGAACGACATGAAAGCTCATCAGTCACTTCGTCCTCTGTCAGCCATAACCTATTCTTAGCTTTGCCTTTAATGTCTGGATTGTGGGCAACAGTGGCTCTATAATTATGATTATGAGCCTCTTCGAATTTCTTTGTAATATAATGGCTAAATCCTAACCCAGCTGTACATTACTACTTCATTTCTTCCCCAGTCCTTTCAGAAATGTATCAGTGGTGAGTCTGTCCTGCAGCTCCACCTCTACACAAAGATAAGCAAGATTGAGGATATGATACCCATTACCCACCCTCCCGGCGGAGGACTCGAGAAACTCTGCTGCAGCTCCCCAAACTCCCCGCATGCTGGTATTTGACAGAAGGATGTCTTGCCTGAACAACAGTATGAGTTTCTCCTAAAGAAGACAGCAGCCTTTCCTGTCATATTAAGGCAGTGAATAGACATAAGGAAGAATAGTTTCTCAGGCACTTGTGCAGTGTCTCTACCCTTTCAGCTCCATTCTTCTGTTCTCAAATGCTTTATGTTGGGGGGGAAATAAAGACTCCAATGTTTTTTAGCATTGGAACTGGCTAGTATCTGGCTGTAGAGCCCTCAGCTGCATCATTCACTGGAATTATTCAGGGGGTGGGGGTGGTAACTACCCAGTTCATCCTCCGCTTGACCTTTCCTGCCATCCACCGTGTCTGCTGGAGTGTGGAAATGGGGCGTTTGTCCAGAGTGTCTTCATTGCACATCTAACCCAACAACTGTAATGGCAGTAACAAGGCCTTATCTGGGAAAACCTGAGCTGATGTTACCTCTAGTGTGTGACGTCTAGTCCAGCAGGAAATGGACTCTCATGGACATGCTTGACCTTGCCTGGGGTTCATTGTGATTTCATATATGGGGCACTAATGAGTCAGGCCCTCTATGGCTCTCAGCGGTGTCAGTGTTTAAACTTTCACTCATTAAAAGAGTTTTTCTTGCCCCCGTTCCCGTATTAGGAATTATTTCCAAAAGTAGCCCTTGGTATGCTGGTTATTCGAGCTTTTTTATTCGGGCGTCTGGGAGCTGTTGCTACACACAGCTGCTCACCTACAGTCCTCACAAAGGCTTTTGTTAAGCTCTGGGTCCCTGCTGTTCTGCTTTTTATACACTGCTGCTTAGCCTTCCTGTGGCACAGCCAGCAGATAAAGCTCATCTCTCTGCGGCAGGTGAAAAGCTACCCTAAAAATCCAGCGTGCGTATCTCTATGCATTTTTAGACATTTCATGGCAAAAGGAACCATTGTCTAGATTTTAATACCTCTGTAGCATATATTCTAAAGCAGATCTTGGTATTGTTTTGTGCATTAATGTTGTTTTTTTATTTTCTGGTGAAAATTCTGCTCCTGCTCTCCCCCTGTGGATGCTTAGATAGAGAGATGACACGGTGAGCAAGCCCAGTGAAGCGAGTGTGCCTTTTGCTCGGTGCGGGCACCGTGCGAGATCACACACCGCGGCACAACAGCAGCGCGCAGTAATGGCTGTCAGCAGAGTCAAGTCCGCGCGCGATTTGATCTCTTTCCCAGAAACACGCCTTCTCTACTGAGAGCCCAGAGGCAGAGGCATTCGCTTGACTAATTAAAGGGAAAGGAGCTGCAGGTGTGTGTCACGAAAACACATCCCCTCCATAACACAATCCCCATGATATTGTACTCTGATGGAGGCATGCATTCTAAAAATTTGATTATCCGATGAAATTTTTTATCATAAACATCATTTTCATATATATAGCAAAGTCTCTATAAAGTCAAGGCATGGTCTTTCCTGCCTTATTCACTAACAGTGACTGATATCTACTCTGAGTAATACAACAATGTAAAATGGTGGTCATTTTATATCCATCCGTCAAAAATATTGTTAAACTAATGTCACACGGAAAAGGAATTGCTGCAGATTTTTCAAACAAATCCCTTTGTAACCTAAGATGTTTTAATCACCAGCAACATTGGAATTCCTTTCCACAGAACTGAATGAATTTATGTAATTCTAAAAAAAGTATTAGTTTGACCTTTCCACAGTGACTATCCATTATCATAATATCCTCATTCTGTTATAATTACTATTTTAACTTTTAATGCATTTCTATTTTTGTTACCTTTAGGAAAATCTAGATTTGATATTTATAGGTCAAGATATCGATGTTACGGCAGGGGCTGGCGAAGGGGAGGGCGATCCATGGACTCAGCAAAAGGGGCTTATTTAACAAACTGAACAGAACACAAAGGGGAAAACTGAAAATAAGGGAACCACAAAGCGTCAATACCAGATCAGGTAATACAAGACAAACCAAATAATCACAAAGAAAATGAACACGATAAGGTAACCGGAGCAGAATTGGGAGCAAAACTGGGAGCAGGACTGGGAGACAAACACACAGTAACACTACAAACATGCAGAACTACTACAAACTCCAGAACAACACAAACTACAGGTTACAAGTACAACGACTAACTAACAAACAGAGTGAGGGCAGACACTTAAAACAACATAGATATCAGGTGCTAACAAAGGGCAGCTGTGGACCATAACAAAATCGACCAATCAGCATGGGCTTGAGACAACAAGAAGCAGGTAGAAAATACTGTAATTAACAAGCACAGGAAGTAGGAAACAGTACCAAACACAGAGGCTAACAACACTAAGCAAGGGCTAGGGACAAAAGAAGAAGCAGAACAAAATAAAATAAGGCACAAGCTGGGTAAATCAAAACAGAATATAAAGATCAACCATAACAGACACTGGGGAAAAACCAATTATAAAAATAAAAACAATTATAACTAACCCATTGAGCTATGTCGCAGCCCAGGGTGCAAGGGAAGCATACTAGAGGTTGATGGAGTACAAGACAGAGAGGTGGAAAGCAGGATGACCCACGACGCCTACAGGCCAAAAGGGGAGCAGGGTCAGATGAGCACCAGCCCTGACCATCTAGGCTTTTAATATATATGTAAATATAAAAATATAATATTCACAATAAGCCTTGTTGAAATCTTCAGTGGCTTCTTCTGGCCAGATGTGCATATAAACCAGTTCACTGCCAACTCATGTCCAACTCAGATTAGCAGCATATCCCTTGACTGTGGAACACCCTCCTAGAACATTTGAGAGCACCACAGACTATTGAAAATTTCAAAAAAGGTCTTAAGACATTTATTTTTTAATAGAAGTTATGGATTTTAATTATTTTTGCAGGCTACAGGTTTCTTAATTATTGATTTACTTGCTTGTTTTAATTGTTGTTTTGATCTGTGTTTTTTCACTTTTTTTTAGGATGACTTATTTTGTGGCACTTTGAGATTTTTCTTAAATGTAAAGTGTGTTACAAATGAAATCTATTATTATTATTATGACTTTCAGGTATTCAATTTAAATGGTATTTGCCAGAAAATCAGTAATCCGTGTGAAAATGCTCTTGTGTTTAAAGCAAGATTTTCAATATATACAATTTTTATTTTGAGATCTATTCTGTTTATTGCTTAAGGAGATCATACTTTGAGTACAGGACAGAAGGTGAAGAGGGAAAACAGTCACAGTTTTAAAAATGATAAATGCATGAATGATGTTTTTTATTAAATAAATAAATCTTCCATTGAAAATCATGCACAGTCAGACGCCCTAGAGAAATTTAAAAATGGGAGATAGTTCTCTATCAATTAACACAATATTGTAAGTGCAGTGAAAAGTCAATGTTGTATTTTAACTTATAATATCAAATGTTTGCGTATTCTGTTGTACTCTTGAGACGTTTGTGTAATATTAATCTCAGTGAAGTGGAAGTTCTGAGTGAGATTCTTCCTCTTGATTTTGTGTAACAGGGTTTTAAACGAGCCACTGATGTAACATGGATTCTTCCTGCGATTTGGCTGGACCACATGCTGTGAACATCCCAAAGAAAATGTAATGGAGTTCATCTTCCCTGGATTCAAGCTGCCAGTTGCTGAATGCGAATGCATTTGCAAGAGCTCAGGCTCATTTTTATTGCACTATCTGCACTGTCATTTACTGAGAAGGGATGTTCTCAGTTTCAGTGTAGTGATATTGAGTGTATAATAGTGCACACTTGGGTTTCTAGAATTAAATTAACTATATCCCTGTATATTTAAACTGGGAAACATTTCTGTCTCCTATGGCAATTCAGTAAATGTATCCATTTTCTTAAATAGATCATTTAGTCCTAAGAGACACCTGTCATCACGCCATAAAATGCATCCCACATTTTAATTGGTGTATCATGTATCACTGTTACGTTTTCCATATAAGGTTACATTTTAAACAGGAGTCTTTTTCAGAACAACCCTCATTGTTGCACAGTAATTAATGCTCATAAAAGAATTCATTGTTTTACAGTGAAAACTACACTAATCATGTATTTGTTCAAATTAAGTTATTATAAATGACATTACTCTCCTGTTATTGTTTGGGGTCAGTTATCGATCTCCAGTCGTTGCTCTACAGTGGGTACTTGTACCAAAATGCTTTTCCACAGCTGTTTGTCCTTTTTGTTCTTCAGAATGTAGATAAAGCATGGCTATATTTAATCATGTAGTCAAACCTAGGTTTCATTTTGATATTTGCTGCTTTTTTCGTTCCCACATTTTGTTTGCAATCCTAATGTTTGTTTGGTATCCCTACTACATACGATCTGACCACAAACAACTGAATAATGCAGGATTTTCCTATTGTCATGAAAAGAAGAGCTTACAATTTAAAATAACTGTAGATTCAATCGCCATGTTTGTTTATACTAGGGTTCTGTCTTCATAGACATTTATCGCACTTTTGTGCATGGAGCTTAAATTCTCTATTTGTTGTATCTCAAATTCCCAACAAAAGCAAACAGTCACTTTCTTTGTCCTAGTGGTACCATCTCCCTGGACCTAAAACAGCTGTGGAGATGGGAAACGCATCTTCATTCAAAACGATTTAGAAGATCCATGCTTTTGAACAACATGGTCTCATTATCATTCCTGCTGTATCCAGTTCTCTTTTAAATGATTTATATTTAGACTTTTCCCTTCTCTGGTTGCAGAATCCTTATTAGGTTAATAATGTGCTTGGCAGGAAGCCTATTTCCTTTGAGAGAGCGTCTGTCAGTAAGTGTGTGTGTGTGTGTGTGTGTCTTCATGGGCGTGTGAGTCTGTTTCTATTTCAGAAACATGCACTGATAATGTAGTTTTGGTTCCCAGCTAGATTTGTTTATGCAAAGGGAGCTAAAGACATCTGGATTCACAACATTGAAATGACACATGTGCTCACCTCTGCTTTAATTAAAATCTAAACTTGAATGTCTATGAACACGTATGTTTTTAGGTTCTGCTAAACGATGGCCGTCTCCCTGTGATGGGTATGACTTGCCTGCACCCCTCCCAGCCTGGGCATCATGGCAGACAGGAGGGTCCAGTAAGTCCCGAATGTAGCTGGCACCTCTTTGAAATTTTAGGGCACACAGAACAGACAGGCGCATGAGGATGGGGAGCCTGTGCTGTCAGCTCACTGGTGACTAAACTGGATGAATCTTGGAATAGAAGCCCGTCAGCCCCTTGTTCTCTCATCATGTTACTGCACACTGGCCTGAAGACCAGTAGGAGCTCCACAGTAAAGCAGATCCATGTCCTGGATGGGATCTGCATAATGCCATAATACTCTAGCCTGGTTTGCATTAATGTGAACAATGGCTACCAAGAATGGGCTGCAACCGCATCATCCGACAAAGATTAGCTATGTAAAGTGATTGTGCATGAAGAACAATATAACTATGCTCAGTCTTTTCAGTGTCGAGTTGTGTCTCTGAAGCCAGCATAACCTCTGTGGACTGAGGGACCAACCTCCTGTATTTCACTGTTTCATTGTCCTCAGAGCAACAGGTGGTTTACGTCCTTGGCTGAGGCCTCTGCCCGGTGTGAATGTGAGCCACGTAGGCATCTGTGGAATACAATCATCCACCCCCCCCCACCCCCTCCGATAAGGGTAACGCTCTGCAACTTGAAGCTATGCGTGCAATTATAGCATTACGCCAACACTGCAGCCCTGAGCTCCTTAGAAAAAAAAAGCTGGATGCCAATTAGTTTATAGGGTTGGGAGTGTCCTGTGTAGCCTGAAATACCATTGTATAGGTACAGTAGTTAGTACTATTGAAATCTGTGAAGAAAAAGAAATGTATTCATAATATGCAGAAACGGCTGCAGTTCGATGCATAGTTTCATTGCTGAATAATTTAGCATTGTTGAAAAACATTTTGTCACATATTTACTTGTTAGTAAATAATAGATATTTAATAAGCATGTAGAGAAATAATTATCATATAAGAGTATCATGCATATTTATAGGAATTAAAAACCCAACAACCTGTATGTGGTGTGCAAGCTGAAAATGGAGCAGTGAAGATTGTGTCAACTTTCTCCTCTCTGCCTGAGAACAGCTTATTTGCACCATTAAACCTGGTTTCATTGCATACAGTCAAACTATGAGTAACAAGCACAGCCACCTCCAGTTACAGTGAGTGTCTGTGCCACAGTCACCCAATATCACCTATAGAATATTCCTTTCCTTTTAGAGCCCTAAATCTAGGACAGGTAATATTATTATTAGAGGTTTAATTGAGAAGTCAACTTTACATAAGAATTGGACCAATATGACATTTCATTTATCATCTTTAAAATATGTTTTCATTGATTTAGTTGGAAGATCTTTTAAAAGCACCTGTTAAAATAACCTAGATATGTGGGTGTCACGTGTTCATATAATGATGTCTTGCTTGAAAGGGTAATTCCACATGAAAAATGACATCTACCTAATTAGATAGTTAAGAGAGAAAGCGATATGTAGGCAGTGGGAGCTGTATTTCATAAGCTATAAACAGAGCCTGCACTTTTTCACCTCTGGTGCCAATATTTTTCATCTTGTTTTTTGCTGTTCTTCCATACAGTGCTGCTAATATCATTCGCTGTATATAGCATAAAGGCATTGGCTTGTGTATATGTTGTTTACCTTCATTTTGTGGTATCATTTATGGTAGCGAAATGTAAACAGTCTAGCTGAATATTTAATATAATAAATTCAGTAATGGAGGTTTACTATCTACATGGCGCTGTAGACAGCTTGTATGCAGTTATGATTTGCTGTAGCTGCAATCAAATGAAAGGAGCTGAGTTACTGTTTGGTATACTGAATTAGTGTTAGGCATACTGAATGAGTGTTTGGCATACCGAATGAGTGTTTGGCATACCGAATGAGTGTTTGACATACTGAATGAGTGTTTGGTATACTGAATGAGTGTTTGGTATACTGAATTAGTGTTTGGCATACTGAATGAGTGTTTGGAATACTGAATGAGTGTTTGGCATACTGAATGAGTGTTTGGTATACTGAATGAGTGTTTGGTATACTGAATTAGTGTTTGGCATACTGAATGAGTGTT
>JAODUD010000019.1:943063-953418 GCA_026784285.1 Stomatorhinus walkeri | reverse complement strand
TGGTATACTGAATGAGGGTTTGGTATACTGAATTAGTGTTTGGTGTACTGAATGAGTGTTTGGCATACTGAATTAGTGTTTGGTATACTGAATTAGAGAATTGGCATACTACAGTAAATGAGTGTTTGGCATACTGAATTAGTGTTTGGTATACTGAATTAGTGTTTGGCATAAATAGATAATGTTGAAAAAAGTCCAGTATGCAAAGAATAATGAAATTTCACCACTTCATGTGCAAGTTCGGCCTAAAGTTTGTGCTTTATATTTAAGTTATTAAAGCAAGACTTCATAATGTACTACATAGTGTCCATCAAGTGTGGTTATTCTACATTGGACAGGTCTAAAATGCATGTACCATATATACCTACAGGGAATTTGGCAAATCCAATTGACCTTAGCATGTTTTTGGACTGTGGGGGAAAACCAAAGAACCCGGGGAAAGCCCCCCACCCACCCAACCAACAACAACACGGGGAGAACATGCAGACTCCACACACATAGATCTAGGGCAGAGGCGCATGTCCTGGAATACAATCTTGCCATCCTTTGCAATCTCCTGCCATTGAAGTATGTGAAATTGCAAGGAACTTGGATATTTCTTAGATGCTGATACCACCACTACTGGCACAAATAATCACAACAGTCTCTTAGATCACACATACCTCCCATGCTAAGTCTTTGGTGAGCAGTAACTGAATCTCTCCTACCTACATACTTTATGTACTCATTTGAGGTTATGCAACTGGCTGTTTGGCAGAGCAAGCTGTTTGCATTAAGGAGCAGGTATTAGAAAGTGACCTCTCAGTACAGGTATGAGTAAATATAATCCAGTGCATCATTAATATCACTTAAAAGTACTCCTAAATTATCATTACTTTTTTTTTTCATTTTCCTTATGAAGATCAAAACTGACTAAAGTATAACAGTCTAAGTAAAAATTGTGTTTTGTGAAAACACAAATAATCAATAAACTATTCATAAGTAAAATGCTTGCAGTCTTTTTCTCCTCATATGGTACCAGCATTTCTATTATTCCCATGTAATTATACCAGTAGACAGACTTCTCTTTGTGCTGAAATCCTCTGTCAAACAGTTACCGAGTTCCCTCACATGTGATTAGATCAGCTAACAGTCAGCTTCCTTATAGCAGCTGAAAGATGTTTATGATGGAACGCCAGCAAAAGTCATTCTAGCTGATTGGCAAGATAATAAAGTAGAAAGAACATTTGTGTTGGATTTAATTTAGCGAGATGTCCTCTGAGCAGGGCTCCCGCCATCTGTTTGAGCAGCTGTATGTTTATAATTGCAACAAGACTTACTAAGTGATAACTGCTGCAGCAATGCATTAGATATGCAATTTAAGTAGGACAAGAGGGACCCTCATCTTTGCAAAGTGTCCTGAGGTTTGAGGCTCGGAATTACTGCTCGATGTTGCCTGGCAATAGCACTAAAGTGCCAATACATTCTGTGGTGTGATGGGATTAATCAGAGGTATCAGTGCTAAGTGATTCACATTTCCCATTAAAATCTGCTGTGAGCCCATTCTGTAAGGGCTGCTTCTTTTATGTAACAGTCATTTATATAAATGTCAACCTTTCTTTGTATGCGTAGTCCTGGGATTCTCAGCACATAGCTATTGCAGTTGTCCCACAATCCTTCTGCATATAATAATTATAAATGAGTCAGTTTTTTTGTATATCTTTTTGTAAGAGTCCAGTTCAGCCCCTCCCAGTGCCCTTTCCTGGAATCATTATGTCAAGACAAGAATCATCATGAGGCAATATGCTTGGGATTTCAGCATCGCAGTGGTCGTTAGCCTGGTATCAGAAAATCCGTCGTCACTGGCTTTACAGGCATTGCACCCATAAATTTATGAGGAATATGCAATTATAACGATGCTTTGGGTGACTGTAAACATAGTTTGGTTAGCTGACATCTAAGATGATAGGCCCTCATTTGGATACCATGCGCAATCAACTAGGCCAATGTGGTATCTCTCTGTGTGCCTCTCATATCCATTTTGGTACAACACTGAGATCCAGGTTTACCACTGAAATCCTTACATATTGTGTAGTATCATCCTGAAGAGAACAGTATTTATACTATGTAGTTGTCATGATCCGCCCGTCCGAGCCTCGTGTTTGCCACGCCCCCCTCATTACCTCATGTCAATTCCTGATTGTGATCACCTGTTATCTATCAGTTCCTACTTGTCCTTAGTGTTTAGTCAGTAGTTTTATGATGATATAATTTGTATCTATGCATAATATATTATTCGTATAGGAAAATGTGATATTAACACTGGGAAGTAAATAAAAACCCATCTTCCCCAAAACATTTGATGCTTGTGTAGGACAAAAGGTGTCAGCTGTCTTGTACAACTGCATCCTGAAGGCAGGCAGGCAGGCAGCTTTGCCTGGACAGTATGGTTATTTGCGAAACCAGCACGCATAACATCTGCTTCCATTCTCCATCACTGTGGATATTGCCCTCTGCAACGCTCTTCAATGTTTTCTGAAACCCTCGGGTAAATTTCTGCATTTAAATCCCAAGCTATCAAAGCAATTTGTGCATGTTGTAGGTAAACACACTGGGACCTTGTTACTAATGTCATGCTGTTTCTGCCCATGGCAAACAAGAGAATAGGAAAAGATGTGTTTTCATGATGAGATGCGTTTCTACTCATTTTGGACAAAATTGGGACTCGACAGAAAACAAATTCATGTCATTATCTTGTCTCTTGTTCTGTTATGCAGGATTTTACATCATATGCATGTATTTTTAAAAAGCCATTTTAGGGATATATTTAAAGAATCCTGAGGAAAATGTGTAAACATTTTGTAAAGGTGCATATAATGGCAAAAACAGCCACATGGCAAATATGCATCTCTTAACAGGCAGAGTAAAGGTTTATAGTCAACCCAGATATCTTTTCTTAAAAGGAACCACATCACATTTTTTTCCAAATTGCATTGTCTGAATGATCTGGTGGCATTGATGAATGGGAGTGCGTTTTTATACGTTTGTTTAAAACTGTCCTGGATCGGCTGAGAAATACCTCTGATAATTTGCCAGTTTTCATTCATGCAGGATGAATTTTAATAGGACGGTCAGCTGTTAGTTTTTATTTCAGGATTAAATAAAATCTTCCCGCATCGTACTATGACCCATGTCACTTGGGTGGCTATTGCAGACTCGCTTTAATAATTACTCTGCCTATTGAATACTTGAGTTAAATCAGCAGGAGCTCTGATCCTGCACATATAGGTTTCTATTTTAGCTCATCCCAATTGTCATGGCTGCCTGCTCTTTTCATTGAGGGTAATAAATATATGTAACCCTGTAGCTGATAGTCCTATGTAATGATAATGAATGCAATTTTGTTGCTAAACATTTTTGAGGGAAATCTTATGTCAACATTGAGCTTTTTTTTCTAACTGAGCCTCTGTGATTTCCCCAGCCTATTCTATTTTCTCTTTCATTTTCTGTAATTATGTCTTGCTGTCTATTAAAAGCCAATCATCTTGCTGGGGAGATTGCATCTAAAAGTCCTTGAAGCAGACATAGATCAAGGAACTGGCAAATGTTTAAATAGGTTTGTCTTATGCATATCTTGATTTTAGTTTAATCCTAAATCCTTATTCCTGCAATGCCCCAAGTGTAAAGCTCAATATTTATGTAATGAAATACGCATGCATAAAGAAATAGAGTTCTGTTAATTTAATGAATAATGCCTGGGTGTTATTAAATTTAATCTTGCATAACTTTTGATTGGTGTTTATACAATGCTCTTACCTCTTTCTGATGAATGTACTTAAAATTGAATCTGGAAAATTAGCATACTATGTAACATTCTTTAGAAATCTTATGTATTGATGGGCCTGTGTACTTTATTTAATTGTCTCTTTTTAAACTAATTTATGTAGACCCAGCCATATTATTTCTCTTGGCCAGGGGTAGGCATGCTGACACTGGAGTGCCAGCATCCAGCAGGTTATCCATCCTAGCTGGTCTGTGAAGAACCTCTCATGATTTCAGGCAGATAGTAACTCATCCGGTAGGAGAGAAAACCTGCTGGATCCTGGCACTGCAGGATCAGGGTTGCTTAGTCTTTTTCTAGGCTTTTCTTCCGGGTGGTGCAAGGTGGGAGAACCTATCCAGTTATTCATCCAAAAAGATTTGTGAAAAAAGAATAGGAAATGCATTTACAAAAATATTTCATATTTATATGACTAATATTAGCCATGTGTTTATCTTTACAATATAAATTAATTTAATTGAATGCAATATAATTCAAATAGCATTTACATCTAACCAGTACGAGATGCAATTACACCCCACACCCCTGCAAAATCACCTATAGACATAGCTACCGTTAGCTTGATTAAAGCAAATTGGAAGAATCACAGTTTTATTATTGTGGTTTTTGTTGTTGTTGTTTGTTTGCTTGCTTGTCGTTAAGCTGCATGAGCAGAACGTTTTATAGAAAACACAGCAAAGGAGTGGTGGGCCGCAGTTTTCTAGGATCATGTTTGGTCTTTCTAAATCTGTTCTTCTCATTTCAGTGGATGCCAAGGCCCAAGGTTCAGCCATATTCTACCAGTCTCCTACATATCATTTATACCTTTAACAGGGACTGTCACCCCTAATCTTTATCTGTTGATAAATGCAGTGAATGTTGTCTTTCCAACCTCATGCCAAGTCAGCAATGTGATACCAGAAATTCTGTTTTATAAACATATTTGTGTGTGGGGGATTTTATATACATATTTATGTGTGTGTATGTATATATATATATATATATATAAATTTGTTTCTTGATTATTTCTTTTTATGATTAGTTTTGTCAACACAGCCTGATATACTGAATATTATTTTATTGACTGTTCACATTAGTATTCACAATAAAGAAGTTTTCAGAATGCGATGTCTTTTTAATGACGTAATTAAGAAAATGCATGTCTTTAAACATTAGGTAAACATGCTGTTAATGCTTAATGTCTGATGCAAATGGTTTATCCATCAAATGCATGGCATTGTGTGAATGCAGATGGAACATAATTTAGAAGGTCATGGTAAATAGACAAATTCGGTAACTGTTTACCAAATTCTATTAAAATTTATAGCAAAAAAATCCCAGGAATCATTTTCTTCTGGAGAAATAGGTCACCAATTCAATTACAGTCAGTGAAGCATAGACTCACTCTATCATGCCAAATTAAGTGCATTTTTGCAGCCTACTTTATTTCAGAATTTTATAGACATATTCTGTATAGTTGCAAGGATCTGTAGAAAATACATTCTTTTTTGTATTCAGTGTTTTTTTCTCTCCACATGTATGGAAATTCAGAATTTTATGCACATTGGAAAAAATAATTTCCTTCTTATAGAAGTTATCTCATGGCGCTGAGTTAATCTTTTCTGAAAGTTCTGCACTTCTGTCAAATCTCATTATAAGTTTCAGTTTTGCTTAGATAGTCTTGAAATTTAGCTGCATGAATTCAGGTACAGAAACCCTCCAGCAGACCACAGAGTTTGGCAGTGTCAGAGACGGACTGCAGAGTCTGACTGATATGATGGCAGTATATTTAATCGATCAGATCCATATGTTAAACATGATCTTACAGCTAACATAATATATTTAGGAGAGTTTTCACCTTGCTTCCAAACCCTTTACAATTTGTTGACCCACTGACCAAAGTTAAATTGTTGACCATATGCTATGTTTTTCTTTCTATTACTCTGTTAATTATTTTCATTAACTAACAATAAATGCTGGTTATTTACGTTAAACTCCTAGCTTAGAATTTTTCAATGGCTTACCAAATTTTCGGCTCATTATGAATAACTGTATATTATCTGAGTCAGGAATAATGCCTGTGCAACGCAGTATCATTCCATTGAACCAGATTTATTTACTTCTTTGTATTTATATGGCATAGTTTTTGTGGTGTGTTGGACTGTACAATGTTAGGAAATCCCCCAGGGTGTCCATTGCTGACTTGCACGTTACAGTAAATAATCCTGTTTTTGTCTGTCATTGCAGTCACCGCTGTATGAACAAGGGTGGTAGTGTGAAGGTATGCCATTGAGTCCGTCTTGTTTTTATCTGAACCAGAGGTCGTTCCATGCCACGCCCTGTTACTGTACCTCATACCTCTCATGGCTGTTCGTTGGAATATGGCAGCTATCAAATCATTGGTTTCATCTTAGTTGTAACAAAAAAAAATGGATTCTGTTGACTACACCAGATCCCCCCCACCATCATAATGAATATTTATGAGGACATATGGCACCACGGGCGATTAAAAGTAGAGAGCTTGTCAGGAAAAATGTTTCAGTCTTACTAAATTGTGTCATGCTGTTTAGAGGGATGTCCGAGTAAATCACGTTTTACTAATAGTAGGTAATGTTACTTCAAATGAGTCCCCAGGCACCGTTTGTATTGTCAATGCTGCATTGAATCTCACACTACTAGCTTTTTTCATCCATATAATTGCTTGCCTAGTTATGCCAATATGGAAATATTTTTTTTTATCATTCCCCGCATATTCCATCTAAAATAAATGGGTTTGTTCCTGTTGTTAAGTGCTATGTTTCAGAGTCAATATCCTAGGATAAAATTTTCAGAAACCAAACATTCCTGAAGACCTGCAAATTCCATTGGGATGAGTACTTGCATTGGGTTGAGTACCTGCAGGTATTCCGGATACCATTAATTGCTTTCCAGTGCTGGGCAGACCTACTACCTCAACGTCCTTCAGAAGAAATTTTTGAATCAGTGATATTTTGCCAGAGATATGCAAGTTGTAAAACCATACACATGTCAAAGCAACATTTCCTGAAATCAGAGCAAGCTAACTCCTTAAAGATCAACGCATGCAGCAAAAATTGCTGTAGATCTTGGCCACGTTTTTATTTACTTTCTTTTATTATACTGTATTTTTGTTGTATTATCGATTAGTGTTTGTGTGTTGATAAACAAATAAACCACAGTCCATTGCAATAAAACAGCAGGCGTACACAAACTATAGTTTTCATTTATGATCAGGCATCAGTATACAATCGATTTGACATCAGTGGGTAATCTTGAAAGCAAATCTAAAAGTAATACTGACATCCTACGGAACTGTTACAAATTCATTTATGAAGGTTACATCCTCCCCTTCCTTTCCTTGTGCCTCCGAACACAGTACAGTTGGCAGATTATTACCTTTATTACCTATCTAGTCCGTTGAATAAATGAATGCTAGCTGGATGTCAGTAGGAGGGCTGAAACTGATAGGGCAAACATATGCTGTGATCACAACAAAATAATAATACACTTTTTGACCATGAATGCTGAAATAGTCTGCCGCAGTGTATTACGAAAAGGCACACTGTTGTATGCCAAAAGAATATAACATTCGGAGAAATTAGGTATTCTCATATTGTTTTTCTTTTGATATATAAGTATGCATTATATACATATACAATTTACCACATTCTTCCTTGGCATCATCTACAAGTATAAAATGATAGCAGTAGTAAAATATGACATCTGTTTAATCAGCTAGTGTATTGCCCCTTTATAATATTCAGTATTATTGATATGTCAGTTGAGTTGCAAGACCATAATGCATTGCAGCAGGTAATGTAACAGTGATGATCTAGTAGGACAGTTCAAACCTCACATTAAGATGATTTTCTGTCCTAGATGACACGCAGAACTGAGTAAAAGCTTGCCTCACTTCAATTTTCTAATCAATTTTCCCTCAAACACCTTTCAGTTCAGTTACTCTATTTCCGAGACACAAATTCTCATTTACAAAGAAACAAACACCGCAGTAAATTGAGGATCAGAAAATGATATTTATTCCCAGTATAAATATTGATTGACACTGATTGATTGTAATATCCCAAAAAGAGATACATGTACACCATACTTAAAATGTATCACTTCCTGGTAATAAGTATGTAATTGCAAGTGAGAAGCTGCTAAAAATTCAGCCGCTATGTTTTTTTGTCCTTTGTGGCCCAATAACAAGATACATTTATTTTATTCATGAGGACCTTGTTATCTTATGATGGATGTTTTGTTGTTTGCTTTTATTAGGTACTGGCTTGTAGTAAGACATAATCATTTAAAGGCACTTTTCCTCCCTTTCATGTATCCATTTAATTTTACGCGATCAGTTGGGTTGAGCCACCGTTATTGGTAAATGAGATGACAACCCACCTCTCTGAATAGCAGATGAGGGTGTATCGGTCTGAACATGAGCTGGACATGCACATTATATAACTGACCTTCTAATCACATTGTAGGACCATGGAACGAAAAGATAGGAGATCTTACTTCCCCGAACTTGACTGTAATGAGAATGCAGAATCCCCGTCTATGAATTATAGATGTGAACAGATTTTTTTTCTTTGTTTTATGCACATCCTCCTTAACGGTGCATGTAAACTGTCTCACATTTATCCTAGTGATGAAATTTACAAAGGATATGAATGTAATTGGAATGCTAATTTCTGCCAGTAAGGGGAAGAATGCTTTAGACACATCCCTGTAGAAGGAGCTGTTAGGATAATTATATGCATCGTATTTACTGTGGGTAGAAGAATGAACTGTAACTTAGTTGAGAATGCTGAGGGTGAGACCAGTCAGGCCCTCACACCTGCACCGTCATTGGCCTAACAGGACCCTTGGTGTTTGGGGCTACAGGGATTGGGGCCTGGAGGACTAGCTGTAGAGTATGTTGTGATATGGGCTGTTAGAAGCCATTTAGGGCAAGCAATCCAGTGTGGCATATTTAACATGAGAGCCCTGCTGTATTACACTACATAATTAACTTGACGATGCTGTCAAACACTGGCTGTTTTCGCTAGTGGGGTCAGCCTTCCGCCCTGACCGTTCTCTTTGGCATGTGGCTTGTTCATGTTTGATAGCCATCAACTACAGCAGGCAAATAAAGAAAAACACTGAACATGACTGAAAAATGGAGGAAAAAGTCAGACTTTTAATGAACGTGTACTTCTGGCGAGAGCAGTTTGTTTTCGCTCGCATAAGTGCTTTTGCAGAATGATCTTAAGTCACATGCAACCCCTACCCACTGTCGCAGTAGTTTTAATAACAGTATTATGCAGTGGGGTTGCTACCATCTCTGAATGTTCAGATTGACTGTTTAATCTGGATTGTTGTTGCTTTCCCCTTTCTTGCATGTTCTCCTGCATTAATCTCATTCTTATGTTTGTGGTATAATTTCAACCACTGTGGGCTGGGATCAATCCTAGCACAGCAACATTTAAGCTCGTCTCTGTTTTGTGAGGTGAGCTAGCTGTTCTTGGTGTTATTTTCAATTCTAACATTTGGTTACTCTCAGTTTTAATCTCAATTATGCTTCAGTCAAGTTTTTTGGAATTGCTTAAACTGAAACTGTTACAGTGGTGGGCCATGGTAGAATGACAGTCTTCAGTATGGCTCTCAGACAAAAAGGGGTTTTACTGAACAAAACTGCAAACTGATAAGAAACCAGAAGATTAAAGGAACCACAAGGCGTCAAAATTAAAGCAGGTAGAAACCAAACAGTAAGTCCGTATCTAAGAGGAACAGGCAGGAAACAAGCCATCAACACAAATAGGAAGCGGAAGATAAGCAAACAGCAGCTAGCACAAACATACTCAAAGGCAATGACTGACTGAAGAATGGAACACTGGGCAGGCTCTTAAATAGACACATGATAGGAATCAATAAGAGACAGGTGTGGGTAGCTAACAACACTAAGGACCAGGAGCACTGAGAAACAGGTGTAAGCAATCAATGGAAATGAAAGGATCAAACACCAGGGAAGACTAGATAACAAAGGTTACAGAACATTGTTACAAACAGGAAAAACTACAAAGGTAGAGCAACAAAGGATCTACACTGGAATATACCATAACTAACATGGGATATGCAAAGACTCATAAGCATTAAATAATACCATAGATGTCACAACCACCTACTTGCCCAATCCGCCATGTAGTGACCCAGGGAACAAGAGAACATGCTACTGGCTAAGAACGGGATGACCACTGACACCTACTGGCCAAACAGGGAACTGACTTACAGAAGGGGCAGGGCATGGACTAATCCTGACAGAATTAAAGCTATGTACATGTATAGCAGTTCCAAATGCAACACTCTGACTGATTACTAACTAGTAAGTTATAATAAAAAGTTAATAAATTAACAGTGTTTTTCTGTGTGCCAGATGAAGAAAAAATCATTGTTGTTTCATATATTGTTCAATACTGTTCAACATATATATAGTGTTCAATATATATATGCATATTGTGCATGACACATGTTATCAGCACATTAAGAAGTATATATG
>JAODUD010000019.1:923896-938228 GCA_026784285.1 Stomatorhinus walkeri | reverse complement strand
ATACTCAGCTGGTTGGTAGAATCAAAACCATGGTCTGGATTTGTAGCTTCTGGACCTGAAATGCCCAACACTGCAAACCATGGTAGTGTTAGAGGTACCTGTGACTTTATCACCATTAGAAAGTTATCATTTCACATATTTATGAAATATAATTTACTACTTTGAAATGTTTTTTTATATTTATTAAAGTTGCTGCTAGATCATACATGATGCTGGTCTTGCTGTCTATAGGTGCTCGTACACCAAAACTGGAAGGCGCCCATAGGCTTCCCCAAACTGCCTAATCATAACCCTAAGCCTGCGATTATTGGAAATATTGCTTTAGACTCAAAATTACTTGGTTAAAAGCTGCTGTTTGTTTTTTTGTATACTGAAGATAAGCATAAAAAGAAATTCAACCTTAATTGCCATATCCCACTTGAAATAGTGATATTGGTAACATTTTACTTAAAGCTGTCATCCATCTATAACGTACTATAGATACCTTCATAATGCATTATAATGGTTGGTGTAGGCATTAAGGACGCTTCGTAATGCATTATGAAGAAATCTATAATGTATTTCAGATGAGAGCTTCTTGAAGCATTCATATTGCAGAATAAACATGGTTATAATGTGTTATGCCTTTTTATAAATATTTATAGCCATGTTCATAATGCTTTATGAATGCATTATTATGTGTCATAAATGTGTTCATAGATTCTTATAGACATGGCATTCAAAGTAATTCAAAGTATTACCAGAATTTCAACTAGTTTTAATCCTCCTTCTGATCATTTATCAGGGTCATGGCTTGGGGGCCAGTTCCTATGGACAATTTGCAGGCCTTACAGCATGTTTTTCATTACAAAACAGGCAAACTCCAAAATGGGGTGTGGGGCATTTAATATCCTACACACTGGGCTGCTGTGCCACCATGACACTATTCAGTCATGTTCAGGTGTTCAGGTCATATATATATGCGTTGGACAGGAATCCAGTTTTCTATCCTTTCAGTTCCTTTACATTTTATTTGTATCTCTCTTGTGGCATGTGATGTATACCCTCATTAGAACAGAGGGGAATTGTATGTCCTGCACAATCACTTATGGAATCCATATCTGGAGAATTAAGAGGACCCAGGGAAGCTAAATGAGTAAATAAACTGCAGATGAAGATCGGTACTCAGGCAGATTCCATGGCGAATTAGGATGGACATGAGAGTGCTGCAATATTGAGTTACGTTGCCCCCTGCCACTGGGCTGTGATATCTTGCGCTACAGCGTTGTGGTTGATGTACGACTGTTGAAGTGCCTCAACATTTATCACCACTTAATAACAAATGTTGTATTTCTGAGCTTGTCAACCGCTAAGTGATGATTAATATGATGCATGGGAGCCTCAGATAATGCACAGCAGCGGTTGGCGTCTTTGACAGCCGAGTAGCATGAATCCGCTCTTGTCCACTGTACTGTTTAGATGATGTTAAGCAATGAGCACCATTCAGCACAAGAGCAAGCTGATGAACAGCACCAGCTTCCTGCTCTAACGCAGCCCATTCATGTTGTGCCTTTTTTCATTCAACACCAATAAAACAGCTCATTTTTTGTCCTGAAGAATTTACTATTAGCTCCATCTCCATGGTGAATATATTTCATTCACAGTTTTTAACAGACTTTTTCAATGATATTGATGTAAGTTGAGAGCTGACTTGTAGCTACCACAGTCAGATAAATAATTTTTTGGCTGCTATGTAGTTTTAGTAAATGTAGCTAAGAGAGACTAATCTTGTCTAAAATCCTACAGTAGGTGGCGCCATGATGCACTCATTGCTGAGACCCCCTGGACAGTGGCGGTAATTGCTCCATTATGGAGTGGGTATTTAGTAAACAACTGCTGAGTTGAAAAGGCAGCTCTCGCTCGTTCCAGTTTCCGGAACGTTGTGCTGTGTAGTGGGGATCAGCGTTTGGTTTGCTTTGCCTAATTGAGCCCAGGTCTTCGAACATGTTGGGGACATTAGGAACATATGACATAGTAATCAAATTACATAAGAGTTTGTGATTAAAACTGCACCAAACACTTCTTTAAATTAGCTGTAGTCTAGCCCTGAAATCCCAGACTTAATATATTGAACCTGGCCCAAATTCACATTTTTTCGCCTCATTTTTTTTGGCTCTATGAGAGTTGACTGATTCATGAACAACTATGCAAATTTTGTATATATAGCACTGTAGCTGATTAAAGAAGCAAATGTTGTTTTAAATAAATCTCCTTATAAATTCAGATCTGCTAGTGATTGATTGGATAGCCTCTCTGCTTATTTGCCATGCAGACGCTCTGCACTGACAAACTGAATGTTTCTCCTTACAAACAATTTGATTGGCTGGGGGTGGCACAGTGACCCTATGGGTAGTACTGGAAGCTCACGCCTCCAGAATTTGGAGCTCAACGCCCTCTGTCCAAAAACATTGCCAATGGTGTGAGTGTATGTGCCCAGTGATAGACTAGCATCCCCTCCAGGGTGTACCCCTGCCCCATACCCTGAGATGGACTGGCATCCCCTCCAGGGTGTACCCCTGCCCCATACCCTGAGATGGACTGGAATCCCCTCCAGGGTGTACCCCAGCCTTGTGTCCTGCGATGGACTGGCATCCCCTCCAGGGTTTACCCCTGCCCCATACCCTGAGATGGACTGGCATCCCCTCCAGGGTGTACCCCAGCCTTGTGTCCTGCGATGGACTGGCATCCCCTCCAGGGTTTACCCCTGCCCCATATACTGAGATGGACTGGCATCCCCTCCCCTCCAAGGTGTACCCCTGGCCCGTCCCCTGTGCTGACTGGCATCAGCTCCAGACCCCTGATGACCCTGTACTGGCTAGGTGATCATGGAAGATGGATAGCCATTCACATACTGTATTATAAATGAGACACTAAAACACAATTGCTATATGTCTTGTTTTCTTTTTGCCCCAAGAAGCATGTTCCTTCCAAGCCATTTGAGAGTTGACACCTTGCAACAGATGATTGTGAAAAAGCATATTGTGATCTGTAGCAACACGCTGGCAAGTGCAAGCAGAATGCCAGTAGCTACTCCCAGGGGCGGGGAAATATTCTTGATAGCTAGATAAAGCTTTGCCTGTTGCTGCTTATCATAACTACTTCTGATGTGTTCTTCTGATGGGTTTTCACCAGTTCTCCTGAAAATGTGATGACAAGACTGGTGTTTCAAAATGGCAGCATTAAACATTGTCCAAGAAGCATGCTATGCATTCATCCATCCATCCATCCATCCATCTTCTAACCACTTATGCTGGTCAGAGTTGTGGAGAAATGTGCTCTCTTATGCACATATTATGAAGAGATAGAAACTATAATGCCTAGGAACGCTAACAGTAAAAGAGGAAGAGAATGATGCACAACATGGGGGATGGACTCAAATAGCAAAACAATGAATTCTGGAGGCAGCACATTCTGGAGAAATGTCATCTGTATGGTCATCGGGAGCTGACTTGAGGCACCTAATAACAGTAAGTAATATGTTACCACTTATTTATTTTTAAAAAATGATACAGATTCCTAACCTCAAACTCAGGTCCTGCTTTTTGTCACTACTGGAAAGGAAGCAAATTACTGAAACATCACATTCCATAATCATCAGAGATCCATTATTAATATGCACTATATAAATGACAGTGATTCCCTCCTTAGCCGTCGTGCCTCGTCTGACACCGGCAGAGACTCGAACACGAGTGTGTCCCTGCCATATCCATTACTCTGACCCAGATAAAATCTAACTACCTGCAAAGGTCAGCGAATTTCGTCAGATTGACTTATCACTTGGACAGGGCCGTTTTATTAGACCTTCCTGGGCACAGTGGCTGACATTTGAGGAAATGGATGCTGTACTTGTTTTCTCTGACCATAAGTTGACCTTCAGACTTGTGCATTAAGCATCGTCTCAGTTTATTGGCCTGTTCTACTGCCCATCTGCAACCACTCACCTGCTCTCCTACTTATTTTTTTAAAGATATTTGCTGATTTTCTCATTTGAATCCCTTAACTTTATAAATAAGGAGCATATTTGCTATGAATAATTTGTTTCATAGTATATTACTAATTTTTCGAGAAATATCTTAAGTCTTGCTTAGTATTTTGTAAATTATCACCATCCAGTTAATTTGTTAAACAATCCATCTGTATACTGTATCCACCTAATGTAGGGCTAAATTCATAATTAAATATTGTATAATGCATTTATGGATTATTTTCCTTTAACTCTTACACCTACCCTGGGGTCAGAGGCACATGTCAGGTGCCTTCTCATAGTGATATAATTATTGTAGGAGCCTGTACAAGCTAAGTGGAATTTAAGCCCCCGTGTTAAACATAGACTGTAATATCTACCTGTATCCGTTTTAAGCAACCAAAGAACATTTTTGATCTCAACACATCAAAAGAACTCCATCCCATAGGAATAAGAAACCATATACCAATGTCCACATAAGTGCTTCCAATCTATAGGAGAAAACCGTGGTCCTGTGAGATGCATTACTATGGATCATTGTAGCATATTCCTTACTGTTTCGCATCAAAGAAAAAAGCGCTAACAAGATATCAAATAGAGCAGCAATGGGGCCATTTATAATAAGCGATTTCAGCATCGCGTGAGGATGCTTACTGCTCATCCATGTGAAATCCTACTTTTATGGCCAGTGTCAGATTCCCCATGTTAGGATGCTCCGGGGGAGCCGATCGGACAGGAATTCTGAAACGAGCTGGTGAGCTATGTCACGAAATGTTATTCTGTACTCTCTTTGGCTGGCCATCCCCCCCCCCCCCCCCAGCCCCACCTAAACAGCAGAAGGGAGACGGGGGCCGGTCCCCAGCCTATGCAGGGCGGGCCTGAGCTGGGCCTGAGCTGTGCTCTCCCCCCTTATCTTAATAAGTAATGAGTCTGCCACAGGCTGACAACCAAATATTTTTTAACATAGTTATAATGTATGGCTTTCAAAGGGGCGACCAGGCATTGATGCATGGCACAAACAGCCATGACGAAAAACCCGTGAAATATTAATGGGCTGTTTCCCGAGCATTAATGTGGAATTGACCCCATACTTGGTAGGGGAGCTCTGAGAGTCACACGGACGCGGACTGGGCTTTGCGGATGGGCGCGCTGCCATTGGGGCAAGGTGTACGGGAGGGTGCGGGGTCGCACCGCGCCGATGCACCTCAGGTGCCACTGGATAATAGCCTTAGTTTATTGTGTTGGGAGTAAGCAAGTGTGCCTGCAAATTGGAATAAAGCACAGCCCAGCAGTGTGGAGGCCACAGGAAGAAGCTAATTAATGACAGCTGGATGCTGAATTGCCGCAGCATCTTCAGTCTAACCTATGGCCTGACAGAAACACATTTGATTGTTCCTTGTTAATTTGATAACTTTATTTATAAGGTACATCCAGTGGGTCTACACTTCAGAAGTCAACTTGAAAATGACCCTTCTGGTATTATACGATCTTAATGGATGCCCTTGTGTCATATCGATACGCTTTTGACAGTACAAGAATGTAAATAGTGAATGTAAATTCGGCAACTCAAACTGATCTATGCATGCAGACAAGAGTGGGAATAGCCAGCAACTCCGGCAGCAGCCAGAGGACAGAACCCAGAAAAAGGCAATGGTAGTATAACGTGTTTGTTTTTGAATGCTTTGAGCTTGTCTGGGGAACCATCTAAAGAGTTAAAACCCAGGGCGCTGGTATCAGGGCTATGGGAAACCTGAGCACAGAGAAGGCTGCAGTGTGCAGCTCGACGGTGGTCTGGACGTTGCCCAAGTTTCCATCCAGATTTTCCAGCGACACCAGATTTTCTCAATGAAGTTGTCTGCATTGTATACTTTATGATTCAGCTATCAATTTATGATTAATTTATTACATTTTATAGTGTTTTAAGTTTCTCAGAGTGATTCAAAATATTAAAATAGCACATTTATTCATAGGATATTTAAAAGATTTTACTAGACATAAAGTCAGTATTTTTCAACATATATGGGCATATATATCGACAATGTTCAGGTATATATTGTATGTTTAACATATTCATTCAGTCAGAATAATAGAAGTTTAGTTGTATACTGGTTTGTAATGGTCAGAATCACCACTAGAGGGGAGTAGAGTTATAGACTACAGCAGTCATGAATGCTCAAACACCGGCTTTGGTAACACCTAAACAATATCCTTTTTATGCAGTGTGCAAAATGCATTTTCCCAAATATTTGGATGATAAAATCCTACTATCTTCCTGCTGTGAAATCTAGGTGTATAGTTAATTATTAAAGTAGTTAAACTTTTATGTATGCAATTTTGTGACCCTATATTAGCTAAGGGAGGATGGGTTGACATGCACGGATGGATAGAATATTGGTTGCTTGCTTATCAGCAAAAATATATTTATATAAATAGATTAACAATCATGAAATGTGTTTGGTTACTAAAAATGTAATTAGTTTGGTTAACCCTTCTGCACAATAATTATATTGTCTTGTTACTTTACATCTATTTATGCACTACAGAGCTGAAAAACTATAATAATTCATCAAAATGATAGATTGTTTTTAAATAGATATATCTGTTTCTGTTTTTACCTCACATGGCTGTATTCTTCTTATATTTTTTTTGCCATTTTAAGCTGCAAAGTTCAACAGTTTGCTCCAAACTGAGTAACCTTGTGTATTAATATGCAATAACAGTAAAGGATCTATCTATCTATCTATCTATCTATCTATCTATCTATCTATCTATCTATCTATCTATCTATCTAATTTGTTATATATATATTTGCCGATTTATTTGTTAATAATATGTACTGTATGCACGTGGGTCATGAGAACAGGAAACTACCCGCGTTCTGGTTTACAGTGCGGTCTACAGTAAAGACTTTACTGGACAGTAATACTTTAAGTAGTTTTCTCTAGAGCAGACCTCTGAGCAGCACTGACATGGCGCATTAAAACATTCAACTTTATCCTGTGGCGGCAGCTCTTTTTGCTAGAAATGCCATTCAAACGTAGGAAAGGTCAACAGTTACAATAACTTTATGAACAGGAAGCGCTCTGCTCCACCATCTCAGATTGCTTCCAGATTCTTTCTCAAGCAAATTATGAGCAAAATTGTGAGCAGGCACTATTTAGTGGGATCGAATATTAGCCTTTGAAGTCTGCATTCTTTGAAATCAGCTCAGCGCTGCTCTCTGCAGAGAGAGATGTTCCCATCTTTTCTACCTCTTACACTGAGGCTATTTAATAGATGTCCTATTCTATATTTTATTCATGATATTTCATCTTCATTTACTTGCAATTTTGGTAGCAATTAGAAATCCAGTGAATTTTATCTGATTGTTTCCATGTGGTAAAGGTTTCTTCAAAGGATATCTACTGAGATCCATGGTTAGTATTACCTGCAGGCCACATGTAAACCAACTAAAGTACTTTGTTTATTACAACATGAGAAAGAGTACAGTGAAGTACTAAATATATGCCAAATCTCTACTGACGTCCTGAACTGGGGGAGGTTCTGTAGGCTGGAAATGCCCCAGACAGCATGTCACAGCTACACAGTCGAAGCATATAATATATGAACAGTCTTTGTTCTATGCCCACGTAGCCAGCACAGGGTCATTGGGGACCTGGAGCCCAACCCCGACAGCCTGTGGCACTCGGCAGGGCAACACCCTGGACTGGATTCCAGGTCACCACAGGAAGCACTGACACGCTCTACCCAGAAATGCTAATTCATTGAACTTAAGTGGTTAAAGAAAACTCCCGAAAATACAAGATAGAAATGCCACATACATGAACCTACAGTGCTGACCAACATGGTTCCCACGTTTAATGGTTTTATACTGAATGACATTTTTGGATCTTTAGAGTGGTTTTCTGATGAATCATGGCAGCATTTCTAGATGTTAGATATTGTAAATTCTCTTAGTTAAATATTCCAACTTTAAATATGTGTGTCCTATAATTAAGATTTAGTGGCATATGGCCGCAGCTGTATGCTTTAAATGTGCAGTTCCTTTGTATCTCAGCGTGGAGTGATAATGCAGCTAAGAAAGACCCCGCCTTTGGCTGCACCATCAGTCTTGCCCCGGAAACAGGGTTAGCATCGAAGCATCTTTATGAAAACCCCAGAACTGGGTTTTGATAACTGTATGTTGATGGATTGCTTCCATTGCTATACATCCAAATTAAGAACTAATAACAGCTACTGATGTGACCGTGTGGCAGGTGGAATTAAAAAAGTTCCCCCAGGGGTCTGTCTGAAGAACATGCTGTGTTGGGATGAGTCTGATAACTTTGTAGGGATGACCATTACGGTAGAGCACACTGATTGTCAGACCTTTGCCTCTGAACTCTGTGTTTGTGTCACTTTTGAAACAATGACTGTTCTGTGAAGGTGTGTGAAAAGGATCTACAGTATTTTTCAGGATATGATTGAAAAATTATGCATAAAGAGAATGATGTTTGTCTTGTCTTGGACAACCATCCCTTGGTCCAGAAAACACACATGAAGTTCACATCCAACCGTGTCTTTTGTTGGCCCATTTTGTCCCTAGCGATGCTCCAGTCATCTTCCTAGACATACAAAGTGAGAGCTTGCCAGGGATGCCTGCTACAATTTCTTATGTCCTATATGCAAATACGAAAAAATAAGAGTAGGTCCCTATTTTGTAGTATTTGTATATTTAGGACATAATGAATTGAATTTGTCTATCTTCGTTTGGCATTTACTTTATCGATTGTAAACCTAGATTCTAGAATGGTCTTTAGCAATGGCCATGTGAACATCTCTCTTCACTAAATCTGTGGTGTTCTGCCTTTGACATGGTTAGCAGAAGACGCTGAATTTAAAATAAAGCTTTGTCCCCCCCCATTATTAAGAAAGCAGAGGCCGTTCTCACCATGACATATGCTTGTGGGAAGCTGACAACTTCACGGAAAAAAAAAGAAACGGCCTCGTCGATTTGGAGACAGGTAGTCCTTTGATGAGTTCATAAGCAGTTCACAGACAGCTGCGGTGCAGCACACTTTACAAGACACTGTTCAAAGATCTTCGACATCTGAGGGAAGCCCCGTGAGCCGATAATCCTACTTTCAGAATAGCAGTCCATTCAAGATCAATCCCTGATCGGAACATCAAATAAAACCAACACTCTCTCTTTTTTTTGCTCCAAAAAATCACTTACATGGGAGTGTTTGACGTGATAGCAAAGCCACTGGGGCAAGGCGCAGGGGGGCTGGGCTGCACAAGCCCATGTCAGGTTCTCAAATATTTCCCAGTGATTAAAGCTAGCAGTTTAGAGCGCAGCATTTTTAATAAGGCTCCCTTCCCTTGCCTGCCCATTGCCCATCCCCAGCTCAGGGGAGAGGATAGGCAGTAGGGCTTTCATGTTTATCTGTGTACCAGAACAAAGCAAGGATTAGCGCTCCAGCTTCCCTCCACTGATCAGGGACATTGCAGAGCACCTCCCTCAGGGATGTACCACGCCGGCAGGAGAATGTCAGGACCGCCAGAGCGGCATCACCGCACAAGACCATGAGGCCCCAGCCAGTGTTGGGCATTTCAGGTCCAGAAGCTACAAATCCAGACCATGGTTTTGTTTCTACCAACTAGTTCAGTTCTCTGTGACTGTGACTCTTTATGCTGAAGTAGGTGGTAGAAACAAAATCTTGGACTGGATAGCTTCTGGACCTGAAATGCCCACCACTGGCCCCGGCAGTGACACCATGTGACCATCGCAGCTGCTGGCATCACTGGTAGCACCACATTGTGATGCAGATCCTCATTTTCACACATGCCAATATATTTTTGTGTCGTCATATTCGTTTTCTGGATGACATCGCCATAGTAGGTAATCCATTTTTAGAAGTGTTGGAATCTGAACGTTGTTTACGTTTCAGTCTGCTGAGATGTTTCGGGATGATAAGCTATGTCTCCTGGAACCCATTATCTTTCTGGCCATAAACAAGTATCTATTTCAAGCTCACACTAACCAGAGCTAAATACTGGAAGAACTGCAAGCCATAATTTAACACTTATGGGCAACTGTAAGTGGAAGAATTTGTGAGAGAAGTATTTGAGGAATAAAGTTTCCTCAGTTACTGGAACCTAGATCCCGGTTGTGTACACTTGACAGCAGGACATCTAAGTCTGTTTGTGACAAGAAGGGTTTCGGGGCCAAATCTTAGAGGGTCCAGTAGGCGCTTGAGTGAAAACCCTCTTTCTATTAAGCAGGCAAGTCAAACATTAGACTACATCAGATCTGTCTGCTTATAAGATGCAACCCTATAACCATCGCTGGCATTTTGTAGTTAAAGATATTTTGGAAAAAACAGTTTAATTTCTTATGGAGGTTATAATTGAATTTATGTCGGTAATTTATTTTGTTACACCAGTCAATAGGCATCTGATGCATATTGGTATTTGTTTCTTACCATTAGAATTGATGTCCTTTCTCCATTAGCTTAGGCTGCTAATGCATTTTGGTACATTAGTAAATAGACCTGGCCTGATTAATCACAACTTCATTGAGATCATTTACTTTCTTGTCCTTAATTTAATTTTTTGACTTAGGTAATAAGGGCAAACCGCAGCTGCCTCATCTGCAGGCCTTGCTCTTAAGGAGCTTTCAAAGGCAAACGCAAAGTAAGGAAATACTACCGATGAAATTGCACCCAGCCCACAGTTCAAGGTGTCCCCACAGTTCATGTTTGCGGCTCCGAGTAACATATGTACCGTGGTATTCGTTGTGAAAAGTAAACCGGTATAGGTGGAATATCAAATGTTTAATCAAGAAAATTTTGCAGCGCTTTATTTGAAGCTTGCATCTATAATGCATTATAAATACCTTCATAATGCATTATAATGATAGGTATAAGAATTAAAAGAGCATTACAGCATCTTCTATTGACAGTCATAAGGCATTACAATGCTCATTGTAATACTTCATAAGCTCCAATGAAGCTCTCACCTATAATGCATTGTAGATACCTTCGGAATTCATTGTAATGCTATGAGTTAATAAAGTTAACAGTATAAGAATTAATAATAGAGATAACAGTATAAGAATTAATAAAGTTAATTGGGGGTGGCATTGCAACAATAAAAGTTGTCAACCTTATTAAACTAGGATAGCTTAAGCCCCTGGGCTGCAGCCTGGGTTAACCCGTTCATTGAAGCGCCACAGGAGAAGCACAGCATGCTGCAGACCTTCGGCCTTCTACTTTGCCAAAATCTGTCAGGCACTGTACCACTGTAGTGAGTCACAAGACACCCCATTTCACACTCAAGCGCCTATGATGACATGAATATATGAACAGTGGTGGCACTGCTGCCTTGTGCAGTACAGGACATGCTCTGCCGTGGGCTTTATGTACTATTACATAATTGCTGTTCAATATTTGATGTTGGCACAGTAATTAACATCTATTTTCATAGATACAGATAAAAATTGATTTATTTGTTCTCTCTCAGTGTAACAATTTATCAATTTTATGTAATAAGCTACAGTATTTACAGATCCATCTATCCATTATCTATAACCGCTTGTCCTGTTCAGGGTCACAGGGGGACTGGAGCCAGCGGGCACAAGGCAGGGAACCACCCAGGATGTGATGCCAATCTATGGCAGGGCACACTGACATGCCATTCACTCCATTAACTGCAATTGACCTCAGCAAACCGTGAGTGGGGTGGGCGAGAGCGCCCCACAATGACATGGAGAGAACATGCAAACTCCACACACATGGAATCCTGGCAAAGACTCAAACCCAGCGCCCAGTGGTGTAAGACAACCATGCTAGGCACTGCACCACTGTGCCAACCCCCTATTTCTATAACACAATAATTTAATATAATCCTGAACTTAATAAATTATGGAAGAATATATATGTTTATCAGCTGTCTAATTATAAAAGATACAGTGAATCTCCCTTTTTCTTTCCTGAACTGGATGGCTCTGTGGTGGTTATTGAGACGTCTTGTACAATCTGTATCTTTCTGTCCAACACTAGTGTTTGCAAAGATTGGAGAAACTGCGGGCCAAATGCGCAAGTAGTTTTGCGTGAGCTTTTCACGTTAAATCAGACCCTTAGCAAGGACTCGATGACATTTCTAGAGTCGCATGAAAGCATCACACAGAGCATAATGATAACGTGGCTGTAACGATTCATTTCCATTCACTGTATGAGTTTGTAAAGTTACACGGTGTCTGTTTGCTTGGAAATTGATGTGCGGCCAAGCCAAGGACACTGCTATTAGAAAGCAAGGGCTGGTGATTGTCCCAGAGGCCTGTGAGTATGAATAAATATCCGTAAAGTGCCGTGGCAGAAGATGGCAAATCCCCAGGCTTCGATCTTGCTTATTGATAATAGGTTTGGCTATTAAGTTTCGTCACCTGGTCATTTTCCTTGTGCATTACGCACACTGACCTTTCGGCTTTGCGGGGTGTGCTGGGAATAAGCAGCGGTGCGAGCTGCTGGCCAGAGGGGACATGACTCAGAATACCAACGACTGTCCGCCAGTCCGGGCAGGGAAAACACCCCCCCTCACCCACCCAGCCGTGCTGTTATTAGGGTGCGCTCACAAACACGTGTCTCCCCCCCATGACCTGACAGATGGGTTAAATGATAGGCCAGCGCTGCGGGTGCTGCGAAACGTCCCCCCCGATTACACTCGCTGCACACAGATGGCTGCCCAGTCACGCTCGCGTCTCATAATGTGTTTGCTGACTTTCTCAGGCATCTTTCACCCTGTTTTATGTTGACAGTCCTGCCTCTCCCACGCTATTGTTGAGTATTGATGCTTCCTGGGTGATATACTTCAGGGAGGGGGTAAGTAAACATGTAGATACACAATCCAAACCCCCCCGACACCAGCTAACCAACCAGCCTGCCATTACACTTCACTGTGCATATTATCTGCACAAGGCATGTGACTTATTTTTATGTACATAATTTACTATATTAATAATCTTGATTGTCCTTATTTATTTTTCACGACAACCCCAAAATAAATTGGTTTATGGAAGTACTTGTTGATACATAAATGAGTCAGATTCTGATTCTGACATTTTTAAAGCACAGAATTAGCCATTGATCATCTTCTTGGAGGTTTGGAATATACTGTAACTGACTTGAAATATATAAATATATTTATTACTGTAATATGACAAAGATAAACTGAGAAGTCAGCGTGTGACGAGGCTCCAGTGAAAAGGGCTACCAATCATGATGGTAAAGATCCCTTTAGCTAGTGGATATCTCTGCATAAACAAGGCTGCCGTCAGGACCGCATGGCACTCTGATGCTAATGTTTTAAATGAAAAAAGGGGGTAATTCCACTAACAATGGAACATATGAAGGAGGGGGGTGTTCCACTCCAGTATAAATGCAAATTGTAGGGAGTTTCCTTTTACTAAATTCAGGAAGTTAATGAGACACATGAATGATATTATACTTCAGTTCAATTGTATGTATAATTCATAATTATTGATTGGGCCGGTTAAGAGAAGACCTTTGGTGAGAAAAATGATCCTATTAGTCCAGGCTAGATCCCAACGAAAGCTGACAGTTTCTGGGCTTCCAGGGTATATCTGACTCTGGTAATTGTCATAAGCATTTTAAATTGATCAGTCTAGCACTCGAATGTGACGTTTCATTCATCAGTCCACGAGAAATGTGTCTAATATATTTTGAGCAATGTTAGAATAACGTTTTTTTTCTTTACTTACAAAACTCAGATATCTTAAGGGTGGGGTCAATTAATTTTCTAGATTTATTCTTTTTTCCATTAAATATCAGAAAAAGTGATAAATCATTTCTTGTTTTGTTTTTTGCACTTCATAGTAAATTTCTGTCCATGAATTCGTTATGTTACTATGACGGATTTTATACATAATTATATTATATAATATAATTATAATATAACATTTAAATTTTGAACTACATTATATGGACAAAAGTACTGGGACACACCTTGTAATCCTTGAATTCAGGTGTTTCATTCCAACCCATTACCACAGGTGTATAAAATCAATGCAGTCAGGTTTACAAACATTTATGGAAGAATGGGTCGTTCTGAAGAGCTCAGTAACTTCATGCATGTTACTATTATAGGATGCAACCTTTGCAATAAGTCAGTTCATGAAATTTCTTCCCTGTTAGATACCCCACTGTAAGTGGTATTAATGCAAGTGGAAGCATTTAGGAACAACAGACAGTTAGCCATGGAGCTGCAGACCATGTAAAGTAACAGAGCAGGGCTGCTGAGTGCTGAGGCGCATAGTGCGTAAAAGTCAGC
>JAODUD010000019.1:870730-887985 GCA_026784285.1 Stomatorhinus walkeri | reverse complement strand
TTCACATCCCATCAGACAAACTGCAGTCAGATCCATGCCAGCTGCAGTAGGGTCCTCCACTGCTTCTTCACATCCCATCAGACAAACTGCAGTCAGATCCATGCCAGCTGCAGTAGGGTCCTCCACTGCTTCTTCACTGTGTCACCACATATAAGTCTGCTGCTGTTCTCATTCTTGATCTTGTTACTGCCACTGCTCTCTTCTTTTTCTACGTTGTTGATTATGTTACTTTAAGAGCCAAAAATAATATTATTAATTAGGTCCCCTTATATTCCTTGGTGTGCAACAGAAAATATATCACATTCATATTTTTTCCACTCTTAAAATATGAAACATCATTTGAAATGCTGCATATTTCAGTGTTTGTGTGATATACACAGTGTTCATCTAACTCTTTGTGGGGGCGTCAGAGGGGCGTGGATACCCCGACAGATTCAGGGGGTCCAGCACTTTACAGGGGTCCGTAAATGCGTAAAATGATAAAGTTATATAATGCAATGGGGGCAGGGAGGCCCCAACCTACTACCCTGCTAATACCAATTAGTTATTACTGTAAGATGTTTGGGGGGGGCGTGTGGCTCACTGAGCTAAGCCTCTGTGCCTGTGATCAGAAGGCCACCAGTGCTGAGTCCGGCCTCAGCAGAACAGTCACATGTCTGGAGGCCCTTGGGTGAGGCCCTTAGTCCCCAGCTCCAGGGGTGCCGTAGGTGACGGCTCTTCACTGTGACCCCCCCCCCCAAGCTTGCTTTTGTCTGTGCGTGTCTCATCAAGAGCAGAATGGGGTAGGCAATAAATAAAGTATCAATAAAGTATCATTCTGTTCTGGTATTTAAATAAACATCTTGCAGTTTATGATGTTCTCAGTCTATGTGTCACGGTGCGGGAAGGACGGAGGCAAGGCAGCCATCGGGGAAAAATAAAGTGGCATTATGGAGGCGAAAACACCACAGGGGATGTAAAGTAAATGGACCATGAGGGGTGAAAACGAGGCAGGGAAAAAACTAGGGAGAGACATGGGGCACTGTGTAAATGAAGGGGGCGCATGCAGTCAACAATATAATATTACAATGAAGGGACTGGGGAGCTCAGGATGAGTAGGCACTATGAAAACCACAGATGAAGGAGCAGACGAGAGGCACCTGTGGACCAACCACACGAGGGCTGAAACGAGAGACAGGGTTAACCGAGGAACAGGTGAGACTTGTTAGTACCAAACCACAGGGAACACTGGGGGGGGGAAGCATGTGGGGCATGACACAAACTAAATCCGATCTAAATCTGTCTTTAACTTGAATTTGTAGGTAAGTCAGAAATATAATAATAAAGTACAGAATAATAATAACAATAATACAGTAATAATATGAATAACTACATAAGGTACTGTATTGTACCTTGAGCTGAGGAACTGCTGAAATCACGCAATAATTTCATGAGCATCACAAGTTCGTTATTATGAACCATTGCATTTAACCCAAAATTTTTATATAATAGGCTTAACAGTACATTTGTAAGTATGAGGTGTTCTTAATTTGGATGTTCCTAACCCGCGGACTCCCTGTGTAGCACAATTAAAATGAAACTTTATTTGTTTGTTTGAAGACTACTGCAAGTTCTGAAGGTTTTTCATGGTGTGTGTATGTGTCTGTGCCCAAGAGCTTTCAGAAGGTGACAGGTGATGTGACATTTGATGTGAGTAGGAAGTCAAAGGGCCCACCGGAACTGTTCTTACGGAGCTGTGGGGGCTGGGCAGTGAGGCGGGGCTTGCGCGTTCCCGCGGTTGCTTTGCAGGAAGTGCCCCTGTCATCGGCCGCCTCCAGCAGCGTCTGTAAACAGTAGTTGCTCGGTATGTAGGCAAGATTGAGTTATGAGTGTTCTGAGGGTGGCAGACGGATGTGAGATGGCCCGTATGCCCAAACACATCCAGCTAGCTATTAATTACCACTGATACAGATGGCAAAAGCTGTAAACCACAGTGCATAAAACAGGAATCTGCACTTAAATTTGACACAGAACACAGTTTGTCTTTCATTCGCTGCAGTCTGTATTTATGTACAGAATATCCCGGGAATGCCATGAGATATTTTCTGTTGGCAAGGTATTGTCCACTAAAGCAAAAACGTATAATTAATGATATTGTATATAATCTGTATTATAATTATCTATTTCAATTAAGTTGTTACCATTATTTGGCTGTAGGTTTACATGATGTTTGACTGTGTCAATGGACAGGCATGAGTTTGAGGTGAGATTGCTTCTTATATTGAGGTGGCCCGTTCTCTCACACCTCCAGGGTCTCACCTCCGCTTTGTGTGGGTGTGGTGCTTATACATTCTCCCCTTGGCCGGTGAGTTTTCTCTGCGTATCCTGTCGCGATTAGTGCTTCATAGTGTGTGCATATCAGTGCCTTCCATTGGTGAAAGTTGGGATTTCAGGCTTCCTAGTCAGAAATATCAACTTGAACGAAACTCGGAAATCAGAGTTTCAACTTGGAAAGTTGGAGGAACCTCTGCAACCTTGATCTCAGAATTCAAGATGGCTGCCCCTGTCATTAACAGAAATGAAAGCTGTAGTTACATACTGTTAATTAGCAAATATTTAGCACATATGTCTTATTTGTGTTTCATTAAATTAGTCATACATATAGTACTGATTAACCGGACACTTTGCTGTGGTGTACGTATGTTTGTATCAACTGGCATTGCTAAGTGGCTTTCCAACTTCTTGTTCTAGAACACGGTTACCTCGAGTGTGACGTCATTTGCAGCTTTGACAACCAACCTCTGAGGTAAATGGAACACAGCATTGGGATATGCTCCATTCCCCCAGCTCCTTAAACACTCTGTCCAGGAGAAGCAGTCAGAAGATAGATGGAAAACTTTTCGCACAAAGTTGGAAGGAAATGCATGCACTTCTACATGGAGCCCAAGGGTATGGTGTTCTGGGTGTCAAGGTGTCAGAAGACCTTAAGGAGACGTGCTCAGGTGAACCAAAGGTGGAGAAGACTGGCTTCAATGTCGGGGGCCATCTTTCATGTGCAGTCGATAGTGACAAGAAAAGGAGAATCACTGGTCAGTTTGACGAAGAATCCCCTAAGGCTACTGTCTAAGCAGGAAATGGAGCTTTGTATAAATCTTAGGGCTGCCTCGATGGTACAGGCTACTTCTGCTTACTGTTGTTAGATACAGGACCTTTTGCCTATACTCAGTATCTGTGCTCTGTCTCAAATGCTGTAAGAGTCTGTTGTTATACGTTGGCATGTTGTTTTTTTAAGGCTAATTCTTTTCATCGTTATGTAAAAATATATTTATGCAAATGTAGATCGTACAGCCTTACACATGGGAGTAAACAAGAATATTCCACTACTAGCTGTTCACATTGGTGTTTACCTGAAATCGGGTCATCACTTAAGGCTGTCAAAAGGATTTACACACACATCTGCAAGCAAATGGGTTTGAGCACTGATAAACTTCATGTTACACTTAACAGTAACTATGTTACATTTTGACAATATGGCACCCAGAAAGGCAGCCAGTGTTTTGATGACTCGTGTGTTTGTTTTGCTTGTTAAACTTGCATATGGCATCACAATTTGACTCACTGTTAAACTGTTACATTGCACATACTTTTATCTGCAGTTTGTATGTGTATAGTTTGTCATCATTAATTCATCATTATTTGTTTGTTTATTTTTTTGTTTTAACTTTTGTTTTTCTCCTATTTGTTATCTTTTTATACATCTTTCCTGGATTGACACCTGCACCCAAAGAAAGACCTTGTATACAGTCGCATTTAGAGGGGACACCCTGGATGGGATACCAGTCCGTCACATGGTACATACATACATTGAAATACCAGGGTACATCAGTTAAACATACACATGTCTGGCCCATATGTACTCCCACTATATAGCTTACATATCTAAATACTGAACCTTTTTCAACTGCCACCTGTTACTTTATTGCTAATTGCACACTACTTATTATGATAACTATGATTATTGTTTAATGTTTAGTGTTTTATCTGTGTATATTTATGTCTTGGAACTGGGCCACCAAGCATCTCACTACACCTAGTACTGAGTATATCAGTGCATGTGCCAAACCAAACATTGATTAATTACGTCATAGGTGGCTTGGTGGTGCAGCGGTTGGCACTGTTGCCATACATCTCTGGGACTATGGCTCTAAGTTTCTGCCGTGGTTCCATGTATGCGGAGTTTGCGTGTTCTCATCATGTGGTTTCTACCACATTCCAAAAATGTGCCAAGATGAATTAGAGTCACCAATTGCTCATAGGTGTGTGTGAGGGTGCCCTGCGATGGTGACTCACCCCATCCTGGGTTGTTCCCTGCCATTATACCCATAGGCTCCAGACTCCCCATAACCCTGAATAGGTGGTTACAGAAAATGGCACACTGCACTGAGTGTAAACTGTGTATATGACATAGGAAACCTAGGCAGACTCTTGCTTGAAAATATAGTGCTTCTTACTGTATACCTTATTGTTTACATTGCGGATCAGGAACAGCTAGCAAAGCAGATCGATGGACTCGGAACAAAATAAATATCGCTATAGTTAGCAGACACAATAATGCAGTGGTAAGTAGAACTGGCCCGTGTTTCTACCAATTTTTGCCTCAGTAATCGGCTCCATCTCGTCCTAAGTGGCGGATGTAGCCGAGTAAACGGAGTTCAGCAAACTCCAGCAAGATGGCAGAGTGCATTGTCCACCTTCATGCATTCGCAATTTGCCTGTAGGTAGAATAGTACACACCTACTCATACCGTCATTGCGATTATTGTTCAGGAACCAGCTATTCCTTGGTTCTCTGCGCAAACTGATTTTTTTTGGAAGCTGTTTCCATTTTTAATTTTTTTTTTTCTACTCCCTGTCATGTCCGGCAGTTAAGCAAGCAGGATGTTAGTCTGGGTGCTTTATTGTGCCGACACTTTTATTCTGCCAAGTGGAACTTCGGATTAAGCTCCTCTTGTTACTTGAGGTATATTCTTTATTAGACATTTTAGATTATTGCACCAGAAAGCCAGAGCTGACAGGGAAAGAACTGAAAAACTGAAGTAGGAGATGAAGAGAGAGAGGAAGAAATGAGAGAGTGAGAGAGAAAGGAGAGAGACAGAGGAAGAAATAAATAAATAAATAATAAATAAATAAATAAATAAATATGTAATACAAAAAAGGGGGGGTCAGACAGATAGGGAAAAACAGGGGAAGAAAAGTTATGCATGACAAATTAACAAGAAGTAGAATAAAAAGGAAAGAGTAACAAAAGGACAGATTCTGCATCTTACTACTGGACATTGTGTCATCACACCAGCTGCTGTATCTGAACAATAAGACCCAGGTACACACACAAAGTATACATACACAGAAACCAATGGTACCATTATGACAGGGAATATGCTTGTGCCAGTATCTGCTTCTGGAATTAAATACATTAATACCAAAGGGAAAAAAAATACATAAGCAGACCCACAGGAACACAGTCTGGATATTGCCGCACCAGTATCTGCATCCGAGAAGAATGAATGGAAGCCACGCACACACACACACACACACACACACACACACACACACACACATCCAGACGGGGAGAGAGAGGGATTAGGGAATAGGGCAAGAAAGCCCTGGGCTCATGTGTCTGTGCGTGTGTGTGTCTGTGTGTGCGTGCGCGTACGTGCGTGTTTATAAGTGTGCGTGTATGTGTGGATGTGAAAGTGTGTATGTGTGTGCGTATGCAGATGTACGTGTGTTCCTGTATATATAGGTGTGTGTGTGTGTGCGCTGTGAGTGTATGTATGATTGTGCAGGTTAACATGGAATGATTCCCAATGAGAGTGCAAGGCCACAACAATTTAAGTGGAATTTTAGTGGAAACAGGCAGAACCATTCAAAAATAGGTTCACAAACCAGAATGGAACTGATTCTCCACCAGTGGAAATGTGCTATTAGAGAACCAAAGTCATCAGTCCACTGCACAGTTACTTATTGGCTTTTCCCAATCATTTTGTAGAGATAAAAGTTAGTCATGTTTACCAGATATTTTATATGTTCAATGTACAACTCATTGCCAGTGAAAAATATAACGAAAGACATTTTAAAATGATAGCTTGTGATCTCATATTTGGAATAAGTTTTTCATCATATTAAATATGTTCTTAAGAACAGCATTAGCATACATGTGGCATTATCTTTTGAGTGCACAACTTCAGAATGTAAAAACATTAATATGAAATAACCTGAATGTCATGATCCTCGTCTGATCCTCCTGTGTGCCACACCCCCTCATTCACCTCATGTGAAACCCCGATTCTTTCCAACTGTTTCCTGTTATTTCGGCTTGTCTTGTGTATTTCAGTCCAAGCTCAAGTCTGTTACCCCAGGTCTGTCATTAACGTTGTGTGTATGGAGTGTATTACCCCGGAATAAATCCTGTTTGCCCATGTTCACGGCTCCCTTCGCCTGCTTTCCTGTCCTGACGTAACCTGAAGCTAATATACTTACTATATATGTGTAAAACATGTTTTCTTAAAATATTCTATCTATAAATTGCAGTTACAAGGGTGACCTGAATAAGACATTTTCTAGTTATTACTGCAGAGGGAATTGCAAGGTAATCAATACTGGAAATTTTGTTGTACATTTTGATAACCCTGTAGGTGCAAGTATCCAGAATGATGTAGTTAAAATACAGTGCACGTGATGATTGTAAATATCTTAGTACAGGGCATAGTTTGAGAGGGCTCCTCTTAGTATCTTATTTTATTAAATTTAATAGGACATTTTATATGGAATGGTTTGGTAAAACTGTTTTGAAGTACTTTGAATATGAACCCTACAAAGATAACGTGCTTTTCATCTTCTTGATTTTACTTTTATGTGGCAGTTAATGTTCTTTTAATCTTAATTTTCACTAAATCGTGAAAGGGGCCAAGTATCTGGTGATTTCGGCATGTCTTAACATTCGGGGCCTGTCCAGTATAGATGCCATCTGTGGATTTCTGAAGCATTTCCCCTAACTGTGAAGGGTATGCTGGTAAGTAGTTTATTATTTATTTGTTCCACAGTAGACAGGGAATATTGGTAATCCATTCTATCATTTCAATTAGCAGAAAGTTCTACCGTTATGTAACAGGGTTTAATGAGCTGACAAGTTCTTCACAACCTTAACTTCTAATTACCCACAAAAACCCCGACATGCTCCTGGTTCCTGAATCCTGGCAAACAGCCAGTCACTGCCGACTCCTTTCGGCTGCAGCTACCGCTACCTGTCTAAGCCCCAGTCAGAGCCAGGGGTGGTGGCCAGGCTGCCGTTTATCATTATAACTTGAATTGTCGTCACTGACTTGCACCATTTTGCATCTTTTGGATTTATGAGTTATATGATTTGTTTCTTCGATTTTGTCTTCATTGATGCCATCTACTAACACCTTCATGCCAGTGTTTTCCAATCTGCTCCTCGTGGACCCCAGATAGTTCACATTTTGTTCCCCCTATGGGAACTGGGAGGGAGCAAAAAAATGTGGACTGTCTGGGTGTCCCTGTGGACTAGATTGGGAAACACTGCTTCCTACCAATCTCCCTCCATCTCCCCGCTCTGGATTTCATTCATCCTGTACCTCCTGCTCACCCTTTTTCCAGCTTTAATCCTCCATGATATCTACTCGTCTTTTGTCAGCACATACCACACTTCTTAAAACTTGATATCCTAACTCACATTTCCAACGTATTTAACTAATGCCTGGTTGCTGTGATTGTTCTGCTATATTTAAAAATTGCCAGTTACCCATCTTATGGATACATTTCTTTTAAGCTGAAGTTTTAGAAATGGTTGCTGTCTCTGAAGCTGAAGCACATTAAGCTACCTGTAAAGCCCACAAGCCCCTTCGACATCCCTCCCCAGCTTCATCTCGTCTCTTTCTTTCATACAGTCAGCCTGCTACCGCCGCTCCCCACGGCTCGCTTACCACATTGACAGAAAATGCTCATTTCAGAAACACAAATCAGCTCATTTTTTACAACTCAGTACTGACAAAATGGATATTCTGCTCTGCTTTTTGGTTCCAAGACGAACGATTTAATTATTCAGAAGTTTTATGTAAGAATCTTTCATGAATTAAAAATGTGATTTTATTTTTGTTTTGCAGTGCAAAAGCTACACATACAAATACTGCAATTAGTTATTGTCACTAATTATCACATCTGTTGTGAGCAGTGGTCCTGTAAAGGTGTGTGTGTGGGGGGGGGGGGGGGGTATTCCACGGGCCCAGGAGTGGCAGGAACACTAAAAAAATTTGGGTTGGGGACTGACCATGATGCTTTTTCATGAGGCCACCTGTTGTGATGGAGAAAGTTGAGAGAAAATGTTGTGCTGTGGTTTGCAGGGATGCATCCCAAACTTGTATTTGAGAAAATGTTGTGCTGTGGTTTGCAGGGACACATCCCAAACTTGTATTTGAGAAAATGTTGTGCTGCGGTTTGCAGGGACACATCCCAAACTTGTATTACACAAGTAACACAACCCCTCCCAGAAATACAGAGTAATGCTGCGTGTCTGTATGTCCAGTCAGTGGTGAGTTTTAGTGTGTGGACAAGCTTGTGTATGTAACCATCTGTTCGTGTTCCATTTCCCTATGCAGTGCTGTTAGAATCTAATGACATACTACAAATACAGGTCACACAAACTAGCAGTCATCATTCTGATCATACCAGATCCATGTCCTACAGTGAACCTAAACATGGATTGCTCAGTGCAATCAAGCAACCAGCATGCTGCAGCCCAGCGAGAGGCAGGTCGTCCGTTTGCTGCACCACACCTTCAGCAGCAGTGTCAGGCCAGGAAAACGGTGGAATGAGTGGACAGCACAATCTACTAATGCAGTGTTTCCCAATCTGGTCTTCGGGGACCCACAGTCAGTCCATGTTTACAGGAAGCTTAGGAAGAAGCAAAAATGTGGACTGGCTGGTAGGGAGCAGGGAGGGAACAAAAACATGGACTGTTTGTGGGTCCCCGGGGACCGGGCTGGTAAACACTGTACTAATGTATTAACCCCCTTTAGCATCTCTACTAATATCTGCCTGACATGACTAAGAAGGGCCCAAACAGCATTAAAACGTTAAAGATCACAGCTATTGTCATTATAATGGTGCCACTAGATACCCCAACTAGCGCACGTTTCCTCAATCAGGGCATGTAAAATATGTTTCATTCTTGTGCAATTATGACTCAACTGCTACTGCCAATTAAAGGGAAATTAACCGAAGGCTTTAAGTGTGCATTCCTGCTCTGATAGCATGTTTGATTGAAATATGACTTGGTGGTAATGAAGATTGAATGAAGCCCTTGGATAATTGCCTGACAAAGGAAATTGAGTCTCAATCTTTGGCAATGCAGAACAGCTGATATAGACAACATAACCATCAGTTCTCTAGTATCAAATAATATAATTTCCTCCACGCAGAAAAAAACAAAAAACTGTCATTCAATCATTTACGTTTTTTAGATATGCTGATTAACTGAAGCTATATCTGTAGATCTGGTTTAATTAAAATATTAATATTTGTCTCTTTCACTTCATTCACTTTTTCCTTGTGAGGAAATAGTAACAATGTTGCTTTTTCTCTTTTGTGTAGCGATATCTTTGTTCTTGCAGGGTAAAGCTGATTCAGAGCTTCATTCTTGTGAGCTGTTTTTATCTCACTTTCATTAAATGTGCAGAGGAATATTTTCGTTTATATTTTTCCAATTTATAATGTCTCGATAAAGGGTAAGACTGACGGTATACTTTGAAGGTGACTTGCGGACAGTATTAGCTATTCAGGGAGCTCAGTTCCTACAGAGCATCTCACACATTTTTTTACAGGAAGAGATTACATTTTAATAGTGCTCATTGGTCATTTCCTCTGTGAAATGACATTGACTTTACCATCACCAGACTTCTCAGATTTGTGTCATTCTCCTCTTGAGCAAAGACTGTGCTCTGACATAAAATTGGAATGTATGTCATTTCCACATGAGTTTGCTTCACACGTGGTGTGGATTTTGTCTCAATTAGCACTGCCTGCCTGCGAGGCAGTGGACAGATTATGGCACAGTTGAATTTAGTGCATTATTGACTGAATGAGCCTGAAAGTAAAACGTACTATTAAGCTCTCAGAAATGCTGGAACGTTTGATGAGACACTCCAGAAAAAGAAACACATTACATTTATGATGTATTTCATCTTTGTTACTGCAATTAATATTGATACTCTAGTTTCCTAAAGAGAGATTGGCTTGATGCCTGGGGTGGAGGGGGCGGGGGGGTTAAGTGAATGGGGGACCTTTCCCTGATTGGCTGCAGCACTAGGAGAGGAATTGTGTTTGTAATATAGGGTGTCAAAGAGTTACTGTACATCCAAGGCTGGACTCATTCAATCATTGGAGTGGACGAGAGTATAATTTGGGATTCCCCTCTCAGGAGCAGAAGTAAGGAGGAAAGCAGAAGAAGGAAGTATTAGGGAGGATTCCAGACAGCAAAAGCATTTTAAACAAACTAACATGGCATTAATATTCTTGTGGGGGGAAGTGTAGGCACCTCCAACCTGCCTGTATGGATCCAACGTTAAAGAGGGGCAGGTTTGGTTCGGGATTACTGTCAAAAGCACAACATGCTAATATATAAGGACATTGGTAATGTGGGACAGGTGGAGCAAATCAGCACAAACAATGACAGTCACTTGACCCACCCTCCCCAGGCAGATGGCGGTCCTGGTCCCTGTTTCCCCCTTTCTCACACGGATATGTTGACCTTTTGTTTGTGTTTGATTTGAGATCGAATGACCAATGACTGATTATTAGCAGGTTCATTTATGATTAGTACACTGAGTATTATAACATTCCTAATCATATCTTCATAAATCAATCTTATAAGTCAAATTAATTTGACTGCAACATATTTAGCATAATACACATTTTAAACGTACAAAATTGCATAAATTTATTTATTGCATAAATTGACAAACTTAGCAGCTACCAATTTTTAACAAATTTTTACAATTTGATGAAAATAATTAGATGATTAGTTATCAGAACTGTTACAGCCAGTCCCTAAAATCCCCAGTGGGAAAGTTTTCTGTGACCATGTGAGACAGTCTTCTTGACCATGGTATGGTACATTTATAATCCATTGTTTGCCATTATTCTTACAGGGTTCTTTCTGTGACTTTTGTTCAAGGAAATGCACATTTCGCATTAATGTAATCCCCTGCTGGTTGGATTCATACCACAGCCCACAATTTTAAAACGGCTAAAAATACATTAAAAGTTCATCCGCTCTGAACTATTATTTGTTAAATTGAGTCAATTTATCAGCACTCTTACTTTTTGCCACGCAATATTTTCACCAATAATTTAAAGGTGCTTGCGTATATATCAACCCAGTGTTGATATATTTATTAATAGTTATTATTATTACAAACTAAACATGTTAGGCTCAGTGTTTAATGGACCTATAATGATCTTTTTTAAAATATATTTTAGATTTTTGTTTCCCCAGTTAAGTTTTTTATGAATACAGCCTTTTAAGTTAAACCATACATATGCAAGCCTGCCCCCAGTTATGGAATATCCTGTTTTTTACATATGTGCTAACTTTACTTTATTAGTCATAAGGCTGTACCTTTGAGTGGCCTGAACGCGGCCTGTTTCTGTCCCCAAGCCTGTGCACGGCGGGAAACCCAATCGCAGCAGCCGGCCACGGAGCAGACAATGGCTGGTCACATGAGGAGTGTCTGAGCAGGTGCTCTCCTGCTGAGAAAATAAGAAACCTCTTTATCATCCCGCTATCTAATTAGGGGCCTTATGGCCTGAAACAGGAAAAAGGAGAAGTGGCTGCACAATGAAGTGTCCCTCTCAGACAGACGTGGGGGTTTGGTCTGGACCCTGATCTACTGTGACTCCACAGATCACTGCTTATGTTGGGTTTGAAGTGTGTGGTGATGCAGTCATCAGCTTTGGTTCCTGCTTATTGAGTCAGCGTCACTGTAAAAGAGGGTAAAACCATGGTAGTGGTACCGGTCACTTCGCATGCAGTCACATTCACTCATAAATGTTGTCTGAGCCAAGCCCACAACCCTGAAGCTTTCAGGCTGGGCTATGATAAAGGTACTAAATTAATGTGGCACTGTACAACAATTTTATGATGAATTTTGGAATGTGGCTTCTATTTTACACATGTGTTACTACATACAAATAAGCACTACATACATACCGCTATGAATGTTCATCATTTTATTTTATTTTAATTATTGTTCATCCCTGTAGATGATGATGTCACCAGTCAGGGTAAGCAATGCAATTTCTGTTGAATCAGAGGTTTTTCCAGTCAATGTGCTTTGTATGCTTCAGAGCTCAATGATTTTTACAGGGTCCCATTTGATTGGCCACCACAATTGATCACATGGTGCCGCCCATCCCCAATGCTAACTTTACAAAAAAAAAAGTTTCGGGAAGTTTGGTTTACCCTTTACAGCCTTGGAAATTTCCTACAACGCGAGTTAAGCACTCAGGACAGGAAACCATTTGCTGTGGCTGTAAGATCTCTTTAATGACTGTCTAACTGGAAACAGGCTGGCTTAATTCAATGCCTGGAGCAAGAAAGAATGGCCTCGCTTCCAGACCTTGTAGGGGTATTTACTGCTTCTCCGATGGTAGTCTTTTTGACACCGCTCTAGTAAAATTTACAAGGAACCCCTTTTTAGCCTGATGCTACACAAAGTGTGGTCAGGAGGCACAAAAAGCCTTTTGACGATTAACCTTGCTCTTTGTGCACGTTTATGTGGGGAGAGCAGTAAAGACGTGTAGAGGACAGCTGAACGCTGTTTTTTTTTCCTTTTTAACTTTGTCGGAGAAACTTTTGAACGCACTCGGCTGAACACATTGCATTTTAATCATTAAAAACGCAGCTATGTTTTGTTGAATTTACGTGTCATGTGCCTAAAGTATGTCTTTCTGTGGTGGTGATTTCTTTTTTGGATCATGATATGTTAATTTTGCTGAATGCGGATAGACTCTGACCAGCTGTGTCAGGCAGCCAGTGCTCCATGTTTGTGTGTGTGTCTGTGTGTGACTTAATATTTCTGTTGACTGAGGAGCTTAAGTCAGACCACCAGGGGTGAGTGAGAACCAGCCACAGGCACTCATAGGAAAGTGACAGTTCCTAATTATTCCTCCCCTCTGTCTTTAATAAGGATTTCTGTTTTTGCTGTGTGGCTCCAGACAAACCAATACACATCCATTTTTTTCTTGTTCCCCTGCTCAATTTAAATAATAAAAAAGCTACCAGAGTCCATTAGACAGGAGAGAGAGGAGAGGGGAAGAGACACCAGTAATGGCATCTTTGTTCCGCTGATTCCTCCTGTGACCGACATTAATTTAAATAAGCCATCTGATAGCTGGTGGAAACGTGATCCGCAGGAGGAGCGAGTTCTCCAGAGAACAGCGCACACCTGTAGATTCTCACAGGAGCATCTTTCAAAGAGTTAACTTCTCTTATGTTATGTTATATGGGGGGTGGCTCTTTCGTGGGGGCAGCCAACGCATTTGCGGGGCTGGAACGCCGACTGCGCCTCGGCAAATGTTAATGGCTAATGTGTGTGTGTTTGTCTTTCTGGGGCATGTTCACGGAGCATGGGGGGTACGGGGGGGGGGACCTAACAAGGAACCACTTCACTGGGCACTCGGTCGACTTCCTCTGCTACTTGTTACACTAGAAAGAATAACTTAAAAGAAGAAATCACCTCCCCCCCCCTAAACGATTTATTTTTTTGTAAGGGAGGGTACTTTAAATTTAGTAACTTTAATTCAAATCTGAGTGACTGACCGCATCACTGACTGCTGCATAGTCTTTACTAAAGCAGCAAACTAATACTTGCCTTACAGAAACACGAAATATTTATTAGATACCACCATTTTATTGTGCAAAAAATTTTTTTATAAAAAATTATACGTTTCACGGAATTCAGGACAAGTTTTAGTAGTAACTGTTTAAATAACCGTTTAAAGTACAATAGTTTGAAAGGTATTTTTCTCTTCTTATAACGCTATTAGCGACGTGATGGAAAGATTTTTTGCATTAATTATACATTTCGTGGAATTTAGGACAAGACAGTGCCATAATTCGACAAGACAGCACTGCAACGTCAAGACACATTGTCAGAATAAAGAGAACCAATTTGTACATTTGCTTGTCACTTGCACTGTACCCTCAAGGGTCTGTCAACTGTACCCTAGCTGTAGGTAACTGTACATTTAAGGTACAGAAATTGACTCTCATTTCTGTACCATTAGGGGTACATCAATGTTGTTTGTATCTCGAGGAGTCCATTTCTGCTCAATACGGATGGATTCTGAGCAGCTGTGTCAGACAACTAGTGCAGAATCCTAAGGTACAGCCCCGACGGCGCATGAATTACCTTTTCATATAGCTGATATATATTGTCACCTTTGCCAGATAAGCTTATTCAGTGATTCCTTAGGACAAGAAAAAGTATTTTTTCCCAATGAAAAATGTTGTCATTGTTTTTTTAGCTCTTTATTCTTGTACTGGGTGTATTATGTATGACAAATTAAAATGATGTCTACAGGTTCTCCTCTCATGTTAAATCAGAGGTGGATCTATGATATGTTCCTCATTTAAGTCAGCCATAATTGCATATTACAGGCAGTATAAAGTGCAGGTTTTATCTTTTTTTTTGCTCAATAAATCATTCTTATCTTATTAATAAGATATCAGAACTCATTTGCATGCAATCATCTTAAACATGACAACCTCTCAGTGCTTCCTCTGAAGATAAACTCTTGACAGGACATTCAATTTCTTCATAATAAAAAGGTGGTTTTCTCCTTAAGATATTCCACCTTTCTTTAGAAAGTAATTCCAATGGATTATTAAACAGTATTTCCCCAGAGGTGAGAATTCCGGTCCGGAGAGTAAAAGTTCACACCAACATTTGGTTTCAACCAACCAGATGAGTATAAACAGTCACAGATACTCAAATGGTTGGGTGAAAGCAAATCTTGGTGTGGACTTTTACTCTGTGGACCTGAACTACCTACCTCTATTTCTGATGCAAGCTCATCGTTCTTCAGAGCAGATCTCCGGCATCCCCTTGGTTGTGTTCAAGGTGCCAGGTTGTATTTCCATGGCAATTTTAGCAGGGTGATTTACACAGCCATGAGGTGCCTGATCCCACTGGAAGAATGATAAACAGTAAATAAAAGGCACCTTCTGGTATCAGCTGACAGGCGCTTTCCAACTGCTTACCAGTTGAAGTTGGGTGAAGGTGCATTAATATTTCAGAATCACATGCTGAAGATGTGGGTTTTTATCCTGGAGCTGGAATTGACATCTTTAGTTTAAATTGAGGAAAACTGGAGCAGCATGACTGTGTTTCCCCAATGAAACCCTGACCTTCTTGTTTGTTTATCCAATGCTTGTATCCAACACAACTTGCACTAGTGGAAGGAGTTACAATCCACATGTGATTCCTGGGATTTGAACCCAGAACCTTTGCATTGTTAGCAAAACGCTTGTCAAGCTACACAGAGCCCTTCTGTCACTCTACAGAGGTAATATAAACACTGCAGGTAAGTATCACTGCAGAAAGTAGATCATTTAAAAATGGCTTTAAAGACAGGACCTATGACAAACAACAAGTATTGATTTTACTATACCTCTCACCTTTTTCATATCGGATTAAATACATAGCTAGTTATACTATGGCGTAAACAACTATTTAAACTGCAGACTCTGGGACTTAAGGATGCGATCAATAAATCTTACTCTGGGATAGTAAATTGTAATTTGTGTTTCTGTTTCTTTTATGTTTTAGGTGCTGGGTATCTCACTGCACCAATGGGTAGAACAGCAGAAAGGATTGATTAATAGTTTCAAATGAACCCCCCATTTCAGTGTAATAATAAGTCAAACAGACAATAATATTTCTCAGGAACAGGCTTTACATTCTACATTATTTTCCATAATCAGCACAATGCAATAAATAAGCATAACAATTTTGCCAATTAACAAAAATGTTCCAATACACTTTGCCTTAAATAAGATATTCTGAGGGTCAGAGCCTATATCAGAGACATTCCTGAAAGAAAAAGGCTTTTTCCCTGTTTTACATATTACTCTTCAGTTATACACCAAATTCCTTTCTTGAGTGGCTGAAATGAGACCTCAGGTAACAGAAACATATGAACGTCATAAAATGTCATAAACCAAAGATAAAAGTCACCAAAGATAAACATAGATAAACAAAGTGAACAGTCTTTGAAATCCCCAACTTCTTCCTTCAATAAATACAATAAAAAGCTCTGCAGACCAACCTGGGCTCTGGGAATGTTGCAATTAAAATCAATTTCCATGATAAGACTACATTTATACATAGGAATCTATGCATAAACAAGTACACCTTTCTCTAATAGTACACAAAGTTTTGCATAAAAGCAAACTTTCCAGTTTTAATAACTGTTTAAAGTACAATAGTTTGAAAGGTATTTTTCTCTTCTTATAACATTATTAGCGACGTGATGGACTATGAAAATTGTTATTTGCATCTAAATAGGGTTAGGAAATGGAGACATGCACTAACCGTGATTGATTAGACTGGTGAATGTCAGTTATGGCCACGATGCAGAGCATATTAACCGCTGCCTTTGAGCCTCTGGTGTCTGCAAACCAAGCAGAGATCCTTGAGAGCAGTGAGGAACCGCAGCACACAAGGACCTGAAGGAGCTCCTTCACCTTGAGTAAGGGCGTAACTGTAGACGGAGCAGAGAACAGAACAAAAAACATCCCTATTTAAGCATGTTAACCCCAAAGGGTCAGCATACCACGTCAGTGTATTTAGGTCACTGTGGAAGCAAGTGCATGTGAGAAAGGGTGGGGTGCAAAATTGGAAATGTTGTGTGGTGGGGGGGAGGCTGTACGTGTGTATCGTCTATCCAAAGCGAAGCAGGAAGTAATGGACGAGCGGGAAGAGTGAATGAGTGTCAATAAAGAAAAGGGCAAGATAGATGGAGAGACGGGATGGGAGGAGAAGCCTGAGAATGAGCAATGAGGAGGAGATGGGGAGACTGACACGGTGATTAGCATGCCTGCCGATGCCAGCACACCTGCCGATGCCAGCACGCCCCGCCTGGCACGTCCCGCCTGGCACGCCCGCCGATGCCAGCACGCCCCGCCTGGCACGTCCC
>JAODUD010000019.1:822267-846051 GCA_026784285.1 Stomatorhinus walkeri | reverse complement strand
CTGCCCCCCCCACCCACCCCAAACCTCTCTTGGTCATCACCTAGTATGTAGTATATGCTTGTCATTTAAGGAAACAATCCAGTACTACTAGAGATTTTGGGGCCCCCAACCCACACCAATCCAGTCATGTTCCAAATTTTTTAAAACCCCACTCACTCAAGGGCCCTTGGAATCATCCTACCTTTACCCAGCCTTTGCTACCTAAAAGATGAGAAATATTGTCCTTCGACATAAAGGACGGCAAATTGATAATGGCAAATTGAATCAAGTTGTCAGTCACTTTATTACATTATTATTTTTCATTTTTTCCCAAAATATGTCAATTGAATCGGTCTGGCTCACTAATGAGACATGCCGTGTGGTGGCGTTCACCTGAGCTCTGCCGGCAGTTCAGGAGGTGTATTTCTGTGGCGAGGGTAAGAGGGAGGGGTGACAGGTTGATGTTGATGCCATAGAGTTCAGTGTTCAAAGGAGAAGCAGCGCATTTGCCCCGGGCACTGGGCGCTTACCTCACTGACTTCCTGCTTATGTACTTTAATCTTCTTTTGCTAAAGAAGTGACCAAAATGCAGGCCGAGACGATAATATCATACATCATGATGGTTCCTCTTATGCCTGTAATCTTCAAGGGCAGCAGTAACTGCCTCAGTGGAGCACAAGTATGGGCCTGTTCTGTATGGGCCTGTTCTGTCCCTCCACTTTTGTTGTCCTCCTAGAGGATGGATGGATTGTCTAGGTAGGGGAGCAGGGAAGTGATAGAAAGACAGGACGTCTAAGAGGTCGGGCAGTGACATGGCCGCCCTTCACGATTAGTAAGGTGAAGCCCCACGCTGGAGACTGAGGGACATCCATCAAAGACTGTCCTCTGGCACATCGTCTCCTCTCTGGAACCTTCCGCCGTTTCTGCTAAGCGATGTCATCCGTTTCAGTTTGTTTGCTTTCTGTGATGAGCGGCTATGTGTCAACATCTAAGAAGCGCAATTAGTGTGTATATGTGTATGAGTTTGCATAGCCTGTTGCACTGTAAATCAAATCCATACACAAACAAAATGAAGGCTAAGACATTTGTTTTGAGACTGGCATCTCAAATCTCTCTATTTTCTCACAAGTGGAGACGTTATGAAAGACAAGTTGTTGCACCTCTGTCAGCACAGTTGAGACAAGCGAGTAAAAGGAAGTGTGTGTTTATGTGCGCGTATGAGGTAACATGAAAGACAGGGTCTCAAATCAAACTTAACAACAACAATAATAACATAGCAATAATAACAATCATTTATCATCTTCCTTTATTTTTATTATTATTATTATTATTTTTGTTTCTGCCTCCAAGCTTCCAAAATTTGGATACATCGTCTGTGTTTAATAATATTCTAATTGTTCGTTTCAGCGTTTTTTTTCTTTGCCCATGAATGCTGAATGACACTCATGTCAGTGCCACTTTCAGGACAGATGGACAGCTGGTGTTTGTCCCCACTGAAGAGTTACATGGTTGTTGAGGCCTGGGGCTGTTGTAGGGGGCGCCCTCATGCCTAATGACAGGGGCGTGACTCATGTAGGAACTGGGACCCAGCAGCCTCAGCTTCAGAGGAAGGTAGCCAGACATATAGTTGTATTTCATTAATTAGCTGAATGATCTATGAATCAAAAGATGACATTGATGCAAAATTCCAGACCTGAAAGGTAGCCTACATCAGCCATCAACTTAATGACAAAAGCCTATTTATGTCTGCTAAAATTATTTGCAAGTATTGAAAAACCTAAAACAATTGACTGAATAAATTATGAATTATTGAATAAGTTTTTACTGTTTTGGCATTGTGATTTGTTTGATATTCTTCATATTAAAATATTACTTATGAATCAAAATCACAGTCTGTAACACTTTACTTGATGGGTCACAAATATCCGTTACTACTGAAGTGCAACTCATGATAGAACATCAACAAATATAGTAGCTACTTGAGATAAAAGATGCGTCACTATTTATTAATGATGAACAGACACATCAAGACTTGTTCACAAATGTCTACAGAATTAACAGATATGACAAATATCTGCTTGAGATAAAACATGCAGTAATGATGAATTAACATAAGATCAGTACATAACTAAGACTTAATTTATGGTTAATTAATACAGAAGTAATAGCATAATACTATATTATTTGAGCCCCATCAATTGTTACCCATTAGTTGATATTAATTTTCCAGCTAAGAGCTTTTATTTACATTTATATATGCAAGCCTTTTTTAAAAGATTAGTCCGTTTACTGTAATGATTTTAGCAGCTTTTCATCTTCGCTGAACAAAAGCACGGACAGCTCCGAAGCAGCTCGCTATCTGCGTTCTGAGCAAGTTTATGTTTCTCTCCAAGTAGCGTTGGAGCGTCGACTCAAATTACAGGCTCCAAGTCAATTGTTAGAACTTATTTACTGTTGGCCCTTTTCTTCTTCTGCTGATAGCAGGAGACTACAGAAACTAATTAGTGCTTTCAGCTCCTGTCCCCATTAGCAGAAACCTGATCCCGGCTCGGGCAAAAAAGAAATAATTATGACGTTTCCCCTGTAAATCACTGCTTGCGCCAGTGGCCCTCCCATACAAATATGATTTCTTACTACAAATTGTCGGACCTGTTTTCTCTTCCCAGCACATAATTAAAGTTGTGGTGTGTGAAAGGAAGTGATTTGGATCAAAGACTAGGTAGCTGCACTTTTATGCTCGCATGAAAGGGAAAAAAACAGCTACTGAATACCAGCAAACTGTTATGAATTAGGTCTGACAGAAAGCGCCGCATAACCCCTATAACCCATATCTGTATCTCGGGTATTTTATTTTGTCATTTTTGCTCCTGTGTAGTTTAAATGCTCGTTCCAGCTTGTATTTAAACTGTTTGCCGGAGACAGCAGAGGCGTAAGAGAGAAGTGTAATTAATAGCAAGCTAATGAACAGTATTGTCTGGTGAAGGATCTTTCCTTTTGCACAAACATTGGTAACACTTTACTTACGTTTTTAGTAATTTATAAACACATTAATTACAAACAATAATGCATTCATAATGCATCATAAACATGGCTATAAAGATTTATTAAAAAGGCATAACACATTATAGACCCTTCAGGATGCCACCATACACTTGATGGCAGATGACGGCGTGTCACATAGCTGATGGCCTGTGGTCAGTGTCATCAGGGTAATCTGCTGATCCGATTTGTCGTCATGTACAGTTGATTTGCCGTATCCATGCGTTGCACATGCACACGCTCAGATGTTCCTATAATCACATGTGAGAGGCTGACCCCACTCACACTGCTGCATTTCTCAGAAGCCGTAAGCAGATTAGCGAAGGTGACCTCTGGGCAGACTTATTAGCCATAATTGCCAGATACAATACAAACTGACCCAAAGCTCATGGAAAGGAGTGTTGTGAGAGTCTCTTGCTGTGGGTGCTTTCACGGTGTCACCATTTAGTCACGCAGGTGCAGGATGTTGTGCAGGAATGGCGCCCTTGTCAACCAGAGTGACCGTTTCAAAGCACGCTGCTCTGAAGGGAATCCCAGGCATGGGTGATTCGGTCTGTCTGCTAGGCAGATCTGCTAGACAAAGGCAGGAGAAAATCTGGCCGTGACACTGAGGCTGAACGGGTGAAAAAAGGAGAGAGAGCGATACGTCGCTCTGTTTCCCAGACCAGAATATGACCTAAGGGCTGTATCTTGAAATTGTAAGTAATTGCAGGATAAGAGTCCCAGGGATGATTAGAAGACGAGATGACATTCCATTTGAGTGATGCACAGGAGCAAGATGAGGCGTGGAAACATTCAGAGCAGGGCCTAACGAGGGATGCATTCTTTCATATCATTAAATAAGTGGTTATCCCGCAGTTGAGCCCTTCAGCTGTATTAGTCGCCTCAAAGGGGACTTTTAAGTTGAGCGAGTGCTGTTAATTTGAAAGCCTGCTGTCGAGGTAAGCCGAAACAGCACTGGGACTCCCTTCCCATCAGCCTCTAGTAAACGAGGGCACCTACAGACACTCAGAGTGCACTTCATAATAGTTTATCCATCTGTTTGTTTTGGTGGCGTATAATTGCACAGTGAGTAATATTCAGACTTCAAACTTGGATTGGAGGTTCACATCCCATCCCCAAACTGTGTGGAGTTTTCATGTCCTTGCTGTGACATGCCCAATGTGTGGCATCCCATCCAGGCTCTGCCCTCCCCAGGGTATCCTGCAGACACCCAGTCACCCTGTGCTGGATCCTGAGGGATATTTTTGTGAATGAAAGTTTTAAGATGCAGGATGTGTGCTGAGCTTTCAAAACGTGGAAAAAAAATGTCCATGTAAAAGGAAGCTTCAATTAACCATTGCTCAGAAATCATATGACTTAACAGTGAATTTCGTGCTTTGATGTCACTGCCTGTGACACTTACTCATAAACAGTGGTGCTGTAGCAGTGACTGGCGATAGGTGTTACCTGCAAAGGGCTTTTGGCAAAGCTTCAGTATCAGAGTATCAGACAGACAGAGTGAGGCTCCAAGATAGTTTGATTCATCCACATGATCACACCACAAAATAATTACAACAGACGCAATTGGTAAAATTAATAACCTATCCTTTCTATGGTTTTTCCATTGGAGAGCAGACAAAATTTGCATACAGTCCCTTATAGTATAGTGTCCCTGATGCCTTTGTGTCAGGGAAAATCAAACATTATCTTGCTGTGAACTTCTTTCTTCACCAGTTATCAAGCTGTATTCAGAAGCTTGCTTTTGCAGCTGTTCAGTATGTATCCTCTTTGTGCATTCTGGTTTATTTTTATAGATAGTACACAGCCCCACGCTCTGCTCTTGAGTCTCACAGATATTTACCTGCAAAGGGATGGTGGTCACTGGAGGAACACCGTTTGGACAGATGTCCCAGTGCCGTCGCACAGGAAGATTTAAACACAGATATGTCCTGCGGAAGGAAGAAAGCACAGAAATTAAGATGTCTACAAAAGCGTGTGTACAGTTTACATTTTAACTGATTTATTTTTGTAGATGATGCACTGATTTACATCACTGCGGGACCAAAATAATTGTTTCCAGATGATGATACTGTGTGCTGTTAGCTCCAGTGATATTAGTTTGTGTTACTAAATGTCTGCAAAAAAATCCAAAGCTTTCACAAACAAAGTGAGGCTGATGTTAAGTCTATGGAAAAAAAAATAGGTTTTATTTGGGTTGGGCTACATGTATATAATGGGTTTCGGGTTTCTATGTTCACACCATTGACTTCCACATCACAGAAGCACTGCAGAGATGTTAAATATGGTATTTAAAAATGTATCCTACATAGTTTTTTATTGTTGCCAACTTTGGTCATCTGGCTGGCATGAGATTTTCGATTTCAGACAAGTCTGCACACGCGTTTATATGTATGTAACAGTTTTATTACCTTGAAAATAGTCTGGTGGGTTTGCAAACTACCGCAACGCGTTTCATGTAATTTTAGGTTTATAATGGAATAATATAGATTTTCCATTGAATTTCTTACAGGAGCGTGAGAGTCTGAAAGTGTGTGTGTCGCGCCAGATGCGCGACAGTTGGCAACCCTGTTTTTTTTTTTTAATCAAACCAATCATTTTACCACAAACACAGATGAGTCACAGACACGTTCACTCATGCACGGACAGGGTGATGATCCCTGGTTATGATATTGATCATTATTGTTTCTTTCTATGTTAATCTGGTGCTGCTTCTAATGACGTTGTATTATAATTCATTTTATAATCTGGTTTGCACTTTGAGGGTAAAAACGTGAGCATTGGGCCGGTAGTCCCCCATCTTTACCCCTCTTCCTGTATCCCACCAAAATATCCACATTCCCACTGTAAACGTGGGCTTCCTGCCTCCAAGCTCCCACAATGCAATTTGCTCTTCCTTCATGTTCAATGTAAGAATCTCAGCCCCACTCACTCTCTCGCCTTCTCTATTTCACCCATGTCTCTGCCGCACTGCTCAGGTGATAAGCAGACAGAGGCGAGTTGATTGAGGGTTAACTGCGTGCACCCAGCCGCTGCAGGCCCCAGCATCATCAAGGGAAGACTGCCAGTGGTGTCTGCATGGCCAAGACCACCTGCCTGGAAGAGCTGAGGTGTGAGAGATTCCCAGCCACACAAAAAAAACGGTTCATATTTTGCCACATGCAGACACAAGTGTATGCTCAAACACCATTGACATGAATGCATTTCTCTGCAGCTGAGCCCTTGAAACACACAGATTTCGCGTCTGCACAAACCACGGACCACACTGTTCTTCACCCACTGCTCTCTATTTCAGAATATTCTTCTTTCCTCTTCCTGCACATTGTGCATATGTGTTAATTGTTGGTTTTCTTATAAATTTTATTGAACCATTGCGCATACATACGAACAGGACAATTCAAAGCATTTTGATCAAAAGTTTTGCTTCAAACATCATAAATATAAAATAATAGGACAATGTGAAAGATGTGACACACGTGTCTTTGGAGATGTTTGGGGTTATGAATAAAATATTTTACCAAAATATAATATTAATTTCAAAATTATTCTTCCTCATTCTACACTATAAATGCAAAGTGTTTATGATCTGTTGTAAATTCTCTTAGAACATGTGCATTGTGGGGGATTGACCACAGAAGAACAAACAGTTCTATGCCCATTACACGTCCAGGTGCATGAACTGCAATCGCGTGCGGGAAAGTATGTCCCAGCCTTAAGGAATATTGGTGAAGTTCACAAAATGTGGAGACGCGTTGCTTCTCCCTTCGCTTATCCTGGATGGAAAATATTAGCATAATTTTAAAGTGTGTAAGACACTGTGCAAATCTTTACTTTCATTATAACTACAGATGTACATGGATTTGATAGTGGCGCCAGTAAGGTTTTGACTGATGGGTAGAGACCATGCTGTTAATGTCAGAGCCAGCGGAAGGATTATTCAGCAAGGCTAAGAAGCCCCACCTTCTAACCCATCTTGCTGATGAAATTGCAGTGTTTTAGCTTCAGATCTGAACCTAGGTCTAGTGCCGCTGTGCTACTGAATTATTGGCTGCAGTACTATATAGTATTGAGTTTCGGGGGTGTATACAGTGGTGGGGCTACAGGGGTATTGAAAGCTAATTGGCCATCAGAGTGCCCCCTTCCCCGTTACTCACCATTTCCAAATATGTCATTGGCTAATGATAAGGTTTGCTGCTCTTCATCAATCACTTATGCCCCCTTCTTTAAAAAATCCTAGAATCAGTTCTTGGTTCAAGTTACAGTTTCGGCCTGGAACTTTGTGGCATTGGAGGACAGTGTGAAAACGGCCCTGTCCCAGCATTCCCCAGCCAAATGTATGCCACAAACTGGCAGATTCTACAGGAGGATACGGTTAATCAATGCAACGAAATGTGGGTACAGACAGATGACCTTGTAAGGGCGATTTGACGTGTTCTCTGCAAGTCGGATCACAGGCTGCCCCTCTGTTAGCTGTTAGCGTCCATGACCCATGCTCCGTCTCAATCTGTGCCGCACCCACCCTGCAGCAGCCCAACGATTTCATTGCAACTTTAAACAGGCACGTTTTTAAGGTTTTTAATTATTTGTCTCCTTAGATGTGGTTTCTTGAGAAAGGCAGTAAATCAAGAGCAGTGGGACCACAGGACCTAAAGCTATAAAAACTGCTAAGTAACGCTCCCCCCCACCTCCACCCGGCAACCCCTCTCCCCATTTTGTCCCTTTTCCCGTTCCTCACAAAGACCAGTGCCTCACAATGGAGAGGAGGAGGGGGGGGGGGTCAGATTACCACACACTCAGGACTCAGAGGATGCCAGAGATGTGCCCGCAAATCATCCACAACTTTTTCCAAGATTCCTCAGCGTGGTCATGGCCTATGGTTCTATGTCTGACTCCCAACCGCCATCTGAGCCTGCCCGTCGATTTCTCCTGCCTAACCTATGCCTGATCTTCCTCACACATGACAGGTCACATGACATGGGGCAGGAGAGCCACTTGTAGCCCAATGAGTGTTAAAATCAAAGGCCGTTTGAAGAGGCCAGACAAGATACCAGGAGCACGATGCTGAGGGGACACTTTCTGAGCATATTGTCTGCGGTGCACGTGGGTGATTGTGAGTGTGTACCTTAGGGGAGCCACGTGTGGCTGGTCAGTGTCTGGGGATGTCTGCATACCCGTGCCTGGAAATCACTGTGTAAAGTCTGGAATATGTGCAATCAGCCACTTCAATGGTTCAAACAAGTAATTGCCTTGCATTGCCCCAAGATAGCAATCAAGGGACTGAAATGCTGTATTCAAAACCTCTTTAAGAAGAAGTGTTTTGTTTTAAGGCAACATAACAGAGCTCTTTCTCAGTTTTTTAGCGAGCAGGACATGGGTCAGGGTGGGAGAAGGGGAACAGTCAGTGAGATTGAACTAACAGAAACATGTATATCTCTTTGATGAGGGGTTGTAACCCTCCTTCCTCCTCTCTTATCGTTAAGCAACACTTACGCCTACTTGTATAATCCTTTCATGTTACGTGCCAAATGTCCTTTCAACAGAAGAATGGCAGAAATATTTTTGTTTAATAAAAGGTAACGTGTAATAATAGTAATTGCCAAACATATTCCTTGTTCTGTTAGGCAAGCATTCCTTTCAAAGAGCGAAATGAAAATGTGGTGTCTAGGTTTAATAGAGTGAGCCGAAAGTGTTTCATTTTCAGTTTCATTCAGATTATGACAGCATCACTAGAGTGATGCCCAGACCAATTAGCTATTCATTTAGCAGTAAAATTCATAAGTACGACATGCTTTTATGGCATCCCGTTGAGTATTTAATTGCTTTCTGTGTTAGAAAGTGATTTCTTATGCAACCAGAATAAAAGCAGCCATTGACTGTGTCCCTCAGTAGCTGTGAGGAAACATGATTTTGTTGCTGCCACCAATTAAACATGTTAGTCCGACTGAAATCGTACTAAATCGAATTTCTCAAAGTCAGACTAAAACACCCAAATTATACAATTGGGAGTTGATTTACTCAATTAGACTACAGCACTGAACACCACTCAACTACAGGACACTTTTACACCGCACCAGGTACCATACTTTTGGTACTTCAAGAAGATACCCAAAATACGGTACTTCAAGGTGTTGGTTTTCCACTGGTACCGTCGCCCAATGACATCACAACGTGAAGTGGGGTATTTTGTACTGAATTCAAAAAATGGCTGTAGTTTATTATAGGGCTGTTCGATGTGCAATATTAATACCAACATCATATGTTGGTATTAATAATAATTAATATTAATTAATAATTAATAATCATATAATGCAATTCTTACATTACTAGTCAGCTAATTTAAGGTGAGGTTTTTCTTTACCTTCAGTTTGGTATGGATATTACAGCTCAGGGTGTCTTAATGTCTAAAATATTTTTACTCTGTCATAGGAAAAAAAACTTTTCCTTTTCAAGATTATCTAGTATATGTCTTACAAATCAAAGTTTACCTCTACTGCTTTTGCATGAGTACTGTGTGTGTTCTCCAAGATCATAGTCATTTTCCTCCTTGCTGTTTATATCATTCCTAGACATGTTTGTAAACTCCTTTTTTTGTTTCATAAATACCAATACCTTGCTATCATAGTATATATAAAATATATAAAATACTTTACTTCTTGCTATGCTATACTGATCTTGTTTTATCTGTTCTTCTGACCAGATAGCTTGTGTCACTTCATTTGTACACGCATATATTATTTTTATTTTTGTTTTTTTTTACATGTGTGACGTAATAGGTCAATGGGAAAGAGCCCAATACCACGAATGGTAGTGGAGTCGGACATACGTCAGTCAATAAATCGATTGCCCTCCTGTGCATGTATACTGGGACAAGGACAGTAGTCCAATTAAATGGCGTGGTTGAGGTATAACCATAGCTCGGCTTAGCTGTGCGTGTAAACATACTGACTGTAGTGACGTACGGAACGCTCATGGAGTTAATTGAAAGTCATTGACATAGATATTTCACCGAAGCGACATCTTGGTCAAAAAGACAGTATCTCTGATCTTCCATTACTACACAAACACTTCTATTTGTTGTGTGTGATTAACATTGCATTTTGTTAGTTACAAATATATGCTATTTTTGGCTTGTTAACATTGCTACTTGAAGTAGAGTTCACTGAGAATATGCAGTAAGGAAGCCTGCTCTGTCAGTGTCACACTCTGGAATCAAACTAAGTGTGTTGAGACTTCTCTTGTCTGAGTTCTTTTGTCAGGTTAGCAAGGATAAACTTTCAATTCATGGTTAAGTCAGAATTTCAGATGCAAGGATGGAGGTTCCGAACAGCTTTCAGTAGAAAACACATCAGCTTTGAAATAATCATTCATAAAACTTTATGAAGTGTGTTAGGTATGCGAGGCAGGCCCAGGATTTATGGCCACATCGGTTCTCTCGCAGCTGTAAACACGCTGATGAAACAAGCCAGGCTCATCAGTTTACGAAGCAAGAGAGAGATACCTGCAGCATGGCTTTGTAGCAAGTAACATTAGTTCCTGCAAGGCAGTGAAGCGTTGGGCTGCGGTCATCAACAGATATTAATGCTGGGACTGAAATCAAGGCTGTACATAGTGGGCTGGAGAAGGCCAGCAGATGAAGGCCAAGTGTTTGAAGTGTACCAGTGCAAGCCAGACATCTGAAAAGGACAAGATCACTGATGTGCCACGGGATTGGCTGAGAGTATATTGCAGCAGATGTTTGGCCCGTCTGGGTTGGATAGTGGTTCAGTGGTCAGGTTAGACTGACCTAAATGTATGAATAATGGTGCATAAGATACTGTTTTTTTCACTTTCTTCTACTCTTTCCACTTGTTCAAAAATGCTGGACCACGTTTCCTTTAAAGCACATAATTATTCGGAAGCAGCTGAATCCCATGCATTTTACCCATAATGGAGATAGGGGACATTTTCTCATAATTTATGAGGATAGTGTCCAAAGATCTAATAATATTTGGATAATACTGCAACTGGAGTTGTCCGCACAGCGTGATGGATGGAAGGGCGAACGGGGCCCATTGCAATTCTGAGCATGACATTGTATTGGCACTCAGCGACTTGGTAGCCATTCACCATTTACAGCGGAGGCTCGAAGCAAGGATAAAGGGCACAGAGGCTCATGAATTATATATTTAAGGATGGGTGATTGGGAAAGGGGAGAGATGCGAGATTACTGACATTGTGCAGTTAACAAGTCATGTCGATAAATGAATTGGGGGTTCGAATAATAGGACGCTTTTCGGTGCAGTTCACGTACTAAAGCTACAGTGTAAAACATGGATGGAGGGATATGTAAAGGCATTAATGCTGACAACCGTGTGTCTAAATAGGTCTGCGGTTACCAGGAAGTATCACACTATTCCTGGAACAATCATATAGACTGCTGGCCCTCAGCTGATTCAATCCGGGTGAGCCTGTCTTCGTGTGGCAGAAATATCTCTGCTCTGCTAAATACAGAACATAGACTCTCCTCAAGCCCAAGAGTCAGGCCCCTCCTGCAGGTCTGCAGCCCTGCCTGTTTTTACTCAAACCCAGATGGCTAACCCAACAGCCTTTTGGATAGGGGCTGACAAGTCGGCTCTATTGATGTATGTTTTATAACGATAAAATAAAACATTGTAGCGAAGCTGTATAAGGAAAATTAAAAGTGGTCATCCCCACAATGTCTGATGTTTTTTAATTTGTAAATAACGAGAGCATCAAATTGACACGGCAGACAATGCTTATGACATGTATATTCCTATAGCATTTTAAATTGTTTTGAATGCGGATTATTGTTCGGCGAATAGCTACTAATGATATTGATGCAATTTTAGCGCTGAGTGGGCAACAGACAAATAGCCGCATCACGTGGTGACACATGGAATTAAAAATTTCTTTTTATTTTCAGTTAGCAACTTGCTGGATTACGATGGATTTTCCAGGCATAGCACAGTTAAATATGGCACAATCCGAATTTACGTGCGGGCAGATGGAATCCCTTAAAGGAAACGTCTGTCTAACACCACAGCAAATATTCACACATGCCGCAGGCTACATTTTGATTGTTTTGATTCGGTTTGTAAAAGCTGCATTTCCATTGGATTGGTGTTTATTTAGGTGTTTGGCTTCAACCAATCAATCTTCAACACATACGCCTAATAATAATGTGTTATTTTTTACAGAAATGACTGATTAAACAGAATCCAGGTTTCGATTTTATTAGATGAGATCTATGTGAAGAGACTGAGTAAATGGAAGGCTCCCTCATGGGGGGGGGGACTTTTTTTTCAGAATGCCCAAAGGTAAAGAGAGGCTGCTTTCATTGTCAGTGTCCTGGAGATAACATCAGCCAGAGGGACCATTGTTCAGCGGCTCACTCTTTTTTTCCATAGATCTGGAAAAAATAGATCTGAGGTGCATGGCATTAAGAGATTACCACCTGAGATTTATGAAAATGTGAAGTGGAAAAGCAACAATGAGCAGGTCAGAGCCAGGCAAACGGGCTTGATTCATGCTGGGATCAGGGGGCTGTTAACTGCCAGACAACAAACAAATAAATGGGGGCCGGGCCTTGATGCTTTTACCGCTTCACCTTCAATTAGCAAATGAGCACAATTGTTTGATTGTCCCTGAGCAAAATCACACCTTTTATAGGACAATAACCAGAGCAAGCAACCAAGCAGATAAGTTGCAGGGGTATTGTTCTGGCAGGCGGGGGGTGATGTAGGGTTTGCTGTGGAATGACTTTATTCTGCTTAAAATCACACTGCTTGACGCATTATTATTGTATGATGAAAGATCTTCAGACCGATGTATTGTAAAACAACATGTGCCAAAAGTAGATATGTTTTACACGTGTTAAATAATGAGTATAAATCACCTTTAAAGGGATACACACTGTCCACCCCCTGCCCCATGCTTTTCAGTAACAAATCAATGGCTCTGCAGACAATCAACTTGCATCCCAATTGGTTGAATTTCCAGAGCCACAGTGACAGATAAAGCTGCTGCCAGAGATTAATAAGATTGTGTTCTGGAGCACCTGGTCCTTCTAGGTGTCACATTGTGTCCATTTTTGGTGACCCAAGACTCCCTGGCCCATCATATCAAACTGCTCACTGAAGCCATTGTCTCTATTACCCCATTGCATTGACTACATATCTCTGTGATATTACACACATCCAGCTAAATGTGTGTCTGTCCATCACAGAGTAATTAAATGTCTTTCGTCTTACGGCCATGTGTCTATGTATTGTGATGCTTCCTTGATGAGCCATGGTCAGGCAACAATTAAAGTATATAAATAAATAAACAATAAATATATTATAGACGATAACGGAGCCATAGTACAGTGAAAATTGGCAGCACTTTACTTAAGGTCACGTATTTAGTGATTTAAAAATATATTCATACTGCATTATAATGCATTCACAAAGCATTATAAACTTGGTTTTAAATATGTATCAAAAGGCATAATGTCACGGTGCGGGGTGGACGAGCGGGTATGAAGACACGGGAGGCAGTGACCAGGACGGGAAGCAGGGTTTATTCGGGACAGACAGGGGACGGGACGGCACAGCACTCACAGGTAACGTCAATGACAGATCTGGGGAACACGGACTAAATACAGGGAGCTCAGGCAGGCACGGATAGACAACAGGTGATTTCAATCGGGATCAGACACGAGAAACGAGGGGGGCGTGGCACACAGGAGGCTTGGACGGGCGGATCATGACACATAACACATTATAACCATTTTTATAATGCATTATGACTGACTTATGAAGCTCTCATCTATAATGCACTATAGATACCTTTATAATGCATGTATAAAGTATTATAAGCATGGATATAAATATTTTTAAAAAGCATAACACATTATAGCTGTCATGATCCGTCCGTCCGAGCCTCGTGTGTGCCACGCCCCCTCGCTCCCCGTGTTCAATCCTGATGGAAACCACCTGTTGTTCATCTGTCTGATTGTGATCATGCGTTTCCTGTTAGTTTCCTTTCTGTCTTTTGTATTTAGTCCGTGTCTGAGTTAGTCTCCCTAGTTCTGTCATTGTGATGTTCTGTGGAGTTTACCCGTCCGTTTGTATCAATAAACCCTGAATTCCTGGATTACCTGCTCCCCTATCGTCTTGCCTGCTCCGCCGACATCCAGGCACGCTTCACCCATACAGCGTGACAATAGCCGTGTGTATTATGCATTAGGAATGCTTTATGAAACTTCATAATACCTGTATAATGCAGTGCAAAGCATCCTTAATGCTTGTTCTGACGATTATAATGCAATATGAAAGTATCTACAGTAACACTTTACTTAAGACAATGTTTTTAGTAATTTATAAACACATTCTTAATGCATCATATACATGGCCAATATGTTTTTTGCATATTTAAAGGCATGTTTATAATGCTTATGAATGCATTATTATACATTACGAATGTGTTTATAAATTACTAAATATATTGTCTTAAGTAAAGTGTTACTGATAGAACTAGTTAGACAATGCACTTTATATAAAGATCTCACCTGTCCATGAGTGGCACCCTTACCCTATACAGATCATATCCAGCAAATAAAAAGTTATAGAAGTGATTCACTTTTAATTAACATATAGTCATGCCAATTCTATTTTAAGGATGATCTGTTTACCTAACACTGTTTTGTATAGTATGTGGTTCAAAAATACTAATTATTTCTGCATATTTAGATAAACACACGAATAATTTCATATAAAAAGGAAGTTTTTAAGAGGCAGTTCATGCATCTTTGTTGTTGTTCCTGTTTCAAAATGATGATTTTATTTTAGTGCTGATTTATTTTAGCTTGCAGAAATGCCTAGCAAGACACCTCAAATATTTGCAGGCTTTCAGCTGTAAGTCTTAGTATTGACTTGTCAACTGTAACTCTGTTGATTCATGGCAGCAGGAAAGAGGCTGATTTACAACAATATTGAATAATGTCCTTAAGGCCAGCACACAGACTGTTTAAAACCTGTTTAAATGTTTCAATTTTCTGATACTTTTTCAGCAGTTTTCAAATATCATTCTGAAGTACTTTATGGAAATGAGGGTTTATACTGTTATTCTATCTTGATTTAAATTATCCTTTTAGTTACATTAATCATTTTAGCTACTGTAAAAGCTTAGTGACACTGAAAGAAATATCACTAATGCCATGTTTCACACACCGGTTAAAAATCTCTAGAAAAATTAATATACAGAACTGTTTGGTTCCTTTTAATTTAACATGGTGTGTGTCTAAAGAAAACACATTTCCTGAACACACCGTATTCATAAACTTCTGACACATTTTAAAATATACGTTGCTTTTAACAAGGTTAGTTCACATTACCAGTTGAAAAGCTTTTCTGTTAAGTGTAAATATCTCTAAAAAAAATCTGTGTGCCACATTTAACGAGGTCGTGGAAATACGGAATTTACCTAGAATAAAATAGGTGTTAACAGGAATGAAACCAACGTCTTCAAAATCCAAGGTCATGTGACTTTGATATGGGAAAAATATTACCGAAAATATGACTAATATTATCCTAACTGTATGTTATTAATAGGTTATTTTTATATGGAGAAAATGTCTTATAAAATGTGGCTGATATTATATTATTAATAAGTTTTGATATAGAGAGAATATTATAGAAATTATGGCTGATATTATCTTAACCATCACATGTTATTAATAGGATATTTTGATATGGAGAGAATATTATAGAAAATATGGTTGGTATTATCCTAACCATGTGTTGTTAATAGGTTTTTTCTGTTTCTTTGTGATTAGCATTAGCTTCCCAGAGTCATTTTCCTTTGGTGCGCTGTGGGGGGTAGTTTCACAGCATTAGGGGCATGTGTAGCGAATTAGTGCAGTGTTCAGGGACATATAGCCCCCAGGGCTGCTGTGACACCCCGGACGTACATGAAGGGATGGCCACAGGCCACGCGCTGGCCTCCTGGCTTCCTCTTCTGCCGTAGGATGCAGCCGTCCCCGCGTGGCATCTCTAAGGGGTCATCAAGTGTTGCTTTTGCTGGTGGCTAGTCGAACCACCTGTGTGGCCCACAGTTCAGAGACTCACAGGAGTAACAAGCATGAAGCCAGCCATAGGCAGCTTGGTCCCTGCAGGACAATGCACAGTGAAGGCTGTGGTTCCAGGCACCTGGTGATCCCATGCGTCAGTAGCCCAGAGCCAGCTGCTTAACCTGCACCTTTCCAGCCAAAATATCCAGCTATATAAATAATCAAGCATGCTATGAGTTTTAGCCAAGTAGTGTCATACATAGACTGATGCAGGGCAGCTCAGAGGAGTTTTCTTACACGAAAATGATCTGAGGGCAGAAAGAAATATGATTGGTTCGGAGAGATAACCAATCAGATTGTTAAGAAGGTGGGACCAAGCAACAAGAGGAGGCAGGACCAAGACATCTGATTGGTTGGTCCCGCCTCATCTTGGACCCACTTCATTTACAATCTGATTGGTTATCATATCAGAATCAATCATTTTTACTTCTGCCCTTAGAACATTGTTTTGTAAGCAAAACTCCCATGAGCTGCAGAGTACAGCTTGTGGATGCTAGTGGTAATACTCAGCTTTCTGTCACACCCTTTAGGAGGCATCCTGGCTGAAGGAGTGTGTAAAATGGAAAGTATCCATAAGGTTATAGTGACTCATACTTTTCAGTTACATAAATGAGCGTCGCCGGCATTAAATCTGAGGGGGACGTGTCCCCCTCACATTTCATAATTATTCATTTGGACCCCCCCATATTTAACATAAAATATTAGTTTTATGCCAATGTGTCCCCCCACATTCTTTTTTTTCCTTCTCTTTTTTCCTTTTTTTTCTTCTCCCTCCCCCCGGTCACACACCATTCCCTGGTTCTGAGGCCTCGCTCATTCAGGGCATAATGGCATCCCATCGTTTGGAGCATCACCATCCTGCAGGTATCCCAACACCCCCCCCCCCTGCCCTGCTATCCTTATGCTTATCTTCAGCGCCCTGTAATTAATACCTATCTGAGTTGTCTCTGTAATCAGGGGGCTCGCTGCATGGGGGCTGCGTACGCAGACAGCTCTCTCTGAAAGGGCCTGCACTGGCAGCACAGGTGCGTAACTGTGTGACTGGGGGTGTGACGCAGTTTAATACCTCCTGAAGCTAAGCCTGAGGAGCAATTTTTAGATTCAAGAGGAGGCAGTTAGATTTGGGGAGACCTGGAGTGTGGTTCTATGATATATATAAAATCTATATATAAATCTATATCAATATATATATAAATCAGATTAATTACATATTTTAGTGAACTTAAAATTTTGCGTGTTCAAATTAATTTCTCTTGTTGGAAAGTGAACGACTACAAAATAATGTCATTCACCTTAAGACACCGGTTAACATAAAATAAGATGGAAATAAGGGATAACAAGCTTGTCTTTGTCAAGAATGAAAAAGAAATGAAAGAAAGACTCTTCATTTGCCATTTTTACAGATGCAGAGGGTCTCCTTGGTTTGTCACATGAGAGACCAACACAAGTATATGTAAGTTTGGGTGTCAAAGCACAGGGTCAGTCAGTGTGCCCCCCCACTGGTGCAGATGGGTTATGGGCCACGCACATGGTGATGCTATTGTGCTGTCAACTAGAGGTATCTAACCAGTTAACAGTTAATTCAGTTCTTATTGTTAATGAGGTAGAGAGTAAAAATGACTATCTGGTACTCAGTCTGGTGACCACAGTCCCCCACGACCCAATCAGGAGCTGCAGAATGCAACTGAGAGGGGGGTGGGAACCACACGATGACAAGGCCTGACGTCCTTCATAGGCGCTAATGTTCCTCTGTCTTCCTCAATTGCTGACATACGAGATCGTGTGCACTGACGGGTGTATTCTCAGAAGCTATTGTTTATTGTTTTCTTTTACTGCTTTATTGTTCTGTGTTATTCATTATGTGTATTACTTATTGTTCCTGTGTCCTCATTGTAAGCCGCTGCTAATTGCCGCTATTCTTTAACACAGCGGTAACTGACAGTCCGCGGGCGCTGTGTGAGTGAGCATCTCATTGTACAGTGTATGTCTCACGGTAAACATGGAATGTACACTTTTAAGATTTTAAGAGAGAATGACAGCAGAACGATGAATCAGAGCAACAAGTGGCTGAAATTAAGAGGGACTCATGGTGCCATAATGCTTCAGTTTGGTCAGCATGGATTTACACATGCCATAAATAAAATGGCAATATTCTGGATCCATTATCAATTTCAATCAAATCACCTGAAGGGAATCAGATAAATAAATGATAGCGGTGTTTACATGTTACTACCACGACAGGGCTTAAGATACAATTGTGTAAGAAGGAGAAAAAAGATCTTCTTTAATCTTCCAGCTGCAATCAAATAAGAATTATCTGAGAACTGATGCTTGTATAAAAAAGAATTCACATTTTTAAAAATGAAATTCAACAGGAAATGACTAGTTGGTGTCTTTAATTCAAGTCTCTTATCTTTAGTAGGGTAATCCTGTTAAACACATGATGATTCCACAGCGAGTTGTTCAGATTCAAAGGAATAAACAAAATCTTGAGAGAACTGACTAATGGGGTCTCTGTCAGGGCAGACACAGAAAGTAATTGGTCCATGTTTGATATAAAACCTATTCTGGACTCAAGCACTTTTTACTAACTCCATCTACCTCTTTTTGTCACTGAAAGAATGTTTCCTGCTTGTGGATTAATTAAAGTCCAAACATTAAATATTGATTGATGCATTATCAGTGCCTAGCAGTTGCATCCTCTCACATCGACTTGCCGGTTGATTTATTGTCATATTTGCGGAGTCATTTCGCTTGATAACAAAGAGAAATGGCTCGTAACCCGCTGAACCTTAATCCTTTTAAGGCATGAGAGATATCTGGGTGCCTCTAAATGCAGCACAGACTGATGACTTTACGGACTATTGCAAGAACTGCAGCTGCTTCCATGGAAAAATGCAGCACTCTTTCGCTACACATACTTTTACACTCTCCATCTCATGTCATTTGTTAGTGAAACGTGTCAGCTCACTGACATTAGTGACCACAACTGTATATCTGGGAGTTTTAATTTACTAGCAAACACCCCATAGTACTGCAAGTGGATGGGTGTGATATGTTATTTATGTTTGTTCATATTTATGTCTACATTTGTTTTGCTATTTTCTGACAACCGTAGAGCTGCTAAATGGTATTTTGTTGTTTCTAAAAACAATGATAATAAAGATCTATTCTATTCTATTCTATTCTATTCTGTTCTGTTCCATATTTAAATGGATCCTTTCTTATTTATATTCTTTCATTTTTCTACCTCTCTATAATATATGTGCGCTTCTAAAATAATTATGTTGCCATAACAAGCATAATGCAGATTTTTGCTGAAACAAGTAATTCCAAACATGGCACAGGACTATATACAGTTTTATATAATTAATAATTATGTGCTGAGTGTTTCATTAACTACACATTTTTTATGCACTGTTGGTGAATCTTTGAATTTGTAAATTGCTGTTTAAGAAAGTAAGCTTGCAGTCTGAGGTTTTCAAAAATTTTCTCACAGGATTATGAGAATCTGGTGTGGACTAAATTTAATTACAGAGTGCTTTTCCTTTCTATCATCATTAAGAATAAATATATTCAATATATAGTAATGCTTGTATTAAGTTGTGTGTAATAAATGTTTTTGGATTTATAGAGTGCAAAAGAAATAAATGTGCTGTTTATACAAATGCACTCTGTATAAAATGAATGAATTGTTTTCCCATTGTATATCTCTTTATTTATACACATTTTCTTTCAGGATGCTCTTGGCATTTAGCTGCAAACTATTCTGTGGTAGCCCACTGCTTGTGGGATTTTTACTTTCCGACTTGCAGCACGTGTGTTGAAATGTTGTCCCATTTCTTATTAAGCGGGCAGAAGGCCTGTGTGACTCCCAAATTGCATTATTCCTCATGAGGAGTCTGTGTGGGAAATTCCCCATGACCCCATGTATGACTAGCCACAAGGGAGCCCACGCTGGCCTTTTTTTAACAGACCTAATAGATTTTGGATTTGGAACTGGGTATTTTTGGTCTGCAATCTTTATGAGGCATTCATACAGTTTAAAACTCCGGAATATTGACTTGTAATTCTTTCTCAGACTGAAGATGAAAGAGACAATTGTTGTGAGTTTTGACGGCTTTGTCAGGGTAAATCCTATTCCCGCTTCAACTTGAAGATTGAGTTTACCTGCTGTGTGCTTTATTGCCGCTTGCGTTTAAATTCCTGAGAGTAGGATTTTACGGTTACAGCCTTGGTTTCAGGTTTTAGTTCAAGCTGATAAATACAAGAATAAAAACTAAGCAAAACTGATAGTTTCGGGACGTAAATCTTCCCATGGATATAAAAGTGAATGTTTTTAAAGGAACAATGTGCTTCTTAAATCGCACACGTTCAACTTGGTTCTGAGAGGCGGAAGACTTCTGGAGATAAAGTAAATTTCATTATCGTGTCACTGTGGATCTTTTTGTTCACAGGCCCACTGAGCAGACAAGGTTTGAGGTGTAATTGTATCAAACGGAGAGGAGATTTTTCTCTTTAATCCTCAAAATAAATTGAATCTACCAAATGAGAGAAGCTGGTAGTTGCAGTACCAAGTTAGGGGTTGAAGAAAAACAAAAAAGGTCATGCAACAGTGAGCTATTCATTTACTGTTTTACTCTATATAATATAGACTATAGATTACATACATCACTAGTCAAAACGCCCTACCAGTCAAAAGTATTTGCCCACACTGAGATTTTCTACATTTGCATGTTACTCACTTAACATTTACTAAAAATACACTCAGTATTCTTTGCTAACAAATAAACGTACAGTATGTTCATATTTGAGTACCTTTATTAGGAAGAGAATGTCATATCTTTGATTAATCAGAGTAACATGCACTGTTACATACTCTTACCATGTTATAAATGAATCTTGTTTTATTTGACTTATATTTTCATTGCTTAAGAAAAATAAATAATGTGAAGTTTATGAAATACATGGAAAAGTGGTAAAAACCTGTAGTGTGCAAATGGTTTATGTTTATAATGTTCCCGGTACCAAGACCAGGATCAGTGGTTAGGAGCAGAATAGATATTAAATGAGTATTTACAATATTGTTACATAATTAATAAATCGAATAATAGTATTATAAGGTGTTTAACCACAACATGTTTAACCTGGGTATTAGAACTGAAAAGGTGCGACAGTTAATCTACGGACAAAACCAGCAAGAACAAGGGACAACATTTGTTAATCAACTATTGACCCATAGCGATGTGTAATTGTGAAAAGCTTTAAGGTGTGAAGTTCTGGACAGCGTTGTGTCTGTGAGTTACGGCCATGGAGGGGGGTGTCTGGGGTATTCTGTTGCCTCAGTTGCCACTCCTAGGGATGTGACAGGCTGCTGTTAAGCCCGGGGTGTGTGTCTGCGTGCCATTTCAGGGCTCCGGTGGGACCTTTGATGTAGCCCCTCTGATGTCACTAACGGCATGATCTCACACTATTGTGCTACAGCTAAGAATCAGAAATTCTGCCAACTTTTACCAGTGACATTCATCAGGTTGACAGTGTGCTATTACATCGATAAGCACTTTCAAATCTCTGTCCTCTAGAAAATTTTGTAAATATGTCGCAACAGTGTTGTTGATAAACTTTTGCTTTTTTAAAATGCATTTTTAAACCAGCAGATCTGTTCTTTATCTTACCAGAATGTCCTTCATCTAATCTAAGCCCCATTCATTTAGATTTTTTATAATAATAAAATAATAATAATACAGGCATGATGATGGAAAATGAATCCCCCAGTTCTTCATCCATGTGGTTCTTTTTAATTTCATTAAGGAGTCATGATTGATAAGTCACAACTGGAATTCCCAGATCATTCTTCGAACTCCACACACATAAATTGCTTGTTCACTCCCCTTTGTTTAATGTTTGATATTTGAAATGACAAATATCGATACCAAATTTGATGTTTACTATATCCTTTGTGAGTCAGTGACTCTGTTTTCCTTCAGTCAGGCCGAGCATTATTTCCATTTATATACGATTGAAAGCTGTTGGTCAGAAACCACTACAAAATCCATCTACATGTTCAAAGTTAACTGATGGACAAGAGAAGGAAATGGTGTTTCATGCTACTCTGTTAATAGCCAACTGCAGAGCATCAGACCCTGAGACCATCTATGTTTGTCTGATTAGGCCTGTGTCCTACTTAGGATCCATTATCCTGTTCATTGTATGGAACGGATGCCAAAAAGCTGTCTCAGTCAGAAGCCAGATCCAAATCCTGGTGTTATTCCAGTCCAAACGAATCATAGAATCCCGGTATCACTTCTCACTGGTCTTGAATTTATCGCTCGTTTAATTCACACTTAGAAAGGACGTGGTCAGTCCTTCTGATCACGCGTCTCCATACATGGTGCATGGATCTGGTAATTTGCATACTGTTTTGGGGCCTGATTTTGTTGTCCCATATGTTGCTCAGGTCACTACACAAAGCCGCTCTTTCTCATGTGACTCTTTTACATCTTTTGTTCTGTAGCATTTCGGTTCTATGGGTTTTCTTAAAGTGCCATTTCAGACATTTATAAAATTAGCATTTTTTTTCCCCCTCAGGTCACATCACAGTTCCTGGGATCCAAATCCATGATGCTGCAGTAAATGTTACCCACTCCCTGATACGTAGAAAAATGCCTATCGTGTTTAGTAGTAGATTTTTTGTGAAGAAATTATGTGTAATATTTACAATTAATATTTTAGGACCAAATGTTCATCTGTATGTGAACATATGTGAAATGCAGAGCTTATCCGTGTCTTTTTGTAGTCCTCAGTATTAACTTCCTACCAAAATATTACAAAAATTATCTTATATAACAAAGTGAGTAGAGGTGATTCACATCCCTGTGCTCACCCCTGTCACCAAAACACAAACCATGAGCACTCCCTCTCTCTCTCTCTCTCTCTCTCATACACACACACACACAAATTATATCTAATTATATTAAATTATATTAAACTCTAATCCCAATATGATGATCTTAACCCCTACCCAGCCCTAACCTTAACCATAAGTAATCAAACAGAATATGAGACTTTTTGCATTTTTACTTTTTTGATTGCATTTAAAGATCTTTGTGGAGACCTGAAAAATGGTCCCCAAAACATAAAAAATAGTTTTTTATTATATTGTGGGGGACATTTGGTCCCCATAATGTAATATAGAAATAATCCACACACACACACCATTTTCCCTCACCCACAGTTCACACACAAAGTTCTTGAGAGATCATGTGAGACCCAGAGGTTGTGGAACCCCACTGCTCAGAAGCCCACAGTAACCGCTTCAGGTCCAGCACTGGCCCTGACTGAGGGTATCGCGGCGACTTGTCCCCAGGGGTGTTTGTCAGGAGATGTTCCTCCTCTCCACCGTGTTTACAAATGAAGGGCCACAATTGGCCATTCTGGGAGGGGGGGGGCACTGTGAACCCCGGCAGCCTTGTGGAAGCCCAGGCTCTCCCCGTGAATATTAACGAGAGCCGAGGGCTATCAGTACAAAACAAAGCTGGGTTTGAGTGTCAGGGCTGATAATGGAGCAGCCTCTTTCATGGGGTATTCTGGGCACTGGGGGGGGGGGATGAATGGGACAGGAAGTGGTGTGTGTGTGTGTGTGTGTGTGTGTGTGG
>JAODUD010000019.1:795398-816686 GCA_026784285.1 Stomatorhinus walkeri | reverse complement strand
AACTCAAAAACACAAATGACATTTTTTACCAAATATGCGCGCAAAGGCAGTAATGCATTTGTTTCCATTGGTAATACGGGACACCTCGATATTCCCTCTTTTTCAGCGCTCGGCCACTTGCTTGGCACACACACGCACTCACGCACCCCGTCGCTCCCTCTCACATGCGCGTGCGCGCGCAAGCACGCACGCGAGCCCGCGCTCCTAGTTTATGATAGAACAGACCGATGACCAATAGCATCACAAGTGGGTTGGGCTACAGATTGTTCACAGAGTTGCATGGGGATCTTAAAGTTTGTTTGTTCGCGGAATACAGTGCCTACTGAAAACGTGATAGCTACACTGTACGGCGATGATCAGATTACTTTGACTCGGAATATTTCAGGAATTCCATGGATCACCCACTTTTTCTTATCAAGACTAGACACGAAACTTAATTTCACTTGTCGATTTACCTTTTTTCACGTATCGCATACTGTACTATGGTAGGTGAGGTGTTTGACGTTAGAGATCCTAAAAAGGTGATGTGTGGAATAGAAGCACTTGTAAAGAGTCGTATTTTAGTATCGCCTCTGGCCAGGTTGAAGTATTGAAAATTTTTGAATACATAGAAGAAATATAGCGGAACGACTGGGAGCGACACTACAAATAACATTTTAGTACTAGCCAAGATAAACTATGCGTGGCTCCCAGCTGGTTGCTAAGAAGGGTTAAACTGTATCTGAAAGCCGTCGGAGAATCCTGCCTTTCCCCCACACGGATCAACTCATTGGATGGGAGCTGAAAGAGAGACAAGACTCCCCAGCAAATCAGGAGCTAATTGATTAAAGAGACTTCATTTGAATAGGGGGCTGGCGATGTGCCAATTGCCTTTCAAAGAACCCCTGTATGATTAATCGCAAAGCATTATTGATAATCATAATTATAGCAGGACACATGCGCGGTGGATGGGCTCGATTTCCGTAATTCTGAGAAGATTTTTTGGTAATTTTTTATTCTGCCCTGGCTGATGTGTGAACCAGCATGTCGCGGAGGAAACAAGCGAAGCCGCAGCATTTCCAGTCGGACCCGCATCTGGCATTATCCGAGCACAATGGTAAGTTATAGCCGAGCAAGAATCAAATACACTCCCCCATTTCTTAAGGATTAACCGTAAACTCAAATCATAAATCGATGTCGTCCGAGGTTTTTATTTTAATCAGTTTGATTAGGTTTTCAACTTTGACAGGATTAAGTGTTTAACTGCAACTTCTTAAATATTAGTTAAGTCGGCCGTGTTGGAGTTTCCAACATGTTGTTTGACGTTATTTAGGTTGGTTACTTTTATTGTGTGACTGTTTCCAGTTGTTGTGCCAGTGAACAGTTTCACTGTTTTTTAAACTTTGACCAAACATATCTATGGCTATCTATGAATATTTCTCAAACTCTCAGAATAATGAATAATGTTGTTCCTTGTATAGATAACTAATAGTAAATCATATTTGCATAATAAAAACGCACTTTACATAAATAATACGTTGTTATCAGTTTTACACGAGTTGCTGATTCTTCCGATTACTATAGATGAGCTTTTGTCCTTCACTATAGGAATACTGTATAGTTCTTGCACACATTGTTGTATTGGGTCTTTTCACTGTTTCAGCTAGGTTAGTCCAAGTATAATGTATATAGTTTTATGCGGTTATAAACTGCTTGTTCCCTCTCGTTGTACCATACAAGGATCCTGTGTGTAGCTTAATAATGAATGTTCTGTTTTACACTGCGAATTGATATTTCGCAAAACAGAATAGTGTGCGTCGTTAGCTCAACTTAAGTAATATATCGCAATTACAAATGGATATACTTTACATTCGGTCTACTTATGATGTTGAAATGATAGCAACTGTGGGCATTCCTTTGCAACGAGTAAATTATGATGTCCTTGTTGAAGACTGGGTATTTGTCGAGAGAGCACAACATGTACAATGAAGTTATATCCGTAAATGTGAGCAATTAATAAAACTTGTAAAAGAACGATACCTTTCACTTTGTCGACCTGATCTTATCCAGTAACCAGCTCCTCAGTCTCTTGGGGGGGAACCTCGGATGCAGAAGCGCGTAAGTGCGAAATATCTTCGCTGGAATGTTACTTGAAAAGATACGCTTCCGACGGACATAAGTTCACCAAACATTCACTCGTTGTTCATCATCAAACCACTGAAATCATAAATGATCAAAACCAGGCCTAAATTGTATTATAGTTGTATAATTTACGAAGCATGTTTCGGATCACACCCAGTCAGTCCTTAACTTCGTTCAGCGTTTTAGTTTTAACGCCCCAAAACAGTTTTTAAGGTGACATTTCTTAATATACATGAAATACACTCGAGACGAGTTGTAAATGGAGAAATCGTAGTCAGATGTCGCTTTATAAAGTTTCAGTTTACCATAATATAAAGTTAAATAAATTACAGCTACGTTGTTTTCTAATAAATACCAGGGCCTGCTGGTGAAAGCTCCTTACTCCTAATCTTTAGCATTTCAGAGATTGCATTGTCCAGAAGTATGCTTTTACTGCATCTCATGACAGAGACCACTTAGAATTTGTCCTAATCTGAAATCCTTATGATTTCAGTTTAGCTTCTCTACCACTACGTCTTATAAAGGTCTGCGGGTCACCATCTATTCACATTCAAATCTTTCGCTTAATTAAAAAATATACGTCTGACTTGCGTGGCACTTTTCCTATTTTATTCAAACATAAGACCTTTAAAAATACCTGTAGTGTACATGTGTTCTTTTTCACTAATGGAATTCCGTTTCCTGGTTTTCCTAATTAATAAAACAGTACGATGAGCAACTTTTTGATATCTTGACCAGCATATTATTTAGAAGTTTTTATGTCGCCGCAGGATGAAATACAATATTCTTGCTTTATTTTTTTTATTGGTTCTATGGGCAACTTTAGGATTACTGGTTTAAAAATTATATATATACAGCGTTTGTTTCAAAACAGTAGGTATATTTAAAAGAAAATGTAGACTATAACAGTATTTTGCTCAAAATTACGTTTTCCATTAGCTGATAAATCAAAGTTTCTAAATGCTGGGTTAAATGAAAGATGTAAAAAAACTGCAATTGCTAGTACATATCTCAGTTAATAGTTATGTCTATTTTATGATATTCCCTGACTTGCTGTACAGACATATTTTAACTTTATGTAAGTTCCCAAAATACCTTAAAATAAATTCTGTGTGCTATATTTTTAAGATGGGTGTATGCTTGGGTGTTTTACACAAATATTAACTTATTATGCAGTACTAATGTACTTTGACACATTTTACATCTTCAGTACATATATTTAAATAGTGTCTTTTTAAAAAAAATATATAATGCAGTGTAGATTCAGTGTTTTGTTGTGTTCTAATTGAGGAGATCACTGTTGTCTTTTTAAAATGCATTTCTGTCTTTTTCCATACTGTGCAGAAGTTGCTGTGTACATTCTGTTGGTTTTATAATGCTTAGTTCTCACACACTGACATTTTGTTGTCTTGTAAATGTCGTCCATTGCGTGTCTGTTGGGTCATGTCACACATGCGTCGGATCGATACAAAACCCAGTGTATCCTGGACATACTTGTCGTGACTGTGGGACATTTTTCCCTTAAATTTAATAACTCGATGAATAACCGCATTTGTGGCCCTGTCACAATGGACAGCGGCCTGAAAAGTTGAACACAAAACGTAAGCTGAGATGTGCTTCTGGCTCAGCGCTGGACTTGTCGCCCCGTTGTCGAAGTCGCCCATTTGAGTTGTAGCCATGGGTGTGCAAACTGTTATAATTCCCGGGCACGGAAAGCCTTGCGGAATCTGGGGGTGTCCTTGTTTGGCAGACCCCCATCTCCAGGAAGCCCTCTTCTTACGGAGCAAACAGCGAGGGCGTGAGCATGGTGTTGGGGATGTGGTTGGGGGGTGTTGGGGATAAGGCCAGGCCCCTGCTGCAGTCACTCGTCCTGCAGGCTCAGCTGCTGCCCATTGCTGTTTTAACCTTTGTGAGCGCCCCTTCACATGGGGATTATGGGAGTTCAGGGGAAACACGGGGTTCCCCCGCAAGGGGCTGTTAACCCCTGGGCAAAGCAGTGCGGGCGGGCAAGCAGCCTCCTGGAAAGCTCGCACTTTATTTGAGAGGGGATCTTAATGGCCTCTTCGTTTATCTTTAGCCCTGTATCCCCTTTGCCCCCACCCCCCCATCTCAAAGTGTGATTGACATAGTGAGTGAAACTTAGCGTTCGTTTGTTTTCCGTTTTTCTTTTTTTTACCTGTTGAATAGTGAAGGTTTTGGTTACTTCTCCACCGGCTGCTGTTTATATAACGCAGCTTTAGGTACAGCCCAGTGGCCACCCTCTATGCTTCCTCTTCTTCATCCCCCCCCGTCCCCAAAAGCCTGGGTGAAGCAGAGCTGGCAGGCGGCGGGTTTCTCTCGGCAGAGATTGGTAGCTCCGGCGGATGCCCAGAGTGGATTCAGGGGTCTGACGTCCAGCTGGCTCTCCTTCCCTAACCTGGCCGACTCTGAGGTGATGTCAGCGTTGCTGGGGAAGGCCGTTTTTCTTTTCAACGTCTTTATTTTACATTCCAACAATATCTTAAGTCTTTCCACAGATTCCTTTTCACCTTCCACTTCTACGATGGCGTGTTCATGGTGACCTTAGGCGGGCTTCCTTTACATGGACCGCGCGTGCTCATTTAATTCTCTGTTGTCCGCAGGGATGCAGAACGATGATTGTTCACCGCATTTTCCTTGGAGAGAAAAACAGTATTTGAATATCTATGTAGCACGTATTTATGAAATATAATGAACACAATGTTTTGCTGCAGGATTGACACAGATTTCTGTCCAAATTCTCTATGCTTGACGCAAGCCTTTCTGCTAAGAAGAGTTTTATAGAATTAAACATTTTGCATGCATAAAGAAGATATTGAAATTATTTGTTACATAAAAAAAATTAAATCAACCTTTAATCTTTTTGGTTACAGCGATGTAATATAAAAAATAATCCCATTAAGTTTATTCCCTAGACTCTATGTGAAGTTGGTCAGTACATCTGAAATAACAGAACAGCAGAATCAACTGTACGAATGCCGTAAAAATTTGTTTTAGCTATTTGCTCTGCATCAGAATTCTTAATCATGTTCCATTGATGACGGGATGATTTTAAAGAGCTGAGAAATTCAGATTTTTTTTTTAAGATGACATATGTAGCAGTCTAAATAAAATATTTTTTGGTTGAGTTAAGCAGGTTGTTTTACATTCTGAATCCATCATTCAGCTTTTAAATTGATTAATCTATTTTGAGATTGTTTCGTTTATCAGGCTGTCCAGTTTGGCACTTATTTACCAGTATATTACTGGGTTTATTGGGCAAATAACTTTGTTGTGCAATTTTATATGTCCCTGTGATTTATTTTTAAAAGTCTCTGTCCGAAAAAAGTGAAGTTGACAGCACTAACTTGTGAATTTGCGTGAATCAAACCCAGTAATTTTTGTGAATTTGCGTGAATCAAACCCAGTAATTTTTGTGAATTGTGTATTTTCTATCACAAAGCACAGTTTTGTGTGAATTTATGTGCATTGTGCATGTGGGAAATTCGCCGATACCTGCGCAACTTGCTCTTTTCAAATTCACAGTGCATTTTCATTAAGATGCTGAGGATACTATTTCTTATTAATTAATTTTTTGAACCTGTCTTGACATCAAGTACCATTTCTCAAGGGTCTCTCACAGGTATGACATATACACAGCATGCAATGTCATTTTTAAGTTGTTTTGGAAAACTTCCCAAATTTTTTCATTTGATAATGAGTGATTTTCTAAATATTTAGCTGATGTTGTTTGTTCTTTCCTGATTTTTCCTGTAATTTTTTCTATTTTTAATTTATCATGCTTGCGTAACCTGAATGAATGCAAGTTTTATAATGCAACCAGTACACTTCTGCTAATCTGCAATAATTCTTTCTCACAACCAGAATTTATACAGGTAGTTTGATGGTAATATTGAAAAGATGTCTGGATATTTTTCTTGTGCGGTTTTGCGGTGCAAAGCTGCGTTTTGATTGCTTTTGGATGACTGATGTTTCAATACAGGCCACGGCTAGCAACGTAATCCTAGCATTAAAAATCTGCTTTGAGGGGTCACTGAGCTGACCGTGCAGTATTGTGCTGCTGAACTTGTTGATCTGATAGTCAGTTTCCAATCTGCCTTTTGATTGGACCAGAGGTATATGTTTTTAGAATAGAATAGAATAGAATAGAATACTTTATTGATCCTATTGATTGATGGAATTTTTTTCCTGACTTTGTCCTTATACTAGTATTGTAATCTTGATAATATTAAGTAGTAAGTATTATAAGATTTCTTAAATGGAATTTATATTTTTATAATTACATTTTAACAGTTTATTGATATGGTGTAAATTGGCTTTCTAGCTTGGAAAAATAATAATTTCAAATTTATTTAGTTTTTTTTTAAGTCTTTTCCCCCCTCGGGTTCAAATTTAGCCGGGTTGTCTAAAATGTCCGGTTGGCTACGCAATCTCCACGCCAAAGGTTTGTTCCTGTCAAACCCCGATTGTAGCTTGAATGGTTACAAATTAGGTTAGTAACAGGGATAAACTTGAAAATAGTTGAAAATAAGCAGATCTGACAGCAGCTTGAAAGTCTAATAAATCCTTCAGATGGCTGTTTTGCACCCAGTGGGCCAGTCAACAAGGAAGAGTATGAAAAATTGGAAATCAATTCCCCTCCTGAAATTTAAGTCCCAGTGTCTGCACTTCATAATGCTTTATATTTTGATGGATTATCTGAAGAAAAATGATTATCTAAAATAGTGGGATTGACAAAAGTGACATTCGTCTTAAAAAGATCAGTTTTAAACAATACTTGAGAAGTGCTATTGATTTTTTTATCTCTGTACTTGAAGCACAGTATTTAGGTTTTTCTCCTCCGTCTTTGTGGGAAGTTTAAATTTAAATAGATTTACCATAGACTATAAAGGAATGTAAGCAGGACAGGCTATGTCTCCATCTCCAGCATAGTTCTGTGGAGTAATATTTTTGTTCTTTGTTGTGTTTCCAGGGGACATGGAACCCTGCTCGGATGTCACCCCTGTTAAGGACACCGATGCACACATTTGTAGCTGCTGCTGTGCAGAGTTCTTTGAGCGGTCCGATTTGAAGCAGCACCAGAAGAACTGCACCAAGAACCAGCTAGTTCTGATAGTGAATGAGAATCCAGAATCTCCATCTGATGCCTTCCCCCCAAGCTCACCTTCTATCTACCCAGAAGATCAGATGATCAACGTGGCTATTAAAGCAGACCATGGTGATTGCCGGGACCTTTTCGAGCCCAGTGTGCTTGATAAAGAGGAGTCGATGGATATGGAAACCCCCAAAATTCCAAGTAACCATAGCAGCAGTAACAGCAGTCCCATCAATGATGACAGCAGCGGCGTCATCGCCCACAGCAGCCAATCCGTGGACAACAGAGAGGCATCAGCATCTTCACCTCAAATGGACAACCTGAATAAACTGGGCAACTTTTCCATGATCAGCAGCAACGTCATCATTGAAAACCTCCAGAGCACGAAAGTCGCCGTAGCCCAGTTCTCCCAGGAGACCCGCTCCAAAGGTGGCAGCAAGGTAGAGGCCCCGACCTTGATGGTGCAGCTCCTGGCCTTGCAGCAGCAGCAGGTCCATCAGCTGCAGCTAATCGAGCAAATCCGTCATCAAATAATACTGCTGGCCTCCCAGAACCCTGAGGCACCTCTGCCCCCCGTCTCCTCTCCAGGTGCGATACCGAAACCCGGGAGTCCGCTGACCACCCTCAGCTCTCATCTTTCCCAGCAGCTGGCTGCTGCCGCAGGATTAGCGCAAAGCTTGGCGAGCCAGTCAGCTGGTATAAGCAGCCTCAAGCAAATGGCTACAGCAGCACAGCTACCTCAGAGTAAACCTGGTAGCGGCTACGTCCCCCCCGGCAGAGAATCATCTCAGAACACTGGCACGATGTCAGAATCGGCACTTAGCGAGCAGCCCTCTGACAAACAGCCGGTGCATCCTCTACCCAGCAACCTGCCATTGACAAATACACAGGCGTTCGGAATAAGTAGCCTGTTAAACTCTGGGGCAAACCCACTTCTACCTCAGTCCCCCTCTGTTACCCCCTTGTTCTCTAATTCCCTACCCAGCATCAGCACAATGGTGGAAGACCTGAGCTCCCTGTCTGCCCTGGCACAGCAGAGGAAAGGCAAGCCAAATGGAACCACCGCCTTTGAGCCCAAGGGCGCTCCAGAGGAGGCCTTCTTCAAGCATAAGTGCAGGTTTTGCGCCAAGGTGTTCGGGAGCGACAGTGCCTTGCAGATCCACCTGCGCTCCCACACTGGCGAGCGGCCCTACAAGTGTAACATCTGCGGGAACCGCTTCTCCACCCGCGGCAACCTGAAGGTCCACTTTCAACGGCATAAAGAGAAGTACCCCCACATCGAGATGAATCCATACCCAGTCCCCGAACATCTGGACAATATTCCAACAAGTACTGGTATCCCATATGGCATGTCCATGCCCCCAGAAAAACCGGTCACCACCTGGCTGGACAGTAAACCAGTTCTGTCCACTTTGACCACTTCAGTAGGCCTCTTGCTCCCATCAACGATTCCCCCTTTGCCCCCTTTCATTAAGAAGGAGGAGTGTCACTCTATTGCAATCACCAACCCTTCCAGTCCTGTTAAAAGTGACTCAGGAGTCGTGGAGCTTCCCGCAAAGGGAACAGATGGTGTAGCAGAAGAAGGAAACGGGGGAAACTGGCCTAAATCAGAGGGAAAAGCTAAAGAGCGTGATCAACCTGTTAGTCTTTTTACCAGTTGTTCAAGAGAGAATACATCAGGCTGTACTTCCCCTAATAGCCTCCCTGTGACTACCAATCCACTCATGCCGCTGATGACAGAGCAGTTCAAGGCTAAGTTTCCCTTTGCGAGCCTTCTGGACCCCATACAGTCATCGGAGACCTCCAAGCTCCAGCAGTTAGTGGAGAACATCGACAAGAAGGTGATGGATCCGAACGAGTGCATCGTCTGCCACCGGGTGTTGAGTTGCCAGAGTGCCCTAAAAATGCACTACCGCACACATACAGGGGAGAGACCCTTCAAATGCAAGGTGTGTGGCCGTGCTTTCACCACAAAGGGCAACCTCAAAACGCACTATAGCGTACATCGCGCCATGCCGCCACTAAGGGTCCAGCACTCCTGTCCCATCTGCCAGAAGAAGTTCACTAATGCTGTGGTCCTGCAGCAGCACATCCGCATGCACATGGGCGGGCAGATTCCTAACACCCCTCTGCCAGAAAATTACCCTGAATCCATGGAGTCTGACACAGGATCACTTGAAGAGAGAAATTTCGACGATTTTGAAAACTTTTCAGATGAGACCATGGAGGACTGTCCTGAGAACGGGATCCCTGACACCCCCAAGTCAACAGACGCCTCCCAGGAGAGTTTGTGCTCCTCTCCCATACAACTGGAAATAATGGGGATGGCCAGCTTGGAGAACCAGAAGCAGGTCACCCAGCAGGGGCTGATTGACAAATTGCAGGCTGAAAAGTTGGCAGAAAATGATACAATGGAGGGAGATCGCGTCAGTAATGACTCGTCACTTGTTGCAGAGGACATTGAGAGTCAGTGTACTGGGAGCCCCGCTATCTCTGAATGTACCTCCTCCATGCAAGCACCATCCCCTACCAATTCTGTCCCTGGCCATCGCACATCCCCCAGCTACGAGGAAAGGCAACAGAGAGCTCTACTGCTAGAACACTCAGGCACCAGACTCATGCAGTTCCCCAGTGTGGCAGCCTTGGACCTAACATCTTGCAACCCCTCAAAAGACCCATTAAGCATGCTTTTCCCTTTCCGAGAGCGTGGCACCCTCAAGAACACGGTGTGCGACATTTGCGGCAAGACATTTGCATGTCAGAGTGCCTTGGACATCCATTACCGAAGCCATACCAAAGAAAGACCATTTATTTGCACAGCCTGCAATCGGGGGTTCTCCACCAAGGGCAACCTTAAGCAACACATGCTGACCCACCAGATGAGAGACCTGCCTTCCCAGCTCTTTGAGCCATCCAATCCTAGCCCCACCCCGTCGGTCCTTTCCATTGGGTCCCTATCATCCATGATCAAGACAGAGGTCAATGGCTTTCTGCACAGCTCCTCCCACGATGGCAAAGACCCTGCAGTGGGTGTGGTGAACTCTTCAGGTGCCACATCCCTTGTGCTCCCAGCCGCTCCACCTCGTCGTACACCCAAGCAGCACTATTGCCACACCTGTGGGAAGATGTTCTCTTCCTCCAGTGCTCTGCAGATCCACGAACGCACACACACAGGAGAGAAGCCCTTTGCTTGTACCATTTGTGGCAGAGCATTCACTACCAAAGGCAATCTCAAGGTTAGCGTGTCTCTTTGTGGTGCCGGTGGGTGCTGGTAGCTGGGGGTGGCATGGTGGTGCAGTGGTTAGCACTGTTACCTCACGCCTCTAGAACCAGGGTTCAAGCCTCCACCATGGCTCCATGTGTGTTGAGTTTGCATATTGTTCTTGTGGGGTTAATTGGAGTTAATTGGAATTATCAAATTGCCCATAGGTGTACATGTGTGAGTGTGCCCCGTGATGGCATGGTGCCCCATCCTGGTTTATTCTCTGCTTTTTACTTTTTCCAATAGCAGTATAAAATGGGTACTATGGGTAAAACTAAAGACTTAATAAGAGTTTTCATTTTATAGCATGTTAGTGTGGCATTAATTAATGGAAAATTAATAATCAGGCCCTGAGCATTTAGCCACAGACACGTAACACAACCTTTGTTTGAATGTTTGCTGGTGTATCCAGCCAGCACTCATTAAAGTTATTAACATGCGGCACAACACCAGAACAATCAATAGAGGAGAAAGAGGAGAAAATCTGTCTATTTAAAGAGCTTACCTTAGTCAGTGTAAATGAATACCTTTTGTATTTAAAGATCCTATTTTAGATTGCCCATTGCACCCTTTATACAATACAATTTCAAATAATTTTTGTAAAAAGAAACAATTGAACATGCTTTTCACTCACTGGATAGTTAGCTTTTCGTGTGATGATTAATATAAATCTTAGAGACTTAGAAATGAATTTATGTTACAGATTATGTAAATATAAGCAAACTGCAGACAATGTAACACAATTAAGTGTCCATGTTTTTTTTAATGGCTAATATGTTGCTCCATTCACTGTCTCACTGTGCAGGTACATATGGGAACGCACATGTGGAATAGTGCCCAAGCCCGTCGGGGTCGCAGGCTCTCTGTGGATGGTCCCATGGCCTTCCTGGGTACCAACCCTGTCAAATTTCCTGAGATCTTCCATAAGGACATCACAGCACGAGCAAGCAATGGGGAACCAGGGAACTTTTGGAACCAGTATGCCACGGCTTTTCCCAACGGCCTGGCCATGAAGACCAACGAGATCTCAGTCATCCAGAATGGGGGACTGGCTCCTCTTTCCGGGAGCATTGGAAACGGAGGGAATTCTCCCGTCGGCGGCCTGACAGGCAGCCTGGACAGGCTGACCAGCGCAGAGCCCAGTGCCGCGCTCGCCAGCCTGGAGAAGATGGCAGGCGTGGAAAGCGGAGCTCATTTCCGGTTTACCCGCTTCATGGAAGACAACAAAGAGATTGTCACCAACTAGATGCGCGGACAGTGGGGGACATCCAAGTGACACCCGAGTGACAGTCCCAGATGTGTATCTCAATACATGTAAGGAACAGCAAAGAACGTCTTTTGCCTTTGAAACAAACGAAAATGTTAATTTCCTTTGTACAATGTACAACATTATTGTTAACGTTTTGTACAATGTACAACATGTTATGGTTTTACGGAACTTATTTATTAGTGATGATTATGATGTCGCTTGGAATCAAGTGTAAGCATTAACAGTCCCACTGGTTTTCCTGTTTCATGTCCTGAATGGATTTGTATGAAGAATTTGAAAATATCCTTTGAAAAGTCAACGTTTCCATATACATCTGCTTAGGTTAGGCTACTTCACCTTGGCTATAAATTATTTTGTATATGTAGTGTGTTTGTTATAAATACATAATATTTGGTGTGCAAATAATGTTTTAGATCTTTATTAAACAAAACGTAAAGGATGTACATAGTATATGTTGATTTTGGGGATCCATGCAGGTATACATGTTTTACCTTCCAAGAAAAAAGACAAGGGAAATTGTTACCTGATCATTAATTTTATTAAGTTTGTAATATTTGTTAAAAAAAAAGTTTTAAAAAACTTATTTCAGTTAGTATGTAGATGAATACTGATCGAGTCCAACAAATTTGTCATTGTATTTCACTTAATATCATTTTTCATTTTAAAAACAAAAAGAGTTTTCAAATATTAGTACCAAAAAATAATTATACCGCTACATTTGAAACAGAAAAAGAGAAAAAGAGTTTTATTGAATTTTAATCTTAATTGGTTTTGTTTTCAGATATTTTTCTTGCTGTGACTTTTTCGGTTGCGTTGACTGTCATTTTTGTATGGGGGTGCATTCGATTTAGAAACAAAAATTTCACGAAGAGGAGAGCATTTTTCAGGAATTCTTGGTATAGAACGGAGGAAAAAAAAAACCTTATTGGTGTTTTTCATGTGTATAAAATGCTGAACTTCCACATTGCTGCTATGTTTCTGCATCCCCATCGACATCACATGCAAAGGAGGTGTAGATGCTGTTGTAAGTACCGTCACTTATGGATGTGCATATACTCATTACAAAACAAGTCCATCTTGAGCAGGGGATGAATACATGTTTTTATAAATGTATGTGTATATACAGTATATATACACAATTATAGATAAAAGGTCTGAAAATACTTGGACTGTTACACGCACATTCTTGGAAAGTTGGAAGATCTTTATGAGTCCAGTTTCTCTACAGTTTAATACCTACTAACAACGGAAATACTGTAATTCTATACTCTAATAGTCAAATACATCAGTTTTGCAAAATAAATGTTGTGTGGGTAGTTTTTAATTCTCTGCTTTTATTTGCTATACCCTTAAGTGACTATCCCTGTACTATATAATGCATTTTACTAATGTAATTGTCGTTGAATTTGCATGGAAGTTTGGTGTAGGTGCCTTCAGCTTTTGCTACACAGGCTTATTCATTTTATTTCAGCTTACAGCAGAGTGCAGTGCCACTCGAAGCCCATGTGGTGCCACAGGCAAGCTTCACCCCCCCAGCAAATTTCACAAGCCAGTTTCACTTTGGGGGTTGAAGGTGGGGAGTTGCGTAGTCTGCGCCCTCTCAAAAGATGTCACCCTAGCTGTTCCACCCAGTTAGGTTGTGGATTTCGGTAATGATCAGAGATTACACTGCCAAAGTATGGTTGAAAAAAAAAGACTTTGACAGCTTAAGGTCTTTCCATCATTGCCACTGCCAGCACTGAGGATATTTAATATTAAATTATGTGTCTTATGAAACAATCCCATTTATTAGGACTCATTTTGTATAAATAAGTTTTGAATGTTTCATACTTATATGCACAAGTCATCACCTTCTGAATTCAGAGCCCAGAATTAACTAGGTAAAGTAATTGTACTTTTGGAATAGTTTTGACTTATTCTTAAAAACTCACATTTGCATAACTGATTATTAGTAGAAACCAAGTATATATCTATTCACGGTGGGAGTCGACGTTAAAGTAGCCTATTTGCTTAGTTTTATTTGTATTCAATTTTTACCTTGTCAGACTTTCGTTTTTTTTTCTTTAAAATTTATGCTACTTTAATAACTATTAAGCAGCATTAGGCTATACGTGGTGCAGTGTAAGGTCACGTAAACACGCTATAAAAAATATATTAAAGTACTGTTTGGTATTGTGATGTAGCATTAGGCTATAGGCCTACATAGTATTTGGAAATGTTCAGATTCACTCCCTAAAATTAAGGAATTCAGGTATTCACCTACTTAACCACAAAGTATAGTACGATATAAGTGACATGTTAGCATGTCGGTATAGAATCGGACACTTGTTTTAAAATGTATAAGACATATTTTCCTTTCCATTCAACAGCTGCATTTAATTTTACACATCGGTGCGCTTCCTGAAAAGCGGGATCTGCTGATTCGAGGCCGCATTCTCTCTCGCTCTCCTCACCATCTTTTTTTCTGCTTTCTCAATACTTTTTAGATCTAGATGCTAAATGCTCCGAGCAAAGGTCCGGGGTTTTGCCGATAGATCCACCCCTGCCCCCACCCCAGCCCCTTCCCCCATAGCCTGTTCCGTTAGACAATAACATCTGGTCCCGCTTTGTTTGTACAGATCATAGCTTCTGCATAGTTTATTACCAACCCAATAAATACCTGACCTGTATCGCTCATTTATTTACTTTAAGCGTACGGGAACTTCCTCAGATATGAGCGTCCCAGGGTTTGTTTACGAAATTACTAAATAACTTTCGAAAGATAAAGAATAATGAAATGAAACACGTTAAATGTCCCTTCGCACATTTTATAAACTAAATTAGGATGGTTATTATATATTGAAATATATACATTTAACAAAAATCTGGTAATAAGTCGAATTAATTGGATGTATTTTTAAAAATCACCGTTGCAGGATTCATTGACTGTGTAATACGAAAAACCATTTCAGAGCGCCGGTCTTATGTTAACCTATCAGGAGCTTACATCATAATTTCATTTAGCAACATTTGATTTGATTTCTGACAACTCTAACTTAATACTTTTTGTTTATTGTGTAGTGGTTTTGCATAGGAAGATCCTAGGTGTAGTGAATGGATTTGATCTTTCAATTTGAATTTGACACACGCGTAACATGCAGTGTCGCTCCGACAGCAAAGGGACAGGTGGGTGATGTCCCGCTGGAAAGCTGGCGAAGACGAGCTGGCGGTCAATTAGTTTGATGGGTGGGCCTCATTTTATTTTTAACAAAAAACGAATGTTGTTCTTGTAATCTCCTTTGTATAACCCTTATGGGTTACGATGCTTCCGTTAAATCAGTCATGCAATTTGCTTCTTCGCTATATTGTATAAAAACTAAAGAAAGGGTTGTAGGAAACGCTAAATGCAACGAACGCGCTTTTGGTCACTAGTTTCAGAATAAGCATGCAATAATTGTGTAAAAGCTTGCATGGCACTATAGTTTTAAGTTTTTGTTTTATTTCCCTCAAAGTTAGTAACACGTCCAGCACTCCACTGCCGATCTAATGCTTAATGCTAGCGTTAAGTTGTCCCTGGGTTTTATGATCCCGGGTACCGCTCTTGTAATGATCCTTAACCATATGCCGTACTCTGTTTTTTTACAGTCAAAACAGGAAAGTGTCTGAGTAAAAATGTAATTCCCGCAGAGGAGTAATTTGACTCATATAATAATATGCCTATGTATTTGATATCTTTAAAGGCAGTTTGGTTGTAAGAAGATGGGGAAAACTCCACAGAAAATGCATTTACCTACTTTGTTGAGCGTAACTGTGATATTAACTGACCCCTTTTTTTAAATTAAATTTTTAGAGAAACCTAAAAAATGGAATTTCAGTGTTCGTATCAGGCTTGGTTGTAAGTAAACTTCATTTGAACTCATAATGAATGTCTTATTTGCTTTTGTGTAAAGGGGCTAATGATGTTTTTAGGTTTCGCTTTGACTGCTTCCTGAAATGTTTTGATTTATTCGACATTAACGATATCACATCAGCATCTATCTTTTTTACATCTAGAAACTCGTTGGTCAAGAATGGACAGTACATCCCCCTAGCACATGTCACCATTTTATGAGTCGTGGACAAATGTATAAATGCGGGATTACACTACTAAGGTTTATATGTCAAATATGAAAAAAGACGAGGAATGTACAGACGGGTGAGTAGCAGTGAATCACCTCTTATTTCTCCAGTCTCGTTTCCCCTGCACTTCACTTATGGTCGCATATCGATCGAGGAGCTGTAGAGCAATACAGAAACGCTTCAAGCTGAGGTGGCCCGATGTACTGAATTGATCGTTTCCGCTGGGCTGCCACTACCGGCAGATCGGGCTGGTGGAGGGGGTGAAGGAATTGTAGGGTGATTGTACAGCGCCATCAGAGCCTGTGCCGAGTGTATAACGATGGCCAGGGGTGCTGCTGTATGTAAGATCTCTGTTACTGATCACCTGAAAGAGCAGTAACCTATAGTGCACCGACAGTGCTGCTGTATGCAAGCTTAAAACCTCCTGTCAGTCACCTCGGGTGTTGTTTTTATGTGTATTGATTTTTGTTCTTTTTTAAATAATGCATGCTCTCTCTTGTAGCTTAATGGGGCATGTTACTCTGAAGTTTTAAAGAAGCGCCGCATACATATGTGAGCAGCGATCACAGCTGGGTTTAGCTCCGGGAAACTTGGTGGGAATTGCGACTCTGAGTATTATTAGGGGGAGCAGAGGATTACCATGAATTATGATAGTTAAATTGCGGGAAGAGCAGCCCCTGTTGTTTCCCTAGGCCTTGTTAAGCATGCAGTCGTTTAAGCCACATAACTCAGGCACTTGTGTGGCAGCATGGAGCGGCAGCCCTCGGGGGAGGAAATCCCAAATGTCAGGCCGTTTTCTTGAACATTGAAGCTAACTGCCATAATTTAATGCAGGTAATGTTTCTTTTGGCTTTCTGGATCACCAACCACGTCCGCAAAGCACTTACGACAAACTGATTTCTGTCAGTACCGCTTCGTGCAGTGGTTTAAAAAAGCAGACGAAAACAACACAGCGAACACAACTTGAAAAATGTAACTCGTTTTTGTTGTAGTACCACGTAAGCTCATGGATAAACACTGCAACGGCAAAATGAACATCGTTTGCCGAAATGGAGTATTAAGCTGTCTCCGGATGACAGTTTATCTAATAAGTCCGTTTGCTGTTGCCCCTGCAGTGTCTCGATTCGTCTTTAGTGTGACTGAATAAAAATCGGATGCCCTTTCATTGGGTTTCAGCTCCTGCTGTAGCACAGAGGCTCATTAAAGAACTGTTGTGCAGTTTCCAACCCTGGTCAGCTGGCTGGCGTGAGATTTTCAATTCCAGACAAGTCTGCACACGCATTTACACGCATGTAACAGTTTTATTACATTGTAATTGCAAAATACCCCAACACTTTTGATGTAGATAATTTTAGGTTTATAATGGAACAATATAGATTGCGTTCTTGCGTGAGGGTCACGTCAGATGCGTGAGAGCTGGCAGCCCTGGTTGTGGAAGTGTCCGAGCTTGGTGGAGGGGAGTCTTGCAGAGGTGGAGCAGAGAGACTGTATTCAGCCACTCATGCGTGTCCATCTCCCACAGCCAGGCGGAACCCTTTGCGCTGGCCAGGTGAATGTGCGTGTTGTGCTTCTCGTATTGCCACTGCCATTACGGTCCTTTAACTTATCATCACCAGCAAAATTAAAGAGCCATTCTAATTGTATTTACCATTCTCTCTTATTGTAAGAGGGGAACTTCCTTCATTTTCATGCTAATTTGTTGAATTGGGGGAGGGGGGATGTTTGGTGGGTGTATTCATTCAAAATTGGTTAGTCTGTGAGGTAGAAATGTACTAAAGTAGAAACAGCATAGCAAAGTGAGAGACATTACAACTGTCTGTTCAGGCTCCATCTGTCTGAATGTCTTTTTAAAGTTGTACTTCCATTTTACAGTTAATGGTATGTTGTACTGTCGAATGGAGAGATCCTCTTTCTAGTCTCCTTTCTCGAATCCCAGTTGAAGATAAAATGGGTGGTTTTTGTCTCTTTCACCATCAGAATTACAACCCGTAACTTTAGCCCAAACTGTCTGCTTCGGAGCTTAAACACACAAAGACCGGTGTACAGTTTCATTTCGGAGATTAGATTACTTCATCACAATCTAACTTTAATTTATGCGAGGGAGATATCTTTTTATAGTTTTATAACCCAGTAACTGGATGCTTTCTTGATGTTTTCAGTACAAAAACAACTGAGAGAACTGTAACACTCTCCATTCTGCAGTAACAGGTGTTTCATGTAATTGTTGAAATATAGTTTATCATCTACTTTGCATGGCTCCCTACCCAGTGCTCTGTCTGAAAAAACTATCAGTAACAATAAGAATGACGTGAAAGTTAAGAAGCAAAATTATGAAATGAAATATAGTATAATTTTTTAGCACTCATTAGTTGGATAATATGTGTCTAATTGTACATTTGTAATGTTTGTAGTAAATTGTAGTAGTCTTTCAGACAGCTTTAAGTTGTATTATAATCATGTGTTCTGCAAACAATGTGTGGTTTATTATTTTGTTTGTCATGCTCTGAATTTGAATATGATGGCCATTGATGTAGTGAAGGTCTCCCCTGTCATTGGGTTTGTCTGCTCCCTACACATGCTGCATGTAGAATCGGGAGTGCCTTGGGAAAGTGCCACTTCCAGCACTTACAAAGATGTGCAGAACTTCTGCAGCTTTAGCTGGGTTGGCCCACATTTTTTATGCTAAAAATGAAACATTTGTACTCATTGGCTGTTTAATCCCTCTTGTCAACATTGCATGTGTTAAATCAGTCATGCAAGCTCTTGCTGAGAATGTTTTAATGATAACATTTTAAATGTAACAGTAAAACTGTTTTGGGGCTGTTCTCATAAACTAAGCAGTACACGTCTGCTGCTTTAGGTGGGATCCATTATTTCAGAATGTGGAATGGAATGCTGGTCTATGAGGGATTATCCGGCTGCTCTGCTTACTTGTGAAACTTCTGTCTACAGTTATCTGGTGTGTGTTCGCTGCCTCATGCTATGTCCTTAAGATTCACTCTGATCCCACGAGCAGGTATGCATAATAGAATATAGTTTTTTTTCACCCTCACATCTGTTTTTTGCACGTAGCATTTACTGAACAAAACCTCCAGATCCTGTCTTTCATGTATTACGAATGCACGGCAGCCTTATAATGTGCACCTGCTCCTTGACAGAGACTGCCGATTCCTCCAATCATATGGCTGCAATTGAATACATACAGCACACCGACGGAGTCAAGAGGGTCGGTAACTGTTTGGCTAAATGTTTAAATGATCGAATTAAATCAACTCAAGTAGGCTTTTATTGTCAATTCTCTGTATGTCCATAACATGCAAGTGAATCAAAATGCTATTTCTCTCATCTTTCTCATCTTCGTGGTACAAATATAAAATGTAAAAAGTATAAAAAATATAAACATATAAGATAAATGTCAATAGTACTAAAATAGTCAAAAGTAGACCTCTGTACAATGCTCAATAGTCAGTGGTGCAAAAACAGCAAAAGACCAGTGACACTGATATAAAATGAGGAGGTGCATTTTTAGAGCAGCTTATGAGATGTAATATTGAGCCTTTTATGGTAGCAGCTACAGTAGGGTACTTGGTAGGTAGTGATGCATGATCCAAATGATTTTAAATGTGTTATGTTTGTTGGTGCCAGGTGTGGCGGTTCCAGCATCTCAGAAATGACATTAATGATAATGGTATGATGAACAACTAGACATCAAGTGTACAAAATACATTGTTGGTGACAGTGTTTAGGGCCACAGGCTGTGCTGAACTGACGGTGGTGTGCAAAAAGGCTATGCCAACCCAAACTGTGATTGGTCTGTTCATTTTAAATGAGACCCTCTCTGTATATTAAACGGCATTTAAGGCTCTTGTATCATAATCCCTTAAACACAATCCAATGCTTTATTCGCCAGGTGCATGATGTACAAAGAGTTTCCCGATAATACAACCTCCTATTATGAATGTAACAAGGAAGCAGCTGTAAACGCGAAATACATTTAAAATGGAAATAAATGTAAAATACAGAGAGCAATGGATGTGTTCTAATAATCTGTTTAAGAGACTGCGGGAAATAGTAAATAATGCAAAATGAAGAGGTAAGCGAGTTGATCATGGACGAGAGAAGCAGAGAAGTACAGTATATTCAACAATTATTTATTGATGGGGAAATTACTGTAATATTTTCATCAACAAATGTAGGAATACAATATGAATGAATGAAAACTCAGAATTTTGACTGTAGCGAGACTTTAGTTTTAAAGTTCTGTATTTTTAACCTGTAGTATGTTTCTTGTAGTATAATAGTGTTTAAACTGCCGGGGAGCATGTGTGACGCATCACCTCTGTGCACGGAACACGAGGCTTCTTCTCCAGCTCCTTCAGGTCAATAGTGATCTTTTAGCCACATGACCTGTAACTGCCCCCTGCACCACTCTGTTGCTCTTCCTACTCATATGAAGTGCCCTACATGCCACAATCCTGTCATGTAGTCTGGGTTCCAGAATAGTTCTGCTTGCAAGCTCAGCCCTTAATTTTTCTGGTGTGATGTATGAAATTTGTTACTAAGTCAATAACTACCACTTCTTAGTTTTACCTTAAGTCCATTCTTGGAGAATTCTTGTAATACTGGTTGCAACTCAAATGCTAAAATGAAGTCACTCCGCAGATGAAGTCACATTGTTTAAAGTGCAAAGTGTGAACGGATGTTGTGGAACGGATGTGGAAATAACAAGATGGTGAAAAATGATTGATGAAATATTGGAAAAACTGAGTGAAGTGAGTGATGATGAAACAGCAATTTTAAGTGTGAAGGTAAGAAAGTGGGTGAATGTATAATATCTAAAGTAGGACTCTACTGGCTGACCACTTTGCTTATACCTGTTGAACGGCTCGTTGAAGCCAATATCTAATCAGCTATTCCTATGTTGGGAGCGCAATGTATTAAATCATTCAGATTCAGGTCAGAGGCTTCAGTTAATATTGACATCAAACACCAGAATTGGGAAGAAAGGTGATTTAAAGTGACTGAATATGGTATGATTGGTGCCATACAGGATGGTATGAGTATAGGATTTTCATGCAGAACTTTCTCTAGTGTTTACAGAGAATGGGCCAAAAAGGAGAACCATGCAGTGAGTGTGTCCGGTCTCTGTGCAGAAATGTCCTGTTGATGGCAAAGGTCAGAAAACAATGGCCAGACTGGTTCAAGTTGTTAGAAAGACAACAACTCAAATACCCCCTGGTTACAACCAAGGCATGCAGAAGAGCATCTCTGAATGAAGTACCTGTAAAACCTTGAAGCAGATGGGCTATTGCAGCAGAAGACCACACCAGGTGCTCCTCCTGTCAGCTAAGAACAGGAAACTGAGGCCACAATGGGCACAGGATCACCAAAATTGGACAGTGGAAGATTGGAAAAATGTTGCCT
>JAODUD010000019.1:737290-749305 GCA_026784285.1 Stomatorhinus walkeri | reverse complement strand
CAGACATTCACAGGGACTGGAAGAAGCAGCGGCTCGAGTGAAGCAGACATTCACAGGGACTGGAAGAAGCAGCGGCTCGAGTGAATCCCGAGTCCATGTTGTCTGTGTCTTTCAATGTCAGGGTCTTGGGGTGTCAACGAGTTTCAGTATCTTGATGGTTTGTTAAATGGATGCCCGTGCATCTAGCTGGTATTTATTTTTAAACCAGTGTCCTCAGATTTTTTGTCACCCAGCTGAAAGCGAGTAAGGAAATGGTGCTTTGCTTGCTGCAATTCCCTGAATGACAAACGGACACCCCAGCGCTGCCCCCTTAGTACTATCAGCAACTCTCAATATAAACATGCAAATCTGCTGCCTGAACTGTGCAGTCTTCTGCAGGGGCTATTCATCTCTTTACAAGTATTCATTTGCATCAGCAAGAGGACACATGCATCATTGCACGTCATTCTGAAACTAAATATTAATCAATTTTGCAGCGCGGATCAGTGATCAGCACAGAACAGGTCCTGCTAGAAAAAGGCCCCACTAAACATTTCAGGGGACGCTTCCAAATTTGCCGCAAGCGCCATAGCCTGGTACCCAAGGCCTGAGCCATTTTTGGCCTGAGCTGGTTCTGGACGCCCCCTAGGGGCATGGAGGAATCCCTGCCTGAAGTGTCTTGGAATTACAAATGTCCTTCAATGCCAAGGGATCCTGAAGGACGTATTCATGGTTATTTTAGTCACCTTAATTTCAGCTTTACATGGTTTTTATTTGTTTGTTATTACGAATTTTGGGTTTGTTGAGTCACCATCACAATAATATCATGTGCAAAAAAGCAAAACTGTTCATTAATAGTTCCTGATTAATAGTGTCCAGGCTGGAATTGCTGCTCTTTCGTTTTAAGCAGCAGTTCCCCTTTTAAATAGTGAAGCTCCTTGCTTGGTTTTCCTGAGCAGTACTGACATCATGCTCTGCTGTCATTACTCAGTCTCTGTGAGAGGATGTGCACAGCACTCCTGATAAAGCAGTCATCGTTGGAGCATTGCTTTTCTCTACATTTTGCAAAAGCAGAGTAATATGGATTAAGTATGTAAGTCCGGTGCTTTATTCTCCTCCAGGGGATGCACTGAAATGCGGCTAATGTTTACAGCACTTAATTTGTCTGCAATGCTAGCTCTGCTTTGCACTTTGAGTATAGAAATCCAATGTTTTCTTTCTCTGTAAGCCCAGGGAACCGCTTAGCTAGTTTGGTTTTAATTGGGAGTTAAGGACCAATCATTCTGCCAGCCTTGTTATTTGAACCAGTGACCTTCTGATCAGAAACACAGCGTCCCAAACCACCGAGTCACACATTGTATCTGTGGATTGGGTATAGAGCTATTTCCCAATCTGATGCATCTGTGCCATCTTAACACGAAAGCCCCTCAGGTGAAGCAGCCGTAATGGACCCACAGGGTTGAGATCCGTCTCGATGTTGAGATGAAGCCACTTAGGTTAGTCAGGTGACTCCAGCCGAAGGGGCAGGACGGCCGGGGGGTCGTCACATCCTGCTGGTCACATAGATGAACGATGACAAAGTGCTCCTTTCACGGCGCTGACAAATACAATGGGTGGACAGATGTTCCACATGGCAGTCGTGCCTCGGTGACTTCTGCAGCCTCCCCACAGAGAGGACAGCTACAGGTGCCCCTGAGCACCCCCTTCTGGACATGATGGTTTTTCATCTTATCAGCAGAATGTTATTCAGTGGTAGTGGTAAGTTTATAGTCATTATTACAGTTTACAAAAAAAAATTACTGTATTTGACAGACACATCAATACTATTCTTCTGATGAGGGAAAATGTTATTTCAGCAGTGTGTAAATTAGTCAGAATCAAAATGATAACAGGTTGTTCAGTTGTCGAAGCCAAAAATGTACTTCTTACTGACATAAACAAGAGTAGATTCTGACATAAATGCTCAGTTCTGTGCTACTGTAGAGACAGAAGTGCTCTTTTCAAGTTAGACAGGACAAATTCTGGTGGTCAGTAGTGTTAGGGGAAGTGAGGGCAAGCAGTTAATATCAGAGTACCATCAGACTCCATTTTGACAGAGAAGCCTGACACTTGGCTATTGGTTCCATGATTCCTTTATCGTGGAGGAAGGGGCCGCTTTCTGGTCATTATGGTCACCCCTGAGCCAACCAGAGCCCAACGTGCCCTACAGTGTTTCATTTTAATCTGAGGTAATGAAAGCACAGCTGCTCTCGCATTCACACGCTCCTGAAAGAGTCCCACCTCTCTGACTTGCACATCAATAAACCCAGTTAAGCGCTGAGAGAAGGCCGCCAAAACAGAACGAACGACAGTGTGAGCCCAAGGCGACAAGAAAACGCCTTGACGACCGATTGTTTGCGCCCTTCGATTTCAGTGTGGACAATCAAACGTTTGCCACCCAAAAAGGCACTCGCCTGTTAGCCTTATTACACTGGTTGAAATATTACATGTTGCGCTAGTTTGATGAACAGCCACATCTTCAGAAGCATGTTGCTGTCATCCTGCTATATTCAGCTGTAGATGTGTATGTGTGTGGGGGAGGGGGGGGGGGTTTCCAGAGATGGAAAGGAGTCAATTTACTTCTTGAAGGAACAAACTGATCATAGAAACGGTTCTGAAGGATTGCTTATAGGGAAGGACGTTGTAGATGTACCCCCAAATTCAACTGTGCACTTAAAAATTTCCATTAAAATTCAATTACCAAGAATCAGAGTTAGGAATTTCAGGTCCAGAAAGTACAAATCCAGTCCAAGATTTTGTTTCAACCAACAAGTTGAGTATTCTATGACTATGACTTTATATTCAATTACTTGTCTGAAACAAAATCTTGGTCTGGATTTGTACTTTCTGGGCCTGAAGTTTCCACCTCCATCCAAGAACAGATGAGCTCCTAATAGGAGGGGCCTGGGCCGCTGCGGACAGGGTCTGGGTTTGTGAGGCCCAAGCAGTGGCTCCTCCATGTTCTGGGGTTTTTATGAGGATACCTGGCATCCAGCCAGCCACCTGGAACAAGAAAAAGATGGTGATTTGGCTTTGCTGTTAAGTGAGATTGACCTCTGGGTACAGAAACCAAATGCAATCCATATAATGAAGACAACAGAGAAGAAACTTTCTGATACATAACAGAATTTCTTTACGCGAAACTACGTATGAGATGTTATTTTTAGCTTATTTATGATGGTTCTGTCATTGTCCCCTATGAAAGGGCAGCTTTTTGTATCCCTTTCCTTTATAAAACCACAATCTCTGAGAAAAAGGTCACTGTGCCATTGGTAGGTGCTGCTCTTTGCGCTGTCAGCTGACACACACATTTCCAGAAGGCGACAATCGCAACAGGCTTTCCCACAGACGCCTAATCACAGAGGTCCTGACATTTCGCTTATTACAGGCAACATCAATTACAAGAGCCGCCGTGCCGATCCGCATGATCTCAGCATCCTGATAAACGTTTATTTTGGGCTTGAACAGCTTCATCCATTAGCTGTACTGTTTGCTTAAACATCACATCGATTCAGTTTAACTACAGTCAATTTCAAATGGATCTGACATTCAGATATGACCTTAAAGTAGGCAACTCCTGAGCTATGATTAGGATTAAATTTTTCTTAATGAGGCTATTTTTTTTCCTGTGGGGGCTGTCCAACGAGATCAAGTCAGGATTGTCAGTAAAAATTAGATCACTTACTTTAAATCGCACAGGTTTAACTCGATTACTTAGAACCCACTAATTTGTGTAATTAATATCCTTTTCACATGAGGAGCAGGTTTATTAATAACAATTTATGCCTGTGCTCTGCGTCTCTCCTTAATGAAATGGCACAGAATGTAATCAGGCAGGTAATGTCATAATCAATGGGACGAAGCGTGATGTTAATTACGGTGATTATTAATTGTTACAGTCAGGGCTGAATGCCACACTCTGTCTGCCCCTTTGTCTCATTATTTATAGCAATCCGCAGATTTCAAAAGGCAAATCTAATTAGTGATTCAGCTACTGGGGACATGGGTCACAATGAGGCAGTATCAGGGCTGACAGCTGGCACCAGGAGTGCGCGCACTGCGGACGTCAGAACAAAACCTGCATTATCCGGCGTCCCTGCAACAACGGGAGATGTATGTATCGCTAACTAATAAATACGTTCAGAGTGGCGGCTTGCCATTGGGAACAATGGGGCGATGAAACGGCTGCTTGACGCCATTGTTAGCTCACAGGCGGGATTTATGTGTGTATGTCCAGGGACTTATGTCTACATCCAGTGGCAGGCGCAGAGCGACATCCTTTGAGACAGCGTTTCCTAATCCGGTCCTTGTAGACACTCTGTGGCTGCCAGTTTTTGCTCCCACCCAGCAGGGAGCAAAAATGTGGTCTGTCTGACAGGGAGCTCGGAAGGAGCAAAAACATGGAGCAGCTCTGGGTCCCCATGGACCGGATTGGGATACACCACTTTAAGATAATCCTGTTGCTCTTACACATCTGGGATCAGTGCAGGTGGCTGAGCAGTCCATTCCTGATCCCCAGGTCACTATTTCTGCTTGATCTTAACCTACTACAGTCTCATTATGCCTAAATGCATCCTTATGTCGCCAATGAATTATGCATTTCTGTAGGTCTGCGCATCAAGGCATGAAATAATCTAAGAGACAACACAGAAGGCCATCAGACAGCGGTTACTGAAGGTCCTGTGAGCCCAAAGCTGCTGGTTCAAATGCCAGAATAAGCACAGCCGGACCATACGAGTTACGTACTTGACCTGAATCCCCGTACCAGAAAAAACAATTCCTGCATTTTTTTTTTAACTAACACTGACACTAAATACCACACTTTTTCCTTCACTCATTACATTAAAGTACATGGATATCTTGGTAGAAAATAAATATGTTTGATGTTGAAAAACGTTCGTGTCAAGTTGAACCGTGTTCAGCAGATATGAATGCTTTAAGGTGTTGTTAGTATGATGAGGAAGTTGACTGTTCAGAGGTTAAAGTGTAGTGATGTATTGTGAAAGTCCTCAGAGGCAGTGGCAAGAATGAAGCTTAAGTCATGCAATCAGATTGTTCACCCGTCTTGGCAGCAAGGGGAAACTTCTATGTGAGTCCCTTTGTAACTCAGTTCCCTCTACAGCCACATGATGGACCTCCTCACATATACTGATAGTGCTCACTACTCAAAGACACAGAAGGTAGAGACTCAGACCAGCAAGAATCAAGCAAAGCAGGCTGTTCGTTGAGAATGACCATAGCATCACCATGTTCTGTTGATCTAATTAGCTAAACACCACATATTGGGAAATGGCCAATGTGATTGAATGGAATGACATGGCATCAGTATAGGGGGAAAGGTGACTCTTTGGCATGGATGTGATTGGCTGAGCGATGGTTTGGCATGGACATGATTGATTGGCTGGAGTAATGGTTTGGCATGGACATGATTGATTGGCTGGAGTGATAGTTTGGCATGGACATGATTGGCTGGAGTGATGGTTTGGCCTGGACACGATTGGCTGGAGTGATGGTTTGGCGTGGATGTAATTTAGTGGACATTCCCTCGCATTCTTTCATCTCTGAGTGACGGGCACCCAGTTTCCCTGTTGTTTAAACATACACTTTTACCCTGTTTTTTTAAACATTTGTTCCCCGTGAGGACAGTGTGTTTTACAGCTCAGCACAAGTGCATGAACCGCTCTGCTTTCTGAAGGCATCCTAGCAAACAAACACTGAAATGCTGTTTGGAGAGGAGCCCCCTGCTGTCGTCATCAGACAACACCTCCAGTAAACAAAAATACACAAACAAATTACATCTACCTTGGTTATCTTATTCGCCTGGTCACAGGCACGGTTTGTGGTTACAAAGGAATCCTATTCAACCTGCTTATCACAAAGCACCGCCAATGGCACGGAACTCTGGGAACAAGGTGCGTCAGTGATCAAAATCTCTTCTTCTTATCACCTTGGCAGGTTTGCTAAAGCAAAAATGTCCCCCCATCACCTGTTTAATCACTTTAAATCCTCTACTGCTGAACCTCCTGCTTTTTAATTGAGGTTAACCGAGATGTTAATTTCTATCAGCAGTGGCAGTGTTTACCATCACTCAAGGTTTGGGGGCCCCCTGTTGGCCACAACAAGTTACTACACCGTACTGACTTTTCATTGGGGCCCCAGATACAAGAAACTGGCCCCTGAATATACAAGCATTTCTTATTTGCGCAGCGTTTCTGTCCTGCTGCAGGCAGAGCCTAACCGTTTGAGGGAAGGGGTAAGATAAGCCATGGTGCTGTTTACAGTCCATCTGCTCTGATATTTGAATTAGCAACCCCCCCTCCTTGAACTTGAGTGAGAATAACAGCACTACAGCCCATCTGCTGAGCCAACACCCGCTCCCGCCAAACCTTCACACACAGTATGGCGATGCATATGCTGCGGAGAGAGCCACGCAACCGCCTGCATGCCAGCTGCTATGTTGACGTGCGTGGTTTCGCATTCTTCCACCCCTCCCATCAGTTTTTGTTACAGGAAGCAACAGAAGCCACTTCCCACCCCCAGATCCTTGGAGAATTTACATGACAATTCAAGTTTACATTTACACTTCATTTATTTACCAGACAGCTTTTATTCAAAACAATATACATGACCAGACTGGCCCTGGAGCAAATGAGGGTTAAGAGTGCAATGGTTAAATAAAGCCTGCCAACTCTGGTATTCGAACCAACAAACTTCGGATCACCGATACGGCATCCGAAACCGCCAAGCCAAGTTGACTTTGCCTGAAATACTGATCAGGCTATGAGCAGATAAATAGTAAATGAATGTCCTGACAGATGAACATACACTGAGATGCACCTTTTGGAAATGTTACCAGTATTCACCACGTCACCACTGAGTGGCAGGAATGTATTCAGGTAGGATGGCTGTCACTTCCTGGTCCGGACCTCAACTGTCCTCAGAAGCCGCAAAAGACAAGCCTGATTTCAGCCTGCCCACGGAATCACTGCGCCGTGCAAACCCGCCTACCACTGGAACCCCAGCATTCAGAAACCAAAGAGGACGCTGACAAAGTGTATAAGCATATTTACGCTGCTGCTCCAGCATCTTTGTAATGATGACCATTTGCTTTTCGGCATGCACAGCATGCACTTGCAAATCTCACACCCAACAAGGATGACAGAAACAAGCCAGCTTACCGGCAGCTGTCCCGGACAGGGTGACACGGCTCTATTTACTGCCACAGGTAACATGCAACAGGAGGACATGTTGGAAGGGGCCATTTTCATCAGTGCACTGCAAAGACAACTGGCAATGCCTGGTGGAATAACAGCCTGGGGGTTTTCCAGAGCGACAGGGCAGAGTCTTGCAAATATCAGTCACGGGGAGTCACCCACCACATATCTAACTTACATTTGTCTAAGAATAAGCCCAATTGTAGTAATGACGGGTGCTACTATGTTTGTTTGTGGAAGCCTTAATGAGAGGCTTTGCAGATGTACCAATAGTGCACACTTTTAACAGTTTGTCCTGCAGGCTTGTCTGTACCCAGGCTCATGAGAGCAAGAGGGAACTTAACGTCCTTCAGTCTCCTGGACACACTGGGAAAGATTGATAGAATTTCCATGGAAAACAGGATTGTTCTGTTGGTGCAGATACCGAGAGGGACACACATTGTTACTATGACTCTTTATTAAATTTCAAAAGCACTGCTTTGTCACATGAGCATAAACATGTAGCACTGCTATTCCCTAACACCCTGAGGTTGTGTGGTCACATCCTGTCTCTGCTCTGTGGGAAGTTGCATGCCGGATTCCTCGGGGTTCTCCAGTTTGTCCTGTAGTTCAAAGGGCCGGTTTGGATAAGTTACACGGAATCTCTCAATTCGCGTTTTTAATGTCGAGTCCCCACCAAGTGGAGCTTCTTGGTATTACATGCTTTGAATTTCCCCTCAAAACTGATGCCTGCACACAAAAACAATTGTTTAGGGAGATGATATCAGACACATTTACACAACACGAAAACTACAAACTCCAACTATTGTTCTAGTAACATGACAATACCTGATAATAATAGTAGGATCCCAGGGAGAGTAGGAATAAGTGACTGACAGACTGGTGCAGAGCATCACTGCCTTTTTATAGGATCCCTTTTTATAACATGAAAGCAACAGTAAAAGAAAAAAGTTTTTAATCAAAATGAAAATTTGTTAAAAAATAAAACAGCATTTTAAGTCTTGACTCACTGAATTGTTAATTTTCTTACACCTGTAAATAAGGATCAACATAAGGTCCCAAATCAGAGATCACTCAGTGGTATTTATGAAAGGTTCTATACACATTTCATTGTTAACCCCTCCCCCCAGACACATTTTGAAAAGGAAACAAGTTTAGAGAAGAGCTACAGAAATAACTCCAGATCTGAAACTAATGGAAATGTGAGGAACGGGTAACAAATAGCGATAGATGAGAACCATTAAATCTCTATAGTCATTCAGCGGATTCAAATACCAATACTTACTCAACACAAGGCCACAAATGGAAATTAAATTAAAAATCAGAAAAAACACATACATGCCGTATTGAGTGTACCGTGCTCTGATTGGTTGAAATCCCCCCCAGTCATCCTGGATGAGATACCATCATCCTAAAAATGACACAAGGCTACACATTAACAAACTAGGATTTTAAAAGAGGTTGTAAATGTATGACTGTCATGGTGCAGTAACAGTGGCTATGGTTAAAATGGGTGTCATCAGCTAGGTTTTAGGCAAATCTCACCGATTAGAATAATTTCTCTACGGATGTAAACTGAATTTAGCAGCTGAAAAAACAATTTAAGGAAGATCATTCTTAATATATTAGCCAGTTGCTATATTTGAATAAGACGGAAGAATGACCGGGGAAGGCTAAAGTACTGAAGCTTTATAAGAACGGGCAACAAAAATGATGATACGATAATGGTATGATAAACCGATCGCGATTTACTTGCCCAAAACCAAATTCTAACCAAAGAGGGCAAATGCTGTAAAGAGTTATCATTCCAGGACAGTGCTGCAAAGATGCCAACTAATTAATAAAAATATCCATACAAGAATCGGCCGAAACAGAAACATTTCCTTTCATTTTGTAACCTACGCAGTGACACTCAATGTGTAAGCATGAGACAGTCCTTGACAAAGTCATTATTCTGCAGTTACAGCTTTTAATATCTAAAGATCAAAAAGTCACTACCGAATACAAGAAGAGGTGCAAAAGCTGGTATCCACTGTGTGCCCGAGCGCTCGCTCCCTAATCACCGCTAATCGCACCCCTCAAAACCAATTCTCTCATATTCCTTTCAAAGCCACTTAACAGAGAAAAGAGGCGCCAGAGGGGACATAAATCGACCGCACTTGTTTCTGAAGAGTGTCATTAGAAGCTTTTGTCACCCAGCACAAAGCCAGCTGTCAATAGGGAGAACGCCGTCAAGGTGCGCAGACTGCGCGTCACCGGGAGCGCGCATCCATACAGCGCTACAGGATAGTGTTACTTCAATGGACCTGCAAGGTAAATAGTGCTAGATGGCTGTATATTCAATAGTAACGATATCTATAATAACAATTGTCCAAAAACATATTATTAATAAGAAACACGTCTAAAATGATATTAACGAAAGCGATTACATGAATAACAAATTATATAAAATGAAGGCCTTGTACAAACAACGGAAGACGATTAACTTCAGTTGTAAATTTGGGGAACGAAGTCTTCTGTTAGCCACCACAACAGCCTCATTCTAGAAATGTTTTTCTCAGCAAACTGACTTCTGTCCTCCCGAGGCGAATGAGAAATGTGGCCATAATACACATATATTCATAAGGCCTCAGTAGACTTACATTATCAGCCTCGCTCTGGTCAAAAAGTGGCTTGAGGCTAGGCGTTAGGACGGTACAGACCTACCGAGACATTCAAAGGGCACATTCTAAGTTTTCAAGTCTCACTACATCAATATCCGAGCAAACACCGTTTCTCGGTTGTGCATTAGCAACGGGGGCACAACAAAAACTCAATTTACTACCGCTGGGCCAGATGCATTGATGGGGGCTATACCTAACTCTACCACTAGGTGGCAGTGGCAGGTCTCAAATTTTGAAAGCGAATCCTTCAAATAGCTCCGAGGTACAAAAATGTACAAAACGTTAGAACTATCCCCGGTTTCCCCTATTGTATTTGTCCTATTGTATAGTTACCCCCCCCCCCCAAAAAAACAGCTGGGTAGGTCAGAATCTATTTACTCTCGTAGTCGCAATGGAGTCAAAATCATCTGCTGGAAATGTTCTACCGCTTTGTTAACATACTGGTTTTCTACTTGTGCATGTGGTTTTAAGTAAGGCATAACTGGAAGACAGCTAGTGGTGACTTACAGGCACGTGCAGGGGGGCTTAGTGTGCCTTAACACCTGCCACTTTTTAAAGTGCTCCCCCGTATCCAAGGTCCCGAGCGCACCTTTTCGATCACCGATCACTCAAAGATTCTCCAGGCGTACCCTCCCCGGTCAACTAAATTTACCGAAACCCCTACCCCGGCCGAGGACCTGCCCCTCGAAAATTCTCTGCACGGAGCTGGTGTCATCAATATGTTTCTTTAAGCATTTTATTTATACAAGATGTAGCTTTTACAAAAAAGATACCCAAAATATTTAATCAGTACCATTTAAACAATAATTTAAGAATAAAAAAGTGTTCCCCTAAAGCTAAACAGTTTCACTTCCTCAACAGCAAATCTCCTCCCACCCAATGCGGGACTCGAAGCATACCATTTTCAGTCCGGTCGCTAACCATGATTATTCGAGACCGAGAAGTTAAAGAATGACGGGCTGAGCGCGGGGACAGGTGTCCTGACAGCCACTTAATGGGACTTAATGGGTAAGTGCTTGTGCTTTTCGAGCGCTTATTGTTGTGATCGCATATTTAAAATATCAGATGAGGTTCCTGATTTCGATCTTCAGCCGAGGAAACAAAGCTCGCGACGGCGTCAGGTTAAACTCTTCCCCTTTTCGTGCAAATGCTGCCTCGAAACATTGCGACAGGGTTGGAGGAAATCCGGTTTTTCATTTGGACTGTACAAAGGAGGATAATCGTTAATAGGCCTATAAATCTTAGCGGAAAACAGGTTTTCCTCAATTCAAGCACAGCAAAAGCATAACTTGTGAAGACTGCAAGCAAAACTATTTGGTAAAGTATTTATGGATTTATAATAGTGAAGATTATAAGATTGGCTGACGATTTGCTGAAAGCCCTTTAGTATTAAGACTGATATTAATTCTGTATGTTCTTTTCCCATTGAAAGAAACCATTACTTTTTCTTAATCGTCTTGTCTAACCTCGCTGTCTATTTAGTCAGGATGGCAGAGTGGTCAGCCCAAAGAGGGGGCTTACCTGCCAATCAGGACAATACCCCGCCAGCCCAATTCACCCTGCCTCATCCTCACGTCGCAGACAGGAAGGATCCAGGCTGTTGTCTGTCACAGGGCTATGATGGCACTGTCACTTTGGGTCAGTGAATCAGCTTCAGAGCTATGGCTATAGCAAGAGAGATGGGGGGCATATGCAGCTAAGCATGGTGTCTGTGTGTGCTCCACACAGAGCCCAGTCCTGGGTCCAGCTCCGCCATGACCACCAGGGAGCTGCAACAGCACTGGCGGGCCCTGAAACCGAGGCGTAAGCCAGCCAGGCTGCTCTTTGACGTGCCCTCATCCCGTACAGTGGAGCAAAATTTGTCCAAATATGTGGTGAGTAACACGCGCGCAGGCAGTGCTGGTGAGTAACACGCGCAGGCAGTGCTGGTAAGTAACACGCGCAGGCAGTGCTGGTGAGTAACACGCGCGCAGGCAGTGCTGGTGAGTAACACGCGCGCAGGCAGTGCTGGTGAGTAACATGCGCAGGCAGTGCTGGTGAGTAACACGCGCGCAGGCAGTGCTGGTGAGTAACACGCGCGCAGACAGTGCTGGTGAGTAACACGCGCGCAGGCAGTGCTG
>JAODUD010000019.1:721969-737169 GCA_026784285.1 Stomatorhinus walkeri | reverse complement strand
GGGGTATGGCTCACGAATGCCCCCTCATGACATCAACCCTGCATACAAAGTATTCAGGGCCAGCCATAGGTATAATGAACTAAATTGTCCGTGGTGTTGTTTGCATGCGGGTTATTTACCACATTGTGGGGACCAAATGTCCAAACGACACGGTAAAACCTGTTACCTTTTAGCTTGTGTGGACATTATTCAGGTCCCCGCAATATAAACCTCAATTTAAAAACAAAATCTGTGACTGCAATCAGTAGCCAAAAGTCTTGTATTTTGTTTGGTTACCTGTGGTTAAGGTTAGGGCTGGATAGGGGTTAGGGTTATTATAGGTAGGGTTAGGGTTATGCCCATGGAAATTAATGGAGGGTCCCCACAATGATAGGAATATATGAACTGTAGGGGTTCAATAAAAATTGTGCTTGGGTCAGCCTTGCGTAAGTGTTTACATTTATTTAACAAACACTTTTATAAAGTGATGTAGAGCTGAGAACGCAGGGTCAGACAGTCCCTGAGGCAAGCAGACTTACGGGTGCAATGGTGAGATCACTCTGCCGGCCCACAGAGCCAAATACCACTGCTTTAATTAGAACTTAACTCACAAGGAAAACGAATGAAAAGAAACGGTACATAAATCAGCCACATAGGTGATTCTAGGCTCTTCTCCCAAGATGAATGGGCCCAACCAGTTAATTATTACACATTGATATGACTAACACAAGCCACAATTTCAGAAATAACATTTTTCTAATATAGTTTGCTTTTACTGAACTTAATATCTTCAAGTAGCATTTCCATCTGGCCAGTAGGGGGAGCAATTACACCCCAGTAAAATCATCCAGCATCAGACGTGAAAACAGGGGTGGGCAATCTTATCCGCAAAGGGCCGGTGTGTTTGCAGGTTTATGGGGTAACCTTTAGGTCAGCTATTCAAACCCAGGTGTGAAGACTCTTCAGCCAATCAGTCCTCTAATTAGTGACCTAATTAGGGAGTTGCAGCGAAAACCTGCACTTACAAAGACTGTGGCCTGGCGCTTCCCTCACAGGTGTACCAGATCGTGCTAATCAAGTCGGGCAGCTACGACTCCAAGCAGGTTTTCATCGAGAGGCGCTACAGTGACTTTGAGCGTCTGCACCAGCAACTGCTGCGGGACTTCAGCGAAGAGTTAGAGGATGTGGGGCTTCCTAGGAAGAGGCTTACGGGCAACTTTGCTGAGGGGAGCATCGCTGAGCGCCGTGTGGCCTTCAAAGATTACCTGGCACAGCTGTACGCCATCCGCTGCATCAGGCAGTCACCCATCTTCCTCGACTTTTTCACCAGGCCGGAACTGCGGCTGGCCCATAGTTGTCTGCGGGGTGGGCAGTACAGCCAGGCGCTTGAGAGACTTCTGCATGTCCTCGACCTGCAGGAGAAGCTCACGCAGCACTCGCGCTGCCTCCTAGTCCCTACGCTGTGCACCATCATGGTTTGTCAACGTGACCTGGACGACCCTACCCGTGCCTTTGAAACTGGCCAGCAAGTCATGCCTCTGGTACGTCGCTACGGCCTCGACAAGTACCGCTGCCCCCTGCTGGCCATGCTGCTGGATCTCGGCTACCAGCTAGGCCAGCCCATCGCCCACCTGCAGGAGGAGCTTTCCCAGGTGAGGAACGCTGAGAGGGGCCTGGTGTCAACGCTCTCCCTGAAGGAGTTAATGGTACAGGAGTTCACAGAATGATCTGGAATGTGGACTTAAAACAGCATCTGAAATAGTGAGATGATTAATTACACACAGGATCTTTTAAGTCGTGTCACTGATGAAAGTGAATGTGTTTAAGCCAGATGCGTCGTACTCCGCATTTTTTGGACTGGCAGAGAAATCGCATTGTCCACATTGACTCAAACTACACGTCCTTCAAATAGTCATTAAGCACCATGAAAAGAAGAAAATTTGGCTAAAAGATCATTTTCCCGAAGGTGATTAATAAAGTATCATTGTTCACGTTTCACTTTTAACTGTAATGACCATGGCTTGCACAAAAGGCTAACTAAAACCGCAGTACTCTCACTGTACAGCATCAGGACACGTTAAAAACAACGAGTCAGCGGCAATGCCTGGAAACCACCACTTGGGGGGGCTGTTATGTTTACTGAAACTTCCAGATTACCTTCATTTCGCTTACCCAACCGTTTAAAGAGCACAGAAGCACGAGTTAATACATTTTTGATTTCCAATTCAAATGTATATATGCGACTGGAAAATAAGTGGTTATGAACACCAGAATTTTGTCGGTGAATTTATTTATGAGTCCATGCAGAATTCCTGCCAGCACATTGTCATTCTCTGTCAGCTTAAATAAGCAGTCAGACTACCTGGGAACAAACAGAGCTGAAAAGGGGTGGAAGTCAGACATCAGAAAGTGAGAGAAAAACAGGCAAAAATAATTGGTTGGCCTTTAGGGGTCTGTATCCAGCATGCAGCGTTTCTGATGAAATCTTAAAAGAGCTCATCAAACGCACATCAGTGGAAATGCAGGTCATTCTGTTTGCCATTTCCTCTTCCTGCTTTCTTTCATCTGAAAAATAAAATGTTATCTGAGGGCTTTTTTTGGACTGTGTGTTTTTTTTCAACACCAGCCCATGTTCTGTGATTAGATTATTGCCCCCCTCCCCCTCCACACGATTAAGAAGAAACCCTTCAAAAGCCATAATGAAGAACGTGCCGGGATAGCGGCTGGGGAGGGGGTGGGGGAGTCCGAAAGCGGGACACCAGCACGGGATGGATCCTCTGTTGCTGAGGTACCTTTTCCAATGGTCCGCTACTGCCGCTCGCTGTCTACTCGCCCGTTTGGTCCCTGAAACGGCCATCGGCCTCGATCGCACGTTACGCACTCACAGCTGTTTGGCCACGATATATTTAGCTGGTCTCCGGGACCAAACGAAACAATAACACGACACTATTTGCGATCAAGAACATTCTCCAGTATGTGCGTTATTCACGGAGACATATATTTTAAAACAACGAGAATGCAGTATTGTAAGACGCCACTGGAATGCTTGGAGAGAGATAAAAAAGCATTCCGGCCCAGTGACACCTAACTTCTGGTGGTACAGCGTGGCAGAAGTCCATTCGCCGATATTAGAAGCAAAGGCAGCAATCGGTATTAAGTTGCACTTAATGTGCTGCAGTTCCGGACCCCACATTTGATATAGGCCTATGGTCTGCTGTCTGATAGCATCTCAGGCACTAAGCCGACGGCACGGGGCTGTTTGGACCTGGCATCGTCCAGTCCTTTTTGTTCAAATAAATGTACTATAAAAATATGCGGCAGGATCGTCTTGCGTTCACCGCCCTACTCTGCGGAAAATATGGTAATACTGTCCTCAGAAAAATGACTTTATACTCAGTTACGCACACAGCGTTTGCTCTGATTGTGTGCCTCTTATTACACAAAATCACTTTCAAGTGATGTAAATTTAGGACTGCTTCGTTTTTGCGGAAATTCATTTGAAAATGGATTCTTTTAAATCTGCCTGCGTTCTGCTAGCGAGCCGCTGATTTACCTTCGTGCCGTCAGAGGTGCTGCTGACCCGAGGGTGGGAAATAAATAAATAAATAAACAAACAAACAAACAAATTACATGTACAACTCTTGAAAGTCGTGGATTTGCGGTGCCATTGTGAAGCCCAGATTAAGGGCCAGTGGGATCTGGGGGGGGGGGGGGCAGAGCACAGGGAGACGGGGCTCTGTCCATCACACCCACCAAGAGCAAAGTGAAGCACCCCCTTTCATACAATCACACACAGCGCTTGGCGTCTGCGGCCCCTTTGAACGCTCAGTCTAGAGATACGCCATCAAGTCTACGAAATCCCACTGATGCTTATAGTTTTTTTTTTTTAATGCAGTCTGGCTTTTAAACTGTAAACCTTTGGTGCATATAATAAGATGCAAAACTGTACTTCTGACTACCTTAAAAGTTGGCTTCACTCTTGGTTCTGGGTCATCCATTGAAAAACCAGGCCTGGTCAAACTTCAGATTCTTGGTAGAATTAAAAAGGGGATTAAAAGAAATAGGCGCAGATGGGGAAAAGGCTGTTGCGACAAATATCCTTCATATTTGTATGAATACGATCCATTGATGTTCACCAGGACAGGGTGAAACATCTACATTTTATTTTGCAGACACTTATCTAACGGGGATGGCGTGGTGGTCCTGAGCCAGCAACTGGAAGGGCACTGGGTCAAATCCTGCAAATGCCCAGAGTGATTCTACTCTGTTGGGTACCTGAACAAGGCCTTTAACCTGCAATTGTTTCATCCTGGGTATGACATCTACATCCAACCCTATAAGGAGGTCCTCCAACAAACAGGGAATAACTTGGGGGTTGGGGGCAGGATGGGCACTCCAGCCATTGGAAAAAGTCACACTGTTCCATTTGGACTAATGTGGTGCTGAGGTATCACCCACTGCATGGCTGCACTCAGGTTCTCATCCCCGAGTGGTTTGTGATGAGGTGGGTGCAGCAACACACTGTAATTAGTGCATGCTCCATACCTCTCTCTCTTTATCCGAAGTGACATTTTTTAGTAAAAGCTGGGTCAGATAGTCCCAGTTGAGTCTCTTCCAGTTGTGGGACTTGAACCAGTGACCCACTGATCACGGGCACAGCATCCTGAACCACTGAGCCCCACAGCTACTCTACCATGTGTGGTATGTGTGTTTCTGTTGTTGAAATGATTAATAAACATAGTGCTTTAGACAGACTCACCGAAATGGTCTCCACGGCTAACTTTCAGTCTGCCAGTCCGCTCCTGTTTTGTAGAGTCAGTGTGGGGGGGGGGCATTCGGCACACCTCTCCTTCTCCATCATGGCGTTTGACACAGTAACAAGCTGCCCGTTGAGCTCCAACACCAAAAGCGCCGCCTGACAGGCATCTGGGGGAGCTTCTCAAGCGCAGCCAGTGTTTATCTCGCACAGATGTGTGGCGATGAACGGGAAGGCGAAAAGAAAAAAAAAAGGCTTGATTTTTTACCAGCCCACGTCGAACATGTGAGGTGGGTCTTCAGGAAAGTCCCTGGGGAAAGATGGAGTGGGAGACGGGCTTTCACAGGGAGATCCGCTTCTCTTTTCCCACCGAACACATGCAGCACAGATCCTGCATCCAATGTGGGGAAAATGTTCCTTAAAATGTGGTTGACTTCATATTGAAGCAGTCTCTCTGCCCATCTGGGCTCATTAGAACTCCCAAGGGTGCGACGAGCCAATAAATGTCACCCCACCCTACGCATTCAGACTCCAACCATATGCATCTTTCATTTCATTATATTAAAAACACATGCGGTGTCGTTCATTAGGACTCCATGACACCGGGCTCTCTAATGAGGTGATGTTCTAGTTATGATTTATAAGCCTTTCAGTGACCAGACATCGCCGGTGTTGAGATTATGCTACAACGTAAAGGAAATCTCGCTGGAGATAAGCAGCGGATTGTCGAGATTAGCATTTAGCTTGCGTGACACGTGTGTGGTAAATGTTGTTAATCAAGTGATTTTCAAAACAAAGTAGACGTCCATGTTTTTCCTCTAAATAAGGAAACACCAGAAATGACACAGGCTAGGGAACATCTATCAGGATTATCTCTGAGTGGCATCCAGATGGTCACAACTTGAGTAATTAAAACCAGATTGTTTTGTTCCAGAGGGACCGCTACCTTGGTAAGGTTTTGTTGGATTCCTTGAGACTTATCAGTCATGCATTTGTGACAGAACTCTAAAGCTTGGGGTGGGCAAAAAAATCCATTATGACACGTTACTTTGTCTGTCTCTCATCGGGCATGTATGAGAAAAGCTGCAAGCGCCAGCCCCCTTCCAGATAACCAGGGGCACGATCCAGCGTCGGTCTGCAGCTGGGCAGTGCCGCTATCACTCAGCGCCTTCCGGCATCTGTTCAGCTGGCTGCTGGACTCATTAGTATGGACACTGATTAATACCAGTAGGGGCCCTACAATCAGCCAGGACCACGTGCTATTTAGTTGCAGATAAAAGAGCATCACTGCTATAGAATATAGGCCGCATCACAGAATAGCAAGTAGCCTGTCTTTCTTTCCTTTCAATACATCTGTTCCCTAGTCTTTTCACCCTTTAAAAACATCTAAAAGGCAAGGGTTCCGATAGTCATTGGGACCCTTCCCTGCTTTACATGGTCATAATTTCGTTTGATGTTTGCAAAGGGCAGCAGATATGAGCTAACTAGAGGCCAACAACATTACGGTGGAGTCGCAGCTGCACCCTCTGACAGCGCTTGATAGAAACCAGGCAGGCTATTGTGTTACCAGCAATCACTGGAAAGTTAATTGTTGCGCTTTGCAACATGGGGGAAAATGCAATGTGGTCATATCGCTGCTAGCTCCCTTTTTTGGAGGGGGGGGAGCTGTTTTAGGCAGCTGGAAGCCCCGGAGGAAGGATGAAAAGGACAGATGTGATAATAGCGTACAAAACACTCAGAAAAGGCAAGGAATCCATGTGTGAGACCAGTACGAGTTGCCAGTTTGTTCTGTCTGGAGCCAAGGTCACAGCTAAGACCTTCACTGCACAGCCTGAGTCAGACTTCACTTCCTATTTCCCTTTAAAAATACACAATGCAAGAAAACAACCAAATATCTCACAGGTTCCAATTAACAGGAAGATAATGATGTATTATTATATGGACTAATAGAGGAGTGACACATATGTATATTTGAATCAAAATAACTCTGATTCATCTCTGGGTGGGAAAAATGATCAAATTTCATATTTAATATATAATAACCTAATGTTAAATATAAAGAACAGCTTATACTTATAAAAATCAAATGCATTCTTTTGTATAAAATGAAGATAAAACCATTCTCCTAAAGCAAGAAGTAAATTATTATTATAATTATTAATAATAATCATGACCATCATTATTATTACTTGCTGATGAGCATTGAGCCATGTGGCTAATTTAAAAAGCACTTTGCTTGAGACAGCAAAAATGTCTCTGCGGCCACATCAAGGACCTTCAGGAACCGGGCCGAACACCAGCACCCAATGGCAATCAAGGAAGCCGGCCAATGAACCGCCTTCTCCAGATTCTGGCGACGGCCGTTAAATATGTAGGAAACAAATTGGCGCACCGGTTGGATTGGCGGCCCGGTTAAAAGTGTGGGCTGTTAGCTACGGCCCGCCGGCTTGTCGGACCTTCATTACCCCTCTGTTCTGCTTTCATCTTCAGCCCCTGCACTGGCACCTTACAGCCTGACATCTCCCCATTCATGCTGTACCTTAAAGAGCTTGCTGCGACATCAAAGAGGAGGAGACGCCTTTGATGTTACAGAAAAGAAAGAAGCCAATGATTTACCGAAAACCAATGAAAGTTTCAGTTGCTCTTTTCTCTTCCTGCTCTAAAAAGAAAACCTCCACTTTTTTTTTGCCTGCAGTTTGGGAAACTTTTTATATGTCCTAGTCCATGGCACTGTGTAGATCTGTCACCCTTTATTTGAGGTGACACAATGAATGTTGAGGTTTACAGGGGTCTGTATGTCCACCTCGCGCGTCCCTCTACACCTGTCCTACCCGACTGCGATTCCACATACAGAAAGTCGTCAAGTGAATCAGGACGCTCTTACAAGACAATTTTCCCCCTGGACCTTCCTTGGAATTTGTTCAAAAAGAGATACAATGAATTCACATTTATTTCATGGGTACGTGTAGAGAGATACAGTACTGCACGGGGTTCATGCCCAACACTGAGGACGAAGGTGCAAAAGTTAATTCTTTATATTTTGCCTAATGAGTCATAAATCTGCTAACGTGTCATATGAGCTGTATTTTGCAGACATAAATATTTATATCAGTAAACAAAAAGGAGATTCACTTGCTTCTGTTTTTCTGGCCAAATTCAATCTTTACTGGAACAAGGGCATGGGTTCAAATCCCCAGCTTTCAGAACCAGGGGATATGGACCCCTGATAAGGCAGATCAGCCAAATCCAAGAGCATTTAGCCTACACTGGAAGCTTGCTGTCGTATTATTTTGTTTGCCCATTAGGTTTAAACCCATAAAAAAATCCCTGAAAAATCACTGAAATTTCTAGGTCACTATGGTTCAGGTCTCAGGCTCCGTTTCATAATTCACTAGTTCACGTATGTCTTCATGTTGTTAGCAGACTGATTATTTATTCTGACAAACAGCTTTCATGGGACCACCTGCACCAATGAATGCTAACATTTGGTGAAAAGATCATTGATACATCTACTCGCTCTCCACAGAGTTCAAAATACCTGTATGTCAGATTGCTTTTCAAGATACTAAATCTGAGTACATTTGCAATCATATTTTAAAGAAGGCCTTTATAAATAAAACACAATATTGTGTCAAAGATTTTGTTTCACCTAGCCAGTTGAACAAGTTATAGTCACAGAGTACTTTAATGGGTGGTTGAAACAAAATCTTGCTCTGGATTTTTACTTTCTGGACCGGAACTATCCACCTCTGATTGTGTCAGACCTATTTTCTAAACCCGTGTGTCTTTTTCATGGTTGTGGGGGTCTGGAGCCATTGGTCACAATGCATAGAATAGCCTTGGAGGGGGCATCAGCCCATTACATGTGTACACACACAATATTTGGGTATTCTAATTTCCCTTAGCATGTTTTTGGACTGGGGGGGGGGGGGGTGCTGGAGAACATAAAAGAAACTCCTGTCCATGGGCCACCCCCCAACTCCATGGGTGCATCCATGCATCTATAAATCTATAAAAAGGTGGTGGGGGGAACCTTCCTATATCATCAACAGACCCATAAGTGGAATGCTGGGATGCACCTCACCCTGGCCACGCAAAGCTTCGCAAAGTCGCAAATCCCATTAAACTTTAATAAACTAGCAAGATTCCATCTTTAGCACTTTTGATTCCCTTTACTCAGTTACGGAATGTAACAGTTACCGTGCAGCTTTATTAGTGCTGTCCTCACAGTGCATAAAAGCCCACCACAGCAATTAGCCTTAATTCCTTTTTCTTTCTTTTCTTGCTTCGGGCCACCAAACACAGGCGTATTCCGATCATTGGTATTACACCGTGGATCTGCTTTGAAGTTTTAAGATACTGTAAGAAAAAGGACCCACTTATCTGCACATTAAAAAATGTTCAAAGCATATAAATACTCTGGAACAAATGTAGAATATCATTGGTTTAGCTCCCCCCCCCCCCCCCAACTCTGTGCAGCTGTATTCATAACAAGGTACCTTGTGTCCTCCTCATCGTTAGCATTTTACCATCTTCTCTCCAAGAGAAGAGTCACCCTACTGTGCCAATCCACACTTCAAAGCACCCCGGCTATCTGCAGGAGACAAAGCGCAAACCGAAAGCATATGGCCGCATGTCACGTTCCTGCATTTTTCAGGCAATATCATAGCTTCTCTGCTTTCAGGGGTAACATGATAGTTATCTCCACTCCTCCTCCTCTAAGAGCACGAAACTTCATAATGGGTAACATGGTACGCGGTGTTTCGGGGGCATTGTCCTGATCGGGTAATCCTTCATTTTTAGGAGAGGGAACAGAACTGTAGAGGAAGACAAATGATATTTTAAAAGTCCAGTCCAATGAATTCATGTTACAGTAGCGCAAGCAGAGCTGCCCGCTAAGGGGGGAGTGAGAAACCACCTCCTTCAAAGAGCAAATATGGGGGCAGGTTGCACATGGGACACATCTGGCCCAAAAGGCAAATGCTCGCTCGTCCACATTGCGCACTCAGGCGCTTGTGTGGCCTGCCTGCACCAAATTCCACATAAAACAGCACCTCTGCCTGGTTGGTCGGTCTGCGCTCAGCCTTAATTAAGCATAATATTGCCTTTAAGTGTCCTTAATTATATTAATGTCTGAACTGCACATCTTACTATAAACCATGGTGATTAGAATTATATATTACAGCCGCAGCAAAGTTGCTTTTATCTAAAGTATGTTATTGCGGGAGGAAATGCTTGAGAATTTAACAACAGGAAACATGTGGGACCAGTCAGGGACCTCCCACCATCGTGGTATGAGAAATTACACACAGCATGCACATTAGCAACAGTGGTGGTGGCCATGATTCTTATGAATAAATTTCCCAGTTTGGAGAACATCACAGTCACAAGCATGAGCCTTGCAGATTTCCAGCACATCGGCAGCTACCTACACATTTGCAAACAAGGTAATTAAAAAATAAAATTCCATTTAAAGATATGTTTCATTTCAAACAAAAGTAATTACGTGTAAAGTATTAGAATACGGGTTAAGTATACGGGTGGTCATGGAGGCTTTGTGCGATTATGACATTCCTCCAGAGCATCCCAAACATTCAGAGATGATCTACATTCCCAAGTATAGGAGGCTCAATGCAAATTCCAGACTGGGCTCTTGTGTGGCTCTCTGGGTTATAATGCTGCACCCATGACCGGAAGGTTGCAGGTTCACATTCTGTGGCTAGCAGTGCGATTGCACAGTTAGGCCCGTGAGCAAAGTCCTTAACCACAATTGCTCCATGGCCAACCCTACGTCCTCAATTGTACATTGAGAAAAGCATCTGCTCGATAAAATAAATGTTGTAGTAACATTTATTTATCGTTGTGCTTAAGTGTAAAGTCTAGGACACCACACTGTCCCTCCCCAGCCGGCAAAGTTCATTCAGCTCATCACTCCATGAGCCTTTGCTTCAAAAGGCTGGCGACCATCACATGACATCGCTGTGTTTGTGCGGGGGGGTGCGCCCATCCACGGTTTTTCTGCTTCATCCCAGCTTCTCCAAAAAAGCAGTACTCACTTTACAGTTCTGTCCATGACGGCTGGCGCAAATCCGTGTCTAACAGCCGTGACCTCGGAGCCATTCAGTCAGCACAGAGGAAACAGAAAGGACCCATTGAATAGTAGCACAAAGAGTCTTCCTGCTATCACGTTTAAAGTCTAGGACCCCTATTGTCCATAGTGGTTTGACTCCAGGAAAAACAGTGTTAAAACGTAACACAGGTCACATGGCATGTAGGGGAAATGGTTCTCAGAGTCACACAAAACCGTTCAACTGTCATCCAGATTCCTGCAACATGCTGGCAACAACTTTCAGCTGCTATGGGTGACAAATTAACTAGGACACAGTGAGCAAGTTAGGCAAACAGCGTGCTAGCATGAAATTTATTTGAAAATAAATACAAAAGATTTAAACAGTTTAAATTTCAACTAGCTAAAAATTTAATGAAAGGGTTTCTCTCTTGGCACAGTTTTGTTATGAAATAAATAAAGCATTAAAATCAAAACCATCTATATTTACTATTCGAGCAGGGAAAAATAAAAAAGGGAAAATACTTCTGAGGCTGACAAGTGACAAGTGTTAGAGTCTCGATTCATGATTTGCACTAGAAAGCACTAAAATACCTATTCCTGGCAGCCTTGACTGACACGGTGAAACCAGTTGAGGCAGTGATAGACAGAGGTGACAGGTCTGCATACATAGCATCTGTTATTTTATTAATATAAATAAGCTTATACTTCTTACAAGATTCGCGAACATCCCTTCCACAGTGCTTCAAATACAGTATTTACATTAGCTTTTTTTTTTTTTTAATTGTAGGTACGTGAACCCAGGTTAACATGGTGGTGCACATCTGAAAGATTATCTGGGATTTTGTGAAGTATTTACCCAGGTGACAGTACAGTATCTCAGCATGAAAACACAAGCTTGACTTTTTTCAAGAGACTATGAAGTCTTTTTGTATTACGGGAACATAATTACAGCAGAGTCTGCTTCCAACCCCTCAGAGACTCCCACCTTGGCCGTCCCTACATGAGTCATGTCAGTTTAACCCTTAAATGGATGATATGAGATGACGACGAGAAGATCGAGGACTCTGCCAAAGTGAAAGCTCACCGGTTTCTAACAGAACAGCTGACATTTCGGTACTTCTGTCCCACTGGATTGGACAGGGCTCAGGGAGACTGTGGACACAGTGAACATGGCCCAGAGCCAAAGCGTGGCCTGTTTTCCTCCAGTCCTGGACCCCACTGATCAGGAGCTCTGGTTTCCCTCCAATTTCACTGCCTTCATCCCAGCGGCAGCCATGACCCCCGATGATGGCGTGTTTTGGAGGTGCTTTGTTTAACATTTTTCCATAACAGCTATTAATAAATGAGAGCAGATTCCGGTGGGAGATTCCATCTGAAGGGCTAGAGACCATATCGGGCCGCAGTCGCGACTCCCCCGCAGAGGGGGACCTGGGGTTCCATCGGGGTCTCTACAACCGACAGCTCGCAGCTGCGGGAGACCGTCGACTTTCACAGATGGCAGGACGTGCAAGGAATTCCTGTGGGGAGAAAAACGCCCATGTTTCTACCCCTGCCTCCTGTCCCGGCTCGGGGCGGCTCGACCCCCACACCTGGCCTGGATCGCCACGCACCTGTTTGCCGCCTGAAGCCATGGGAGGCTGGACACCCGATACCGTGGGGGGCACGCCGTAAACACGGGCCTCGCTGGGGGCCCATTCAGCTCCAGCGTCCATTTTTAGAGCTTGGATCCAGGCTTTGGGCACAGTAATAAATGGAAGGTGGTGTCGATGGCACGCGGCCCATGTGACGAGGAAAGGATGGGTTCTTATTGGAGGGTTCACATGATAGGGCGGCCCCGGGAGTGAGTCATGAGGGGTCAGGAGGCCGCCTGTGGGACCTGGCGGCCTGTAGCACCAAAGGGATCAGACAGCTGGCGTGCGACACGCGTCCGTGTTCCTGCCAGCCAATCAGAGGCGGAGCCTGGCGAATGGCTACCCGGTGACGGCAACGGTGACAGCTGACAGCCGGGAGAGGCCTCAGTCACGCACTGCTCAGCGGTGAGCTGTCAGCCTGGCTACCCTTCTACCGGTCGCGGGCAACGAGCCGAGGTCGGGTCCATCAGTCAGCGGGACATCCCTCAAGGGCATGCCGGGCAGCCGACATGGCGCAGCCCGCTACAGCAGGCCAGCAGTCCCACAAATAACAAAACAATAGCAAATACTGGAGTCTGAGACTATACAGCTCACATCAGCCATATGCAACCACAGGGAACTTAAAAATACCTGAGCAGAGGCCTCCAACACTGAGTCAGGCGTCATAAACGGTTTGACTGTATAGTTGCACCTAACTCTGAGGCAAGAAGTGGTCTTAAAGAGCAGCTTCGTCGGCACTGAGGAGTGTAAGAGACTTAGAAGCCTGGGTATAAAATCCATCACAGCACCCATGACAAGAGTCTATAGTTACAGGACAGGTGACCACGAGGCGACACGATCGCGAAATGGGGAAAGGGACCGACGATGAGGCAGAGAAAACGTTACGCAAAACTACTTCTGTATATTAATAAGTGTGATAACCATAATATGAGGTAGCAGCTATTTGGGGGCTCCTTCAGGCAGTCATCCTCACTCGCCATTTTGTGTTCGAGTCCAGATGTGACCTTCACTCTAACGGGGTCAATAATGTCCCTAATCAACCCTCAGCGGGACTTCCCCAGGGGTGCGTCGTCACCAGGCTCCCCTGTCTCTCCAACACCCCTGGGCCTTCCCCCCACCCCACAGACTGAGCCAGAGTCTCCCCATATGGTCACAGCAGCAGGCCATAAGCCCACTTGCTGAGGTTTCAGACTGGGGGGGGGGGGGGGGGGGGGGGGAGACATTTGGGCAGACTGGTATATCCTAAGTCTCTAGGCCCTTTTCACAACCACATTACAACCACCAGGAGAACTAAAGACGAGGGCCAAGGGTGCCGACCCCCCCAACGTCCTTGCCAGCACAGTCACATCCCATCTGTGGGGGGCGCTAATCCCAGCTGCCCCCCCTCCCCCCACAGTTGATCTTATACAGAGTCTGACTTGCTAATCAGGACTGGTAGAAGTGGTGATAGTGATGGTGGTGCTCGTGATGGTGGTGGTGCTCGTGCCTCTGCACCACGTGGCTGCTCAGCCCCCCCGACAGCTCTCGCACCTGCTCCTTCTCCAGCAAGGGCCCGGCCAGCCCCAGGGGGCCCAGGGCCCGGTACACTGGCTGAGAGTCCCTGGCTCTCTGCTTGTGCCGCTTGTGGGGGGCGGAGGGCTGCTGATGGGGGTTCTGGCAGAGCAGTGCCAAGGGGGCAGGGCCCCCCCGGCTCCTCATGGACCTCCCGGCGGCCTGAGTAGGGGGCGCCCGCCCATGGTTCTTGGGTGAGCGTAACAGGTGCTTGCTGGGGTCCTGGGGGCGCTGACGGGGGCACGGGGCCTCTGAGGCCAGGGGGCCATGACTCGCTCCTTCCATGGCCTGCGAGCGGCGATGGTGCGAATAGGAACGGCCGTTCTCCGGCTCGTGCGAGCGAGACCGCATCTGATTGGCTGGCCGTGCCTGGGGCTCCGCCTTGGCTGGCTCTGTGCCCGCCCCTGGACAAGAGGGAAAGTCAACATTCAAAACATGCACAGCTCGGTATAATTAACACTGCTAATGTACACCATCATCCATCTTCCAACCGTTTATCCTGGTGGGGGTCACAGGAGAGACCTGGAGCCTGGCCCAGGCGGCATAAGGCACTGGGCGGGGGTAACGGACGGGGGTAACACGCTGGACGAGATGCCAGGCCATCACAGGGCACACAGACACTCACAACCCCGGCAATTAAAGTTTTTGGACTGTGGGAAGAAACAAGTGAACTCCACTGAGAAATTAGCGGGATTCAAACCTATAATCCTGAAGGAAAAAGACAAGATTACCAACCACTGGGCCCCCATGCCACCTTCGCCCCAGTCAAATAAACATAATTAAACACCACATCCTTAGAAATATTACATTAATCCTGCCAGGAAACCTTTCTGCATGCAAAGCTTGTACAAGCTTGTTTTATTTTCTTCTTGGTTTCTTTGAACACACAAAAAAAAAACAATTCTTAATATGTAACATGTTTGGTTTATTCAAATTAAAATGCAATTAAGGGCAGTTGTTAAGTTGATGCAGCAAGATGGAGGCTAGCCGGCCCAAGGACCCACCGGACCCAAAACGGGACGTGTAGTTCTCAATGCCGGCCAGGTCCAGGTAATGGTTCCGGCGCTCCAGGTTCTCATCCACACAGGGGCGCAGGCAGCCCGGCTGAGCACGATGGTCACTGCAGTGTCGCCTGAGGAGGGGGTGCATAATTTTTATTAACTGTTAAACTCTTCCACAAAAGGTCGGAGGGCAGGAGGTTCGGGTGGGGGTG
>JAODUD010000019.1:635723-646976 GCA_026784285.1 Stomatorhinus walkeri | reverse complement strand
GGCAATTTAGCAACTCCAATCAGCCTCAGCATGTCTTTGGACCGTGGGGGGAAACCGGAGTACCTGGAGGAAATCCCACAACGACACAGGAAGAACATGCAAACTCCACTCACATGTAACCCAGGCAGAGATTCGAACCCAGGAAAGTGCCAATATACTACTTATTGATCAATCATCCTGAGATTTTGCCCCTGCAACCTAAGTTGTGTTTCCATCAAATTCCTGAAGGACTAGATTCAAGGCTCAGTGCAGGTTCTCTCTGTGTGGGCAAAGTGGAGGACTGACAGAGAGCCAGATTCTAGCTTGCTGTCGGACAGGACTGTGCCGGGGCTTCACCATGCACTGCATGCCGAACTTGCTTTTGGAGGGTTTTGGCTTAAAACGGGCATGAGTCCAACCCCTTTTACCAAAAATACCCATGCGAACCACCCTTTCACAAAAAAATGTAGCCTATATGTGTTGCAACTATATATTTAAAGTTGCTTATTTGTTTAGTCATAATTATTTCATTTTATAATTAGACTAAATTGTGTAATTGATGATAGATGGTTGAACTTCATTTCCCATAATACCATGCAGATTTTACCAGGAAAAAGGAAAAGAAAAAGAGCAGAAGTGTCTAATAACTCGTTGTACCGTATGGTTTTCTTCTTCCAAAAAATTAGTAAAGGTGTTGTATTATAAATCAGTTTCAGTTGTCCGTTATTCGCTGGCTAACTTGAAATTTAGAATATAACAGAAAAATATGAGACACACTTTACTTAAATAGTTTTTTGTAATCTGATACAAATAAAATGAAATGTTTTGAACCCAATACTGATATTTGGTGCCAGTCCCTTTATAGCCCTCTGCAAAGGGCAGATTAATATTGTCATAGTGTTGCCGATAATTTGCCAAGCGGGACAGGAGTTACCTACCTCCTGCCTGTCACAGGGCGGCTCTTAGTTTGAGTCATTAGTTTACAATGCTGATGCCGCTCCTTTAATGTGAATGTACTCCGACTTAACTTACAGAGTTGATAACTACTGCTGTTGTACCATGTAACACCGATTTCAGCAATTGTGGATTGTTAAATCAGGTTCTATCGCATTAACTGTGAGTATGTAAAACTTGCTTTCAGAGCACCTGTTATGTCGAGTCTTTGTTGTCCTTGGTGTTGTGTTCTGTAGAAACAGCAGAAGGCCTTGGTCTGTGACGTGTACATCTTTCCATAGTGGGAGGAGGATATTTAGTGGCCTGTAACCTGCTCATCTCTGCTCCACAGGAGAAGTTACAGAGCCTGAAACAAAGCATTGAGTTTATGGCTGACCTGGAAAACACCAAAAATGAGGAGGGAGAGCCAGAGAAAGAAGGAACCCCCACCCTGGAGCAGTCCAAAGACAGCCACGTTGCCATGGACACCAGCGAGACCGCCCAATCACCGAGGAGGATTTTCAGGGACACACCCAGGTGCTGACGAATCATTCTGTTCTTGGTTCAGTACAAGTAATGATGCATATTGCCAGTAGGCTGTGATTTAAACGTAACGTGTAGCTTCAAGGTTTTATAACGTATATTGTCATTTTAATTGCCTCAGTTGTGTTGTAATTAAGACCATGTGACTAACATCCATAGTATAATAATATAAAATCATATTTGTTTTTAATCGGAACAGCTGCAAAGGAGACATTACATGATTAACTTAAGTGTATATTTGTTTTCTTGCTGATAATTGTCCTTCGTTAAAAGTTAGCTATTTCAGTGCATGGTGTAGAACTGAACAACACTGCCACCTTCTGGCTCCATGTTCTGATGTTTAGGAATTTGAAGAATCAACATCTGCGGTCTTGTAATTGGATGGGAGAGTAGTGGAGCTTGAAGCTGCTATTTTAGCTTGGAGTATTTGACCCCCAAGTGTGAAAACAAAAATAATCATTATCAGTACTGAGCCAAACAATTGTTAGTAGGCTGTTTTTATAAAATGATGTTTTGTTACGAAACACTCATTGATCGCTGAGAGAAGAATTTTATCAGTTGAAAGGCCTTGTGTTCTGATGTTTAACTTGGATTACACAACTGATTTTATGGTCAGACTCTTTGAACTAAGTAAAGAACTGTCAGCTGAAGATTGGCTTAAGGGGAACCCTCTACAGGGAGCCTGCCTCATACTGGGGGGAGGGCACGTCAGTACCCTTAACCAGTATAATAGCTGTGCATCTCTGCTTCCAGGCAGGATAAGGACCCCAAGGAGGAATCTCTGAGGAGCATTAGTCAGGCTGAGAAGGAGCTAGAAGAAATCAAGAAGATCATTGAGGATTCTGGTGGCAAATTGTCAAACAGGGACCTTCAGACTGAGGTGAGACACCAGAGAGGGAATATTCACCTAGTGTACTGGACAGTATTCTGAAAAGGATACTGTGAATGTATGTCAGCATCAATATCGGGGCAAACAGCAGAATACATCCGTTAACAGTACAGTGTCTCTTGTTTCTGTTTAAAGCAATTAACTTCTTGTCACAAACACAATCCAGTGTTATTTTTGTCCATGGTTTTTTAAGCCTTTGATAATGACTGACATATCCTACTTGCATAAGAAAGTGTAAAAGTCTTTTTAGCCTGTTTTTATGGTAAATTATTCTCCTGAAACATATTAAGGCCAGACTTTGATTTATTGCTGCACTAAACTGGGACCCACAGAGCTGATCCCCCTTCAGTGATACCTCTGTTTACCCAATGTTGTTGATGTATCGTCAGAGTACACTGCTGTACTGTGCCATACTCCAGACAGCGCACTGCTGTACTGTGCCATACTCCAGACAGCGCACTGCTGTACTGTGCCATACTCCAGACAGCGCACTGCTGTACTGTGCCATACTCCAGACAGCGCACTGTCCTCCAGGTCCAGGACTGAAACCGCATATCCATCCATTAATAAAATTAGCAATGTTTAAAAATAAAACTGAAACCAAAAGCATAAAGCTTTCAGATGTATTCTTAAGTTTTTCTGATTTTATTTATTTATTTTATATTGTTTTTTTTTTTTTAAGCTGGAGTTTGAGAGGCGGAAGTCTGACGGGACAACCACGCTGGGGATCCTGAACCCGGCTGACCTCATGGCAGGGGGTGAGAGCACATGTACACCCATCACGCCGTAAAAGGCCTCCGAGTTTTCAGGTGGCCGCAGGATGGAAATGTCAGTCTGTCTTCCACAGATAACGGCTACTGCCCGGTGAAACTGGGGATGATGATGGGGAAGCTGCACAGCGGCGTCAACACCCTGCAAGGCTTCAAAGAGGACAAGAGGAACAAGGTGACCCCAGGTGAGGCATGGCACATGTACTAGCAGGGAGAGCCATCCATATGGGGGAAGAAAGAGTAAGATTTTCAGGGGCCCAGACCCTAGGGGGCGCCCGTGAGCGTAGATAACGGTAGCTTTGGTTTGCAGGGAGGGAAATTCAGTAGAATTTTTCAGGGCCTCCGCCATGTGTTTGCACCCCTGCTAATTGGTGACCTTCCCAGTGCTTGAAACACCCTCAGCTGTTTGCCAGTTGATTTCCCGTCCCTCTAGGTCTCCTGTCCCTGTCAGTGTCACTTCCAGCCAACTCGCATCCTTTACTTGTTCGAGATATAGTGTCAATGTCGGTAAATCTTACATCCTGTTTTCCTCTCGTCAATCTCAATAGTTCAGAAATGAGTAACATTGGGTGATTGATTTCTCTCCTACTGTCATCATAAAAAAGAAACAAAAGATGAGGAATTACTATGTGCTGAATCTATTTCAGATATTAATGGTGTACTTCAGTTGCAGAATTACTTGCCTTGGGACTGTTGTCTCCTAAACCTTTGGCTTCCATTACATTTTTGTGTGTGTGTCTGTGTGTGTGTTTTTAAAGTTGTTTAATGTGCTTGTCTGTGTGTAACCCCATCCACCATAGTGGCCTACATGAACTACGGTCCGTTCAGCTCCTATGCTCCAGTTTATGACTCCAGCTTCGCCAACGTGAGTAAAGAAGACTCCGACCTGATCTACTCCTTTTACGGCGACGAGTCCAGCCTCCAAGGTTCAGAAAGGTAGGCGGTGCTTCGTGGCATACAGACCACATCCTGCATGTGAAATGGTCTCCTTCTCTGGAGACGGTGCCAAAATCTTGGTCTGAATATGTATGAAGCTTCTGGACCTGAAATGCCCAACACTGCAAAGAGAACAGTGCTACCTCATAACAACAGTGCCTGTCAAGGTATAGGGCAAGGTCTGGGGCAGGATTTTCCAGCCTTCCTTTACCTGTCAGTCAGGTGTGAAGCCTCTGGCCAATCAGAATCAGTAATTATTAAACTAACTACCTGGGAGAATGAAAACAATCAAAGGCCAGATTTGAGTAGGGAAGGTCTAGGATATATTACAGTAAACTAACATTTGATACTCGTTGTCGAAATCTGGAATGTGGAAGAAATAGGCAAGGGCCACCAAGAATCAAGTCCAAGCTAACCAAACTGAACTGTTGACACCTCTTTTAAACTCCTCCTCAGGTTTTACCTCACCCCACGTCTTGCGATCTTGTTGGCTGTAGCTCGTTGCCGCCGGTCGCAACACCTTTCCCGCTGCAGGATGTGGAGTTGCTTCCAGGGACAGATATTTAGCCTACTAGATATCTGACGGGCATTTGACAAACAGAACTAATAGCGATCAAGCACCGATCTGCCAGTGCCAAGCAAACACTGACTTGCCTCCCATCTGGGGCTTTTGTTGGCACTTACAGTGACACAAATCACAGATAATTTTAATGTGGGCAGCCACAGAGCAGAGAGTGATAATCGAAGTCCAAGCTGTGTTGTACATGAATGTTGCCTTACTGTCTCATATATCCCAGACCGTGGCATGTGCCCTTCTTACGAGCAGTGTGCGCTTCGTATGGGAGTGGCCGTAATGTTTTGGCTCAGTGTATAATTTAAAAAATTCTGCTGAAGGGCAGCAATTTTTTTTAAAATATCACTTGAATTTGGTCAATATTTCTGCTATCTATATTATTATATATATATTCTATCTAGCTCAGGCCTTCCTACTTACAGTAAACACACTATACACGTCGTCCATCTTGCAAAGTTCCCGAGGTGACTGGTTCCCTCTAACCAGTCATGGCTTTGCATGCTTCTCAAGGTTAAATTGATAATTGATGCAGTTACGATAAATTCAGCCTTAAAAGGGTAACTAAAAACCAGGTTTGTTTCCCACCTTGTACAGAGAATCCTTTCCCATACTGAGGAGTGAAAACTGCTTTGCAAACAAACTCCTCCATTTTAACAACTCGTATCAATATTGTTTCTGTAAAAAAAATTTTTTTTGCCTTTGAAATTTATGATTTTTTTTCTTTTGATTGGCAGCTTGTCTGAATTTCTGTCAAAGAGTGAAGAATACATGGGCAGATTAGCAGACAACATTTTGGATGCCTTGACACATGGGGAACACACAAAGGCATTGCTGGATGTGAACACGGTGGGGACCATAACTTCTTACATTTTTATCTTTTTGGGATCATTTCTGTTTCCTTATTCTTTATTGAGATTTCTTTGGTTCTCCTGAATCTTAGAATAACCAGGCAGATGACGATCCAGTAGACGGGGAAGAAACAATGAAAGATGTGGAGGTAAATCCTGACGAAGGTGGTTGATGGACAACTCTGCCATCTCTGCACGTCATCCCTGTCCAGCCATTCCTAGGCCTGTCTTTACTGTAGAGCAGAAAGTTTGTTCCCAGTCTGTGGTGACAAAGTAGTCGTTTAATGATTTCTAATAAATCCTTGTAGTTTCTGAAACTCGTACATTTTTCCATCATTGTGTGGCTATCAACCTTGCAGATAATTGAAGCTGAATCCAGCAGCAGAAGCAGCCTGATCTCACTGAACTCAGTGCTAGGGCTGGACCTCGAGCCCCCAAACCTCTCTGAAGGTACCAACAAAGAACTGACGTGATATTGCAGAATATAGCAAGGGGAACGGGAATGAATTGTACTTGTGAATACCTATGATCATGTTGTTCTCCAGATGATTGACCACTTTGGTCAGCCATCTTTTCTTTCTGTTTGCTACATTAAATTTTGTAGCTTTAAGTAATAAGCACTTAACTTCCTTATACTGCTAAGTGTGAAAGTCTGGGAGAGGTCAGTGATTCAGTCGCTTAGTAACAGATTAACAATGACTTTCTACTATATTTGCCAGTTTGGAACTAAGTAAAAGCATGACCACATAAAAATAGTCAATTTAAGTTGTAGAAGTCTCCAGAAGGTAGAAAATGTAATTCAAGTACAAAAAAAAAAAAAAAACAATAATCATAGCAGACTTGCTTCATGATCGTTGTTCCAGTTGAAGCTTTAGGAGGCCATAACCTCACTAAACTCCTAGAATATCTGCCTTGCCAGAGAAAATCAGCGAATACTTATGGCTGGTTGACGTCATTCATGTGTCACAGATGCCAGGCAGTTCCAGCAGAAGCTGGATGAGACCACCATGCTGCTGCGGGAACTTCAAGAGGCCCAGAATGAGCGTCTGAGTGCCAAGCCACCCCCCAACATGATCTGCCTGCTGGCCCCCAGTGCCAGGGAAGTGGAGCTGGGTATGATCACCTCTGTCCATCCTGTCTCCCAACCTCCTGTCTCCCCCCTTCTTCATGGGGCCTGTTGGGTCCTATGCAGTGGACAGTGGCCACTGGTCTGTGCCCACGTCTGACCTGCACTTCTCCTCCCGCAGCTGAGAAGGTATCAGGGAATCTGGCACACCTGGCCAGTCAGGTTACGCCGGGTGACGTGAGCAGCGTGTACGGGATCAGGAGGGCCATGGGGATTTCACTGCCCTCTAGTGGACTGGAGGAGAGTCTCATCGACCTCACTACAGGTCAGCTCCTTGGTACCCGCACATGTGAGCGTGCATGGACACACACACACACAGACCTGTACTCATTTCTGTGGGGAGTGCCCATTCATTTCTATGGGCAAAACCCTATTCTCAAAAATGACACCCTTAACCCCTACCCAGCCCTAACGTTTTTAGTTTTTTGATTGTAGTCACAGATTTTTATGAAATTGAGTTTTACCGAAAAGCCGGTCCTCACAACATGAAAATAACAGGTTTTTATCACATTGTAGGGTCATTTCGTCCCCACAATGTAAAGTAAAAAAAAAATCTGACCCACACACACTGCAGAGCACCATGGTTAAAACTGCGTGTTTCTCCTCTCTTTTTGTATTTGTCATTAATGTTTCACACTTTATGTATTATTTACTATTATACAGTTGTCAAAACACATGAAACGAGTCCAAGGTCATACTAGGAGTCCAAGTATAGATACCAAACAGTAGAAATGCCCGGATTGAGGGTGTTTTCTGTTTCAGTGTCGGACGTGGCAGAGCCAGCGGATGCCTTGCCAGTGAGTGAAGAGGAGGTGATCCCCGCCATAGCAGTCTGACACTGGCTGAAAGCCTTTATGAACAGGGAAAGCTTTAAATGCTGTTGTACAGAGGGTACTTGGGGTCCTTTTTATGTTTCTAAGCATTTTACAAAATAAACTCCTTTTTTAAATAACGTGCTGTGTTTTCTAATGCGGTATTTATTAAATTCTGCACCTTTTGTCATGATTTTTACTGCTGTTATTAAAAAAAGAAGTGGACAGATGGCGGACAACCTGAGGTCAGGCATCAGCTATCGTGCTTTAATCTTTTTCTGGTCTTTTTTTGTGTGTTTGACAGTATTTGGCAGAAGGGTCTACTTGACATCCTTTGTTGAGTTGCGCACAGGAAGTGTGCCTCTTCCCGGCCTAGCGGCCATATAAAAGGTGGCAGACGTTTTACCTGCAGCGAGGACGGAAGCCTGACACCCAGCATAGCTTCAGTAGACGTTTGGGTTTAACCGACACTGAAAAGCTTAAAAATAAAATGGAAAAAATTCCACAAGTATTACAAAAATATTAGATTTTACTTACATTTTTAATTATACTGCAATGTTAGTTTTTTCAGGGTTTTTCTACTCCCAGCGTTTTATTTTCCCTATGTTGAAATATCATTCCACAAGATTTATGAAAAAACGACTGTTTCTGATAACGAAACATTTGACATCAAGTCTAATCTGCACATTACACAGTAATAAAACAGAGCCTGCTAGTTTTAAAGCTGACTGCTTGGTCATTTAAGGAGTTTGGCTTCATTTCCAGCTAACTAGTTGACACTGGAGCAAACTTTTCCTAGGAGTAAAAAGGTTTAAAAAAAAACAGAGTAAAAAGACTATGGTAATTACTAAATAACCCGCTGCTCCATAAAAGTCACGGAAGTGACGGAAATGGGCCCTCGCATGTAAAATGCAGCAATTCTGTACACTTGTTATTGTAATATGCTACGATAAGCTTTTCGAAATTCAGCAAAACTGCTTCAGGACATAATTACGATGAGGCTTTCCTTCCTGCTCTGCAGCTCATGCCATCCCGCTTTTTCCTTCCACGTGCTCCGTCAAGCAAATATTTTCAGTTCCATTTCCCTGTTTGTGTCTGCCTGTGTGCCCACCTGGCTGCTGTCAGCTGAGGCCTAGCCCCAGGGATTTGCTCATGTCTGTGCACACAAAAAAGGTCTTGAGCTCTCCTTTGCCCTTCACGGTGATGAAGCCCCGGCACTCGCAGGAATAGCCCAGCCTTTGCAGCACGTTGCACGTCTCCTCCGTCACCTGGCCCAAGACATCACAACAGCTTATTTAGCAGACGCGTTCCTCCAAAGCAAAGTACGGTTGAGAAAGCAGGGTGGGCCAATCCCTGAAGCAACTGGGGTTAAGGACCTCACTGTCCACCTTGGGATTTGTCCTTCTGATCATGGGCATAGCATCCTAACCCACTGTCACACACTACCCAACACATGGCATCCTCGCCATAACAGTAATAAAACACCCTACACTAAAATAAACCGACAAAATCAGATGAGTATTTGTCAGTTAAATTAAAAAAATACATAACATCTGTATTCCACTAAATGCCACCGGCAAGTTTGACTCCCTTGAGTTATGTCACTGGCTCTGGTGCTGCTAACATTCAATACGAACTGCAGTCTAAATATCGGCCAGCAATATCGGCTAAGATTGACACATTGGACCAGTCCTGAAGTCTAGATTTTTACTGAATATCAGCCAGTATTGATATGATTGGAATATCGAGTGTCTAGTAAAGACTACTGAAGACCCCATGTTCTGACACAGGGTTGGTGCAGAGGAAATCACAGTCTGATGCAAATTTGTCCAAAGGTTTTCTGCTGTACCTGGATCTTGCCCAGCTCTCCGGTGCTCTCCATTCTGCTGGCCACGTTCACTGTATTGCCCCAGATGTCATACTGTGGCTTGTTAGCTCCGATCACCCCTGCGATCACTGGCCCGTGATTGATTCCTGCCATATTATATCAGAAGAGCAGAAGATTTCCTAAGCAACAGCCCTGATACAAAGATCTTATTTCCAAATTAATGTTCTCATTTATCATACTCAATCACAGCAATCAGAGCAAGCTGGCTCATTGACTTATCTATGATCCTGGGTGGTTTGCACGGTGACAGGAAATGCTCACCTACACGCAGCCGGAAGTTGTTGAATGAGTGCCTGTTGATGCCGTCCAGCTTGCCGACCAGTGCAACGGCAAACTCAAGCATGTTTCCAATCTGTGCAAACTGCTTTTCCTGGTCCTGTGTGCAAAAAAGCCAGAAGGTCACGCTCAGCATCATTTTTTTTGACATATTAAAGAGCTAATTTCCAAGACTCAGTCCATTTTGTTGTTTTAGAGATCAATACCCAGGCTCATATGTTACAGTATTGGGAACCAAAACTGCCTCAATCCTCATTAAGAACTTTTGTTAAATTTGCAAAAGTCCAATATTTAGCAAAAACCTATCCCATGGACTGAATGACTTTTGGAAATTTGCCCTTCAATTGCACTTTATCAAGTACAGATTTCATCTGCCAGTACTCACCAGAAATTCATGCTTGAGTAAAAACCGACCCAGACTACCTTTTCTCCTGAATAGGTGCCTTTCCCCTACTGTCCCATATAATCAAGACCATAAACAAACCTGGTTATTTTCTTGACCTGGTGTTCCACTTAGCCCAGCGGCAGCCATGTAGGTGCTGCCAATAGTTTTAATTTTCTCCACCCCGCTGAACTTAGGCTTGGATAGCACCTGTGGAGATGACAGTGGGACAGATTCAAATGCAGGAGACCGTCATGCCTCCGTGGGAGTCGGTCTGTACTTTCAGGAAAAGCTAACCTCGTCGAAGTCTGCGATGATCTCATTGAGCAGCCGGAGACACTCCAGACCCTCCTTGTTGATGTCACACTCTGTGTAGAACTCCTTGAAATCCGGCACCGAGGCGAACATGACGCACACACAGTCATACGATTGGTAGTAGAGATCCTGAAAGGGGGGGACATGTCAACAGAATGGACCCATCAAATATGATCATTGTTAGAGGCCATGATGACTGGAAGACCTGCCTTTACAAGTAGGTCACTTCCACTGTTGACCGCATTAAGAACACTTTCCATAATACCCAGAAATGTGGAGAACGTGTATAGAAAAACAAAAAGTTCCCACAAAGACCTCATGTGATAAAATCAATCAAGAACATCTGGTTCATCAGTCTCCGGAAACGACGGAATGAATTTAAATGCCTCTGACAAACAGATCTTTGTTGTTTGTTTGTTTGTTTGTTTGTTGTTTAAGGGCTAACAAAAAAACTGTGAGTCTGCCTCATGCCCTGTTTCCTGGGACAGGCTCCAGGCTAACCCCTGGCCTACAACTGCAGATGTGGAAGTAGGATGGATGGACAACTAAGACTGTTATATCGGAAATCATATTAAAAAAAAAAAACTGGTTGTAGGCCATTATGACAACTGGCAATCATAATTTCTGTACCAGATGCTTTTGTCCAAAGTGACTTACATTTTTTGAGAAAGCAGGGTTAGACAATCCCTGCAGCAGCTGGGGGGATAAGGGAGTTGCATACATGTATTCACTGCTTCGTTATTCCATTATATAGACCCTTCATCTTTTAGTTACAAATCTGTAAATGCCAGCCTTACACAAGGCCAGTGCCATAACTGCCCAGTGGTTGTATATGTAAATGTTACATTTCTACATCTCCAATTATTTCATATACACTACATGGACAAAAGTATTGGGACACCTGGCCATTACACCTACAGGAACTTTTATGACACCCCATTGTAAATCCATAGGAATTAATATGAAGCTGGTCACCCCTTTG
>JAODUD010000019.1:596688-607818 GCA_026784285.1 Stomatorhinus walkeri | reverse complement strand
GCCCCCCCCCCCCCCCCCAAAAAAAAAAACACGCAAGCCTTCCCTTCGCATCTGAAGATTCCTCAGGTGTGACGCTGCTCTCTAAATGTGAGGGTATTCGACGGGCATGGTGGGGGCCTTTTACGCTCAACAGATGCACCAGCCCATTCTTGAATAACTGCCATCCACGTTAAAGTGTCCCAAGTTGGAATGGCAGTCCCTGTCCCATTCAAAAGTTTTTTTTTTAAAAGAAAAACTAAACTGCCAAATTTTACCACTCCTATGAGAAACAGTAAGAACCTGCTTTCCTGCTCTTCTCCTGCAGAGAATGACCTACTGCTTCTCACGTCAACTCACCCCAGGTGACTTCATTTCTTACACAAAGAAAGGAAGGCAAAGTCAAAGCTTTTTATGTGGCTTTGAACTGCGGTAAGACTAATGTCTCCAAGAAAGTCTTCTTTCTGAAAGCCATTAGCAAGTATACACGCCAAAATATCGGGGTCAGAATAAACACTACAGGGACAGGCTGAAAAGATGTGATATACGTCTAGACATGGCTGCACTTGTGATGTATTAGAAAAGGTCAAAAAATCCTCGATTTTCAAAACGACTGTCAGGAGAGGTTTCTCAATCCCAATCACTCTCCGTCTCACTTTTTGCATGAAACTCTTCCCATGTTGTTCTCTAACTTGTCTTCCTAAACAAGCTCTGAATTTCCTCATAACAGCTCCAGCTCACTTCTCCCTTCAGGTCGCACACCTGTTGCGGGGCACAGCACATCCTCTGTCTTAGCCTAGCCTGCTGGGAGGAAAACACGAGAAGTGGATTCTTGGAAGACGTGGTGTCTAAGCGATCATATGGGCCTTGGACGCCTGAAGACATCACCTCAGAAAAGCCAAGGGTTTAGCGACATTTATCTGCACGGCTAAACAAATTCAGGAAGTGTGCGCTTTCCATCACAGTCTCTTTCTAGGTCAAGACCCCCTTTCAGACACTTACCCGAAAGACACATCACATCCCCAGAAACTATAGCCAGCGTCGCTCATTCCTTAAGATTAGCAGAGCAAGAAGACTCAAAATTATACAAGGAGGAAACTGAAAACTAAGAAAAACACTACTGAGCACATATTTAATGATAAGCTCCTGGATAATCATGATTTCAAAAAACACGACCACCAAATACTGGCCGACCCAAGGCTAGAGGGTAAACATCAGTACCCTAAATAAAAGTCAGCAAACCCCTTAGACTGAAGACCACAACTGGGAGGTCTGCCAGCGCAGGTGCAAACTACATTCTCAGTCACAGTCATATAGGAGAGAAGTTGGCATCAGTCTCAAGTAGTAAGAACTGAAGAGGCCACAGAGCTCTAAATTTCTGCACGAAAAATTTGACCCTGCAAGCTACAGATGATGTCACCTAAAAGGTAAACATGTTGGAGACATCACACCGTACTTGCTAAATGAGAACTGGAATTGAGATAATCGGAGAGTGTGTATGATGACACTCGAGAAGCTTTCCATCATAACCCAGCAGGACCGCTGTCACTTCTTGGTCAAATATAAAGATAAAACAGTGCTTGCAAAACCAAGGCAGGAGCAGGAAGTGAAAGCTCACTTACATTAACTGCTCAGCAGATCCTTAGCTACAAATCACCACAGATATCCATTGCATTGTGCTGCATATTTCCACTTACCGTGGTTAAGAATTTCACACAGCACATTTTGTCACAAATGCAGGCCAGTAATCTCTTTGCAACTAGCAAAACACTGCTGAGGTTCATCTCTATAGTGTGGCAAAACGACAAACAGCTATTCCCAAGCACAGAACTTTACAGGCTGCCTGACTAGCAGGTATTGTCTAGTTAACGCTGAGTTGGCAGGTTTTTAAGCATTTATTGCTCGGGAGAAGCTGGGTGGAGCAGAATATTACTGGGATGCAGCAGTGACAATAACAGTCAGCGGCCCGAATTGTGCTGCTGCGTTTGCCACAATCCAGAATGACTTCTACAGTGTGTGGTTCATTCTCACTTAACCCCTGCCCTGCGCAGTCTGGGATAGGCTCCAGGTTCCCTGAGACCCCCCTTAATGGTTAAGCACTTGAATTTATCTGAATGGATGAATCACTGTAAAAAAAACCTTCAGCATTAGGAATCTGTAAATCCACCGTAGCGCTGTCTGGGGTACATAAATGCTTGTTTTTAAATTAAACATCAAAGCAGTGATATCAATCACTGTTAAACGTTTCCCCATCAAAAAGCTGAAAGAGAAGGAAGCCAACAATTTCATAACAGAATAAAAGCACAGCAGTATTTTTGTTCTTTATATTGTTCTTGCCATGCGTGTTACTGTGGTTTAAAAGACTAAAGCAAAACCCACGCAACAAAACAAAACACAAAACAACAGCTGGTGCTTGTGTTATGTCACTGTTTTTCCAGACATTTCCAAATTCTTATTTATTTATTTGAAAAATCTTTGCCCTTGATGGCAAACAATCACGTGGCTCCTTACCCTGGTACGAAATGACATATACCTATTTCAAATGCACAAATGCAAAATAAACAGGCATAACAAAAAGCCTCTCAAAACTGGGAGAGTAAACGATGGTGAAAACAAGTCAATCAGGATTTCTGCTATGGAAAGAGCAGTTATAGGGCGGATGACTCTACAGTCCTTGCCTACAAAGCCACTCTGTCACGCTTCTCTCTGAACCCAGAGTTCCCATTCTGTGTCACGTTATTACAGATATTCCCAGTTTAATGCACTTCTAGCTTTTTGGAAAGAAGGACAACAAAGGAAAGCCAATTGGTCAAAAGCTATTATTGGCCTGATTAACACGTTAAAGTGCAAAACCAATAAAGAAGCCATTGTTTTAGCTTCTAAAACATCTAAGGAGATTGTAATGAGATTTGAAAGAAAATGAAAGCAGGGCAGGGTATAAACATCACCTCCACACACCAACGAATGCGCTTTACACCACATTTATGGAACTCATTGAGCATCAAGAACAATCTTTAATTAAATATAATGGTGGCCATTTTGTTATAGTGATAGATTTAGGCTTTGTTTTTTTTGCTTTTCTTTACAAAAACAATGACAGATTTTTAATGTAATGTGAGCTACCCAGGAATCTGATTTTAGGACCCAGGCAAAAGCGGAGTGGTTATTTTGGTGTGAGGACTGGGCCCTGATAACGGGGATGGGTAAGAGTGCACTCTACGATGCGCCAGAAACAAAACAGTCGGTCACCTTTCAAGAAAATGTGAGAGTTACAAGCCCAAGCAGAGCGATACGATCTTCACAGGAAGAGGAAGGACAGGAGGCCGACTGAGCATTTTGGTGAGTGATGCAGAAACCTTCTCATTACCTCAGCACAGACAAAAACACGTGAAACACAAAAAACATGAGAATACGGCACGGAATACCTCAAGCAGTGTGACCACATTTCAATCGGCAAAAAGGAGACACCGGGATCAAGAGTCTAAGCAACGCAAATATGCACATGGGAAGTAGCGAACAAATTTATAACATGAATCAAAGTGAAATCCCAGATATTTTAGCCATTTTTGGTCCCAAAAAAGAGCATAAGTCTGGGGAAAAGATATATGTTGATCCTACCTTAAGATTCAGTTTACCTGCCTAACCACTTGTGCAGCTAGAGAGCTTTGCTTCCATAGGAGAGACAGCTCCCACAGTGTGACTGGGAGAAACCAATGGACACCATTGTAAGCTGTGTGCTGGACCAGGTGAGCAGGACAGATGTGCGAGGGCAGGATTCAACTAAACAAATAATCTTAATAAACAATCACAACCATGCGAGAACCTACCATTGAGGACATCGAGGAGACGTCCGCAGTATTTTTTCCAGAAAGCATAACGTCGTAGACATTTACAGTATTCCACAGTATAAAAGCCATACAGTTCTAAAAGTTTAGGTTACTGAAATATTTAAGCTAACACTTTTGACCTCGGTATTTTAAAAATCCTGGCTATGGCCCCGATAAAGACACAAAATGGGGTTCAGTAACCCCCCTCCCATCACTCATCAGTGCAGGATGATGCGTACTTTGACTTTAACTTATGCAAAGGTTGGAAGGCTGCTGTTAGGACTATTTGGGAAGGCATGAAAATGATGCTTTTCCCCACAAACTCTGCGAAAGTCTTGCACTAAGGCGGCTGGTAGCCTCTTCTCCTTTTTCTTGCGCACCACCTATATATTAAGACTGCACATTCAGTTACTATAAGGAAATAATGGCAGAGTATCTAGAGTTCTTGAAACGGCACCCGATTCACAGTCAATTTTCCTTACATCGTTGAGTCTTTCCATTTTCCTACAAGAATAAAAACGTTTGTCGGGCTTCCGAAAACGCCAAATGAAAAAGGAAGCGATCGAGTCTAACATCGTTAACCGCCTACACAGATCACATTAAAATATAATTTAAAAAACTTCGAGAACTGCACCATTTCAGACTTAAAATTCAGCAAATGATTAAATCCTTTTTGGGCAAGTGGTGTAACGATGCCTATTATTACCGTTTTAATAAAGTATAAAGAGTCGGCATGCAAGAAACAATATTAGGGCGAGCTGCTTTCACGGGCGATCCAGGTGTCGTTTATACTTAAAAGAATAAATGGGCTTCTGGTTGGATTAAAAGGACAGACAACGCGGGATTTCTGTTACTCACCGGTGTCCCGGACGCCGAAGACGCTCGGCGGATTCCCGCAGCCGCTCAGACAGGCTTGGCGATGGCAGTGTTTACCTCCCCACGTTGCCCGCACCGCGCAGCCTGCAGCCTAGCCCGCCTTTACGCTCCGCTAGCCGGCCGCCCCCCTACCATTTACTGTCACAAAGCAGCGCGCTCCGAATCGCACCACGAGCATCTCGCTTTCCCCATCAACGCGGAAATGCACACTTTCGTAACGTCTAAAGGCACGCAACTCCCGGTTAGGTATACCTAACTGAAAGCTGGTCACTTCTGTATATCAGAACGGAATCTAAGCTGTTCCTTAACTTTTGTTTACCATTCACTTCAGGCATGTTTCTTTTCTTCGTAGCGTGAGAGGCAGGAGTGAGCATCGTATACTCCGACCCCCCAGTCACCATGTCCAGGGCCTCTTTTCAATCATTCAGGCTTTCCTCCTCAGTACAGTAACTACTTCCTTCGTTGCCAGTTTTAAAATATGAATATAACTGTTCTGATTCCCACATGTCAAAAGGTGCTTTTCCCAAATTAAATGAAATTTCACCCTTCCCAGAAACTAGACCAGACCTGTTGGAATACAAAACCAGTGAGGCTGTACAAGACTAACATCTTATGTGTTTCAACTGGCAATGCAAGACGAAAAAGAAACACTCTAGGCCTATATACCTACACAAAGGCAGAAAAAGGTGTTAAATATACTTGGGAAAGCCTAAGCAGCAGACAGACAGAGTAGGAGTCTGAACAAATGAAAAAAATGTTCATGTTCATGACATAAATAAATAAAATAAAATAAAAAGAAATCAATCAACATGAGGGGCCTATACAGAGTTTAGTGAGCCCCCTCATGGTAAAGCAAACATGTTTGGGACAGCAGTGCATTCAGACCATGATTCTGCTTGCTAAAGCTACCGGACAGGACAAAAAACGATCATGCGCTCAGACTGACTGCCTTTTAAAAACACATTACGTAAAATGGTTACCTGTATGAAAGACAAGCTGCTACTTGTTCAACACTTCCTCATGTCCTCAGTGAAAAGCATATGCATTCTCATATATACAATGCTCTCTCTCTCTATCTCTCTCTCTCTCTCACACACACACACACACATTATTTTAAAGATATACCAGACATTGCAATGACATTCATAAAGTGCCTTTTAATATTCAAACGTACAGTTTCAAAAGTTTTTTTTTTTCAATTCCATTTAAAGGATTTAATGCTTAAATCCAACATGTTAATTCAAATATTCACAAAAAATATACTTTGCAAAAGATCTTATATTTTTCAAAAAAAATACAACCAGAACGTGCGGGTGACATTGGTGGACAGTGACAGGACAAGGGAACAGCAAGTAAAATCTCAACATTTTAAAAATAGCAAAGAACAGCTCAACTGTTCCTGACAACAAAATAAATATTTTCCTCCATTTCTCAATAGAAAATTAAGTAATCAAGTCATCATTACAACATAAAGGGCTCTGACATGAGAAATGTCTTCGGTTTTCGATTTAAATGTCCAACACAGATGCTCACGGGTCCAATACAGCACCCTCAGAATCGGACCTCGTGTCGTCTTCTTATTCACGCTGGCGTCACTTACTAAGGTCCCTGTTTAAAACTGAACAAAATGAAAAGTTTGGATCTGCAAAGCAGTATTCAACTGTAGGACAGGGTGAATTTTTGGATGCCCTAACCAGCGTAATACCGACTATCTATTCTATCTGATAAAGGTTAATCTTGTATATATGTGGAAACATCCCACTTTTTTATAACATAAGGGCAAATAAAGGAGAAAATTGTATAGCAGCAACAACATCAGGCAGATTAACACACCAGTTATGAATACAATCATAGCTTCAGACAGACAAGCTGAACCCACATTTTTACTTGACAAGCAGCAAATGTCGCTTTCGTCGTGTGATGTACAAAACAACATTGCACACTTAGACATTTTTCCCGCCAATTAGAAATGGATACAAAGAACCCATGAATTAAGACAATGGACATTCAAACATTTAAGTGACTCAAATTTTTAAAGTACTCTAGCTTTTTTTTTTTTAAAAAAACATTAACTCTTAATACATCCAGTTACCCAGCAGTTTCTTATGCACCGTCAAACACATTCAGGTGTACCTTAGCTGTGCTTCACCTTATACAGTAATAGCTGGGGGATGGTTATTTTTAAACTAGTTCACCACCACCAACAGTCGCGATATTAAACAACATGCTGAAGACAAGAACAACATTTTGAAAACAATGGCACGAGATTTTTGCACAGTAATTCCGGATGCCTATGTAGACATTAAGTGCCTATTAAAGAGATGTCTTCTATGCCAAGGCAAGGAAATATTCTGTTAACAATAATGAATTTCAATGCATTTTGGAGCAAAAGGTATTTTTCCCCAATGTATCTTTATGCGAAGTATACAAGATTGTTCAAAGCTGCTTTAAGATGCCGATTACAGTAATTTGCAGTATAAAAACCATACAGTTCTAAAAGTTTAGGTTGCTGAAATATGTAAGCATTAACATATTTAAAAATACTTAGTAATTCACTGTATTGTGTGTTTAAACATCGGAAACTACAATGCAAGCAGATCAGTTTAAATTTCGTTAAGTACTTGATCGATAACTTACGGCACCCAAATGGCACGAGTTATTAAACGATTCAGATTTCGATCTCTTGCCCTATTGCACCACCTATTGGTAAAAAGCGGATGTCGCCAAAAACTCACCCTCGCCGACGGCATTAAATCCAAAGAGTAAAACTTAAACCCAGCTTCCTTTAAGAGTCAAGTAATTATGTAGGCCTGCTAATGTTATGACTGTAAAATGACACTTGGTTTTCCGAGGCATGTTGGTCACTCAACTATGCTACGTGCTGGAAGAATACAGAGGGGATCAGCACTGAATGCTGCTAAGTACTGCTTTCCACCACAGCTACAAGAATACATTCCTCAAACCCAGCTCCGTAAAGGGCAACATCATTTAAAGTGTTTCATTGACTCCATATATACAAGTACATTTTCATAATCAAAAAATAAATAAATAGGCATATAGAATTTAATCCATAACTGATAAAATTCAAGGGGAATGAAAAATCACAAATGCATGCTGCATGACTCGTTACCCCCATTTCTGGAGAACTCGTGCTGCATAGATCTGTGGATACTTTCTCACCTGACTGGGAATGTGGGTGAAGGAACCTTGGTTTTCAAATGGGAGAGAGGATAATGTTGGCTCATTCTAAACAGCTAGCACTGACATTTTAACATGTACCCTCTAACATTAGTGCCTTTCATCATAATTCAACCTCATACTGAGTGCTTTATTTCTATAAATAAAAATCACAACACGTTATTCATGAATAATCAAAAAATCCCATTGTCCCATTTTTCACTCATTCACAATTTCTATTTAGGCCAAATATTTTTGGACAGTTTTGCTATTTGTTCTTTTTTTTGACTTCTGGGGATTATGAAACTAGGGACCGTCCCAAAGCCACAGTATGCTTCCAGGATACTAACTTCGCTCCTCCGGGACGCCAGCCATACTTACGGGATCACCGAGAACGTCCAGGGAGAAGGCGAGGAGTTCCACAAAGGGAGTGCATTCGTCTTATAAAACATTCCTTCATTGATGAGTTAAAGCCCAGGAAGTCATGTTCTGCTTTTGTCTGCTTCACTTATAAAAGGCTATGCATCCCTCAAGGAAAAAAAAATAATGACAGTAATAATAAAATATTCCTGTAAGAAAGAGTCCTGGAGCAGTTCTGGGACAGACAGCACAGGGTCACTAGAGGGCAGCACTCCTCTATCTGCACAGGTCCACAGTCTCCAGTGGGGGTTTCCTCTTCTTACGGTCACCCTTATGGGGGGTCTTAACGCTTGGGAGGGCGTTCTGCTGTCCTGTGCTCTGTTGCCCCTGAACGGTTTTGGAGGAAGTGATCTGCAAAGCCGACAATTCACAAAGTCTGATCAACAGGCAGAAGAACAAGGCTAGCCAGTGTGTTTGTGCATGGGCGATCAAAGAGAGTAGTAATTCCAGGAGGGGGGGGTTGCCTTACTTTGAAGGAGAAACAGGAGACCAGCTCCTTACTCAGTGCACACAGCTCAGACCACATGCTGCAAGTCTCACCTTGCTCTTCGTGGTGGAGCACATAGGGCTGCTGCAGGATTGGCTCTGTAAGGCCACGCCCCCTGAAGTCTCCTTGTGCAAGCTGGAGCTCCGCCCCCCCAGCTGCTTTGCAGTCTTACATGGGGTCCCGTCCGAATCCTGCGTACAGCCAGTCATTGGTCAAAGGGGCACATGAAAACAAACACAATAAAAAAAAACAGTAATTTTACAGAGAAACCACCCATCTACATGTTTTCAGGGAAGCATGTTCTATATTTTCCCCCCATAAAATATACATGATCACTCCAGCTTGAGGTAGAAGCAATATTAACAGTGGAATTAATGTAACAGAGATGTTTGCTACAGTAATTACCAAAGTCTTTGATTGGGTGTACATAACTACTAGCTGGGGTTGGGCTACTCACAGCATCACTGGAGCTGGATGTCGTGGAGGAGAATGAAGAAGGTGAGGAGGAGGAAGAAGGGGAAGACAACGAGGATAAGGAGAGCAGGGAGGGAGGTGGGGAGGAGCTGCCGGTGAGCTTGGGACAGGATACGGCAGGAGGCGCAGGCGCTGCCTCTGCGAACAGGTTGTTGTTGCACTTGTCCAGCAGCATGACATCATTTCCTGTGGCAAAGGGGAAAATAAATGAACCATCAGGGGGAGTCTGTGCTTCCGAGTCTCTGCCCAACACTTGGCTCCGAGTACCTTACCGTTAAAAGTGGGGTCTTTCTGAGAATCAAGTCCCCATTTCTCTGTGACCCATTCTCTGTATTCTACTATCTCCTGGGTGACCAGAATTATTCGGCCCAATATGCTGCTAAAACGAAGGGTTAGTGTTAGTCACGTCATTACAGAACACGGTGACCTGATAGAAGCACATGGGCCCACTGGCAGGGGGCAGCTCACCTCTCAGCCTCATTTTTTGGAGCATACTTGTTGACGGAGGTCACGGCGTTGTGGAGTTTCACATAGGCGGAGTCAAAAGCCTGCTTCACCTGCATGGCACCATATGAGCTTCGGCCAACGTCGTTGTCTGAGTGGAGTGGAATCTCAACATTAACATACAGGCAAAAACATGTCGAGATTCCCAGCTGCCTCAGGGTTAAGGAATTATGATTCCGTCCTGCGAGCTGGCGGGACGTTCACCTGGCTGCAGGGGGTCCTCGATGTACAGCATGGATGGCAGGTACCCATCCAGCATACTTCTCTGCACCTCATCCTTGGCCACGTAGCTGCCGCCGTCCTTTATCCGGATGCCCGTCTTCAGGTAGTTGAACTGCCTGCCATAGAGCTCGAAGAATTTAATCAGCATCTCCCCAATGTTGACGTTGGGGTCGCAGGCATCTTCCTGGTAGTGGAGCTAGAAGATACAAAGCAGGGGTTTCTCAAGATCTGACAATTCGGTTGCGAAGCTGGGACAGGAGGACGCGAAATGGCGTGAATGGGAGAGACACACCTGCAAGAAGCTGACAGCCATAAGGAAGAGGCTGTAGGACCCGATGCCACCTGTAAAAACTTCATTTAGGTCCCTTTGCAACAGGAACTGCTTCAGTACAAGCACCAGATGAGGGAGCACGGGATACTTCTGAAATGACAAAGACACACCGTCAGGGACTCTACAGCGTGATCCGCCTGAGATACAAGCTATCGGTGAAAAGCAAAGACAAGAAAGACCTCCTCTGCTCAGCATAAGATGGCTGCCCCACCTTCTTGAAGTCCTTGATGAGCTGTGTAGCTTTCACGCCGTTCTGCATATTGAAGCTGATGTCCACTTTGACTCCAGTACATGAATCGGTCAGCTTGATGATGGGAACCTGAATGTTGGTGATAAGTTTCTATGAATACAAATGAGCATTTAACACAAAATTTGTGGCTGAGTAAACTAGGGTGGGGTGGGGGAGTAATTTCACATTAGGCACTTTCACACAGCAGGAATGGTTTTGAGGAACCTGCACCCTTTTCCAGAAGCAAGAACTTTTGTTGGGTTCACACCACAGGAACTCTGCACGATTGTAGTTCCTCTGAGGCAGTTCCAGAACCCTTTTTTAGTACGTACAACCAGACGAGGTACTTTTCATTCAAATACAAACTACAGGGGCCATAAACATCACCACCAACTTGGAAGTTATGCGAAAGTGTGGGGAAGAGAGATATGATTGGTGGAGCAAAAATTGAGCAGATGAAATTATTTTTGTATTTCAATTACATTTAATAACTATTTTTTTTGCATGCGTCTCCATATCTCTGCATCGACACATTTCATCGATAACCAATATACTTTTGCGCTGGCTTTTGGGGGGGGGGGGGGGGGGGGGTTAATTTTTATATATT
>JAODUD010000019.1:559338-575355 GCA_026784285.1 Stomatorhinus walkeri | reverse complement strand
CAAAACTACAAAGGAATGGCTTCAGCGAAAGAGGATTCGCACTCTGGATTGGCCCAGTCAAAGTCCAGACCTTAACCTAATTGAAATGTTGTGGCGAGACCTGAAGAAGTTGGTACATGCCAGATGTCCCTCCAACCTCTCTCAGCTGGCTGATTTTTGCAAGGAGGAGTGGGCAAAAATCCCCATAAGCAGATGTGAGAGACTGGTTAGTGGTTACAGGAGACGTTTGGTTGAAGTAATGGCTGCAAAAGGAGGAGCCACAAGCTACTAATACACAGGTTCACTACGAACATACTTTTGCACATGTGAAATTTTCAGTTTTTGTGAAATTAACCGCCTTTGTTAAATTAAATAATGAAAATCTCTTTTTGTGTGTGTGTCCATTATTTGGAAGGTGTGCTTTGCACATTGGGATTTGGATGTGTGTGTAATAAGGTTCTTTTAATGTTTTTTTACAAAAACAGTTACCATGTCTGGAGGGTTCACAAACTTTCAAGCAGCACTGTATATTACATACAGATGCTATGCTCCTCTACTTACAAATGAGATACGTTCCAAATGGCCGTTCGTAATTTGAAATGTTTGTAAGTTGTTATTCAACGTCATTTTAAGGGTTTACTCAAGTACAAAGAACTAGGATGCTGGGAGTACGGACGCTGCACTGCTGCACGGCGGGAGTAGCGGCCAGAAGTCGTACTAGGCAGAATTGGCATGCAGAAAAAAAAATTTGATGTTATGGACCGGAAACAGGAGCCCAAGGAACACAATTTGGACTTACAGTCCTCTTTGTTCGTATGTCTGAAAGTGTGTAAGTTGAAAGTTCGTAAGTAGACCCATCCAAAGACAGTGAATTTAGTGGATTGTCTCAGAAAGTAAACAGATGTATGACACAAAGTAGTATTTCCCTTTAAATTTATTTTAAATTCTCATGGACACCTAAGCTGTGTTCAGCTACAGTCAACAGAAAGCCATAATAAAAGGAACCATGGTGGAACCTGCTTGGTCACACTGATATCAGGTCTAGCAAACTGATTGGAAATGTTTGTGATCCCGTCACACTTTATTTAGCAGACGCCTGTATCCAAAGCCACATTTGAAAAAGCAGAGTCAACTAGTCCATGAAGCAACTGGCATTAAGGGTAATGCCTCAAAGTCCCAACGGTGACATCACCACAACCACAAGATCTAAACCAGTGACCTTCCAACCATTCTCCTTAGTGTATTAAACTATTTCATTTTAAAAACAGGAATGTGGGAATCCTATTTGCTTAAAAATCCCATTTCCTAACTTTTCCATTGCGAATGAAGAAGTACGACAAAAAAATTAAATGAAAGACACAGTGCCTTTAGGCGTGTTTCGACACACAGAGGACGACTTCTCCAGTAACATGGAAAAACTGATGTATGCAACTTTAGAAAAGCGCTGTGCTATGCTCTTCCACTCATGGCTTAATGTACACAGGTACATTCCACCAGCGGCAAGTACTAACCCTGCTCGCAATCACCATGCCTGTAGATTTCTGGTACGTGCCTCAGAAATCGTGAGAAACTTTACCCAAGCACAAGTTGCCCATCTCAATGGAAAGTCTACTGTATATGTGGCCGTGGTTTCAGGATCAATTTCCCAGTCTGAAAAAAATACAAAAACAAAAGAGAAACATGGGTTACATTATAGACTGCAAATAACAGAAACAAAAGATATTTGGCTACGTAAGTTAAGAATGAAGGGAAGAAATCTATTCAAAACATCATTTAACAAACAAATATCCTTCAGGTTTGAATTTTCAATCATTTAGTCTCCCATCAGATCAGGATAAAAAACTAAACAGACCACAAGATGAAAAGGTCACCTAATCAGCATGACACATCCATCATGAAAAATTAGAGGATCTACTCAGGACTTATTGAATAGGCTCATGCAGGAAACTTACATCATCGCAGGACATGTTGTATTCTGCCAGGACTGTCCTACAACGTGCAGCAATTCTGAGTTATGCAGATTAAGGAAGAGTAAGTGGCACGACATCGAATAATAGATGAGATAAAGACTAGTTACTGACCAGCAATCTTCTCTCTAGATTAATGCCTTCTGATAACATTAAAAGGATACATCGACGGGGCAACAACACGTTTATGTATTCCAGCAAAGAACAAACCAATAAGGGTGATGCAACTTATTGTGAAGAATGGGTGATTCCATAGAGATGAGAAGAAGGACACCTAGAAAAAAAGATAAGTTCAGTGTCTTACAAGAGAGCATCAACAACAACAAGACCACTGGCACAAAAACTGACCTTCTGTGTGTCCGGATCTATCAACCAGTTCCAAGCCCCTGTTGCAGTACAGACAGACACCACTATAAGGATCACTTGAAGGGGAAAAAAAGCAATCCATAAATACTCGTATCAATAACGAACATAAGTCACATTACATTGATGGCTCTCAACCCAATCCTAGTTTCTCCCCAAGCCAGACCACTACTTACAAACTGAATTCTACCACTTGACCAAGTGTGAAACCCTTGATCAACTGACTCAGATGTTCAAGTTGTGGATTAGAAAAAGAATCGGGGGGGGCTAAGGACTGAGTTAAACACTATCGTATGAAGGCAGCACATCGATTTTCATACAAAATTTCCATTATTTATAGAATATTCTTTGTTACAAATAAGAATGGGAGACATACTTCGCCACCGACCAGTTGCAGGTTGGAGACAGGAAACATACTCCGTGAGTCTTCTTTCAAATGCCTTAAGATCTGAAAATGCATATAATGTCATTCATTTACCTATTTCGCTCTCTTTTGACTTTTTTGCCATACATCAATCACATGGAACAGAATAAATTTATTTCTAAAACATGTTTCACAGACACCCTCAATAGGGACATATACTTATTGAAGGTTTATATTTAAAATTCTTAAATCTGAAATGTGCAAAACTTTCAGCATCAATCAACAGTTCTCACAGGGTCAGCATGTACAGTCAGCAGGTCAGCCAGCCAACTTCTGTCTTCTTGCAGAGTTTAACTGTTGACTGCTGCTGTTCCACACTCTTCACTGTGCCTGTAGTCACAATGGTCTCTCATTTATTGCTTATCTTGCTGCGTACCATAGGCTACCTTTGCTGGTTTGTCCCAGAATGCTGGTATTCATTCAAATTGTCACCGGAAGACTTTAATGCCTCCCTGGTGGCAGACACCCAAGGAGAGGGAACACATCCTGCCTTCTGGCTCGACGATAGAAGCCAGTAAACTATAACCCTAACCCAACCTTCACCAATTACGTACAAGGTTCAATACATTATATATGTGTCATGCGTTTTCTGACCACCATGGTCAGGAGTTCAAGATATTGTATGTTCTTCCCTTGCACTTCGAACTGCTCATTTCAAATCTGGTTAATGTCAATGCATCTCATGAATCTAAGAACAGGAACAGAGAACATATGGGATATAACTGAGTGACAAGACTGTGGAGATTCAGTCATAGCTTCACAGCACAGAAGAGAATGCAGTTTGCCTTAAATTGCATCAATCTTTTCTACTTTATAGATTTTATATATGTAAACATCATAACCCTCTAAACATCCTACTAGTAATTGTAGCATGCTGAATACATTTTGTATTTGGATTAGATTTTCAATGTGCTTGCTATAGATTGCTTACAACATCTAAACAATAAAATTCAAAGTTTAATATGATCTTTGACATAAGTTTCAATTATATATTTGGCTACCCACATTACAGGTAAATATTTTGAGTGGCATCAGATCAATAGGCCTATTACTACAAAAAGTACTTTAAATATTCATTGTCATTATTAATTCATTATCAGTGCCTCCAAAATATTTCCAATAAATACTATGCTTCCACGAACAGACTGTTCTAAGTAGAACATGACAAAATTCAAAACTCCCAAAGATCTTTTTGCTCAGTTCGTCCCCTTTCGAGTCTAGTCTACTCTCAAGGTTTCTTCCTGCTATAGGGAGTTTTTCCTTGCCACTGTCGCCTCTGACTTACTTGGTAGTGGTTCGGGCAGGTTATATAAGTGCTTTGAGACAATGACTGTTGTTAAAATCACAATATAAATAAAATAAAATTAAATTGAACTGAATTGAAATACAAATATTAGCTGGCATTAACAAGCACTGTATAATGTTTTGATTGTTGAGGGGTCTGGAACAATTAGTAACCATACATTCCTATATTGAGCAAAATATACTGTAAAATCATTACAAAGGCAGTTTGTAGGATCGTCTGTCTACCAAAATAAGGTTTTACAATATGAAAAATTCATCCAAAATTGAGCAAAACCTACACTTAACATAACTGCAACATGTATATACCCTGAGCCACGTGCAACAGATATGTAGCATTTACGATAAGAAACCCGATTAAGAATATTTATTAGTTTTTTTAAACGTTATATAGTACCTTGTTTATGGCAACGCGTGTGGTACAGGAAATATCGCTATTAGAGGATACCAAGGAATACCAGGTGTCATATTCCTTTACTTAGCTATTCAGCCAGCCGAGCTTGTTTCGCTTCCGTAACCCAATATTAAAACATGTGCAAAGAATACTATATACAGTGGGCTACTGGCAAATTTTAAAGAAAAAGCTAGCCTCAATGCTAAAGCCTGCGCTAAACACTGCGCTAACTACAAGCTAGCGTCAGTCACGACAGTGCTACCGGTTCTTACATTTCGCAACAGCGGCAACAGATATGACACCTTCAGTAAACTTGACAACTTCAGCTGTATACTGCCGACCTCTCAGCAGTCATAAACAAGAGAAAAGTTGACCGTATTAATTACCTTCCGCTTGTTCTAGGGAATTCATCGCTCTCTTCCCAAATAACAGGCCCTTCTCAGGATAACTGTCGTCATGAAGGCCTGGAGACCGGGATGGACTAGACCGGAAGTGCGCTGTCATCACGTGACCGTGCTGTCCTATCCCTCCGTGAGTGACTCGAATAAGGCACACGTTAATAAGTTAATCGACATGTTATTCGTTTGTCTGATGTTGAATATTATTTAGTTAACCGGTAAAGTATTTTGCTTAGAATAAGAAATTTTATTCACTTATGAGAAACTTTTATTTAAGGCGACGTGGAATTAAGAAAGCAGGATGCAGAGTAGGGGGACCATACGTGCTTTTTTACGGACATATCATTTTTTGGGACCTACAAAATGCGTCCGGTCAGAATTTCTAGATCTCCAAAAAATGTCCAGGATTTGGCTTTTGCTTTCTACAGTCGCCATTCATTGTTTGCGTTTTTTGCAGCGCTGTGACCTTTAACTTTTGGTCCCCCCTTCTCGCTCACCACCATTGGTCGGTCTTGTACACGCCCTTTACGCAACCATTGGCAAAACTGCATCTCAATCATTTCCCTCAGCACCATAGCAACAGCCAAGAGACAGATCAGCACATGGTGCCTGTATGGTTTAAAAATATTCAAACGCAAATGTAAATTCACAAATGAATTAGACTCTCGGTCGAGACTCGTGGGAAGCAGAATACATGACCTGCAAAACTGGCACGTGTCTAATAAAAGTGCTAACGATCTAGAAGCCCACATCACCACCACCAAACTGGGGTTAAAGGAAAAAGATCGACAGAAAAAATACTGTTTTCTGAGACCAGGTAAAACAGAAGATGCTGATGGAGTTTTTTCAATTCCACAAGCATCACAATAGCTACATATCAACGGACTGCATGTCTGCCTTCGATTCCGAGACAGCGCGAAATTTTTCATGCGTTCCTAACGAAGACAGAAGCATTTGTTAACCCGTGACAACACCGCGTTCTGTCAATACAGTCCAAGACGCATAACTTTATTTTTGGTGTTTCTACTGACCGAAGCAATCACGGTGCTGTGAAAATACATCCATCTGCTCGTTCAGTATTTCGATGGAAAGTACGGTAGCTTGAAAAGTAAATTTGCATGCCTCCGAAGTTAAAAACACTCTAAATTAATCGGCTGATACGATCTACACCATAGAAACACTGGAAAAGAAAGGTATTTTTTCAAAATGTATGGCATTTCTAGGTGGTAGCTGCAAAACAATATTCGGTCGAATCTGACATGATGAAAAAAGAAAGAAAGAAAGAAAGAATGAAAATTAACAGAGAGAGAAAGAAAGAAAGAAAGAAAACGTTTACGCAACTTAAAGAACATCGGCGTGGACTTCCAAACAGGCCGTGAATAACTGTGCTCATTACGCGACAGACACACTAGATGTCGATATTGAGAGGTTCATCATCAAAATATATCAACACTTTCACATTACACTGTGCACACAGATTAGTACTGAGAATGTGTTGATGTTGTATACAGAAGTCCATGGATTGTCATTATTCTAAGAGTCTACTACAGGTGTTTCCTGAAAGCATTATTTTTGTAACAGTAAAACAGTAACAGTGATGGAGATTTCAGTGATCTGCAAACACACTAGAATTGGACCCGATATTTTGAAAGGACCAAAAGTTCCATACACTACTGAATGTGCTACTGAAGATTGCAGTATTTCTTGGTTATTCCTTCTCACAGTTTAACTGTTAATTTCACTGATACAAAGCCAATGGACAGAGGAATCACTTGTCTGTTGAGTCACTGAAGGGGCTTTTATGCCTGCATCATTAATAATCAAGGAATTTTGGGAAAGATTCAGAAAGGTATACCATAACACAATAGGATGACTGAAAAGTGTCTCATTGATTTTTTATTTTAGTCTATTGCCATAAAAAGGAACAATGTTGTGTAACAGGTGTTAAAATCTAAACTATCTTTTGTTTGTATTGTTGTGAGCCAAAAGTTGATCTATCCATCCATCCATTCGTTTTATGTAACCGCTTGTGCTATTCAGGGTTGCGGGGGGTCCGGGGCCTACCCTGAACGCTACGACCGTAGGCAGGGAAAAGCCCAGCATGGGGAGCCAACCCATCGCAGGGCCAAAAGTTGAATGGAAAGGAATAAGATTATCTGGCCATAATGTATATGAAAATATTTCCTATTTGTCTTTAAAAATATCCATTTACATATTAATGTTTAATATCATCATTGCATAGTTGTGGACACTTTTGAAAGCTCCACCCAGCCCCATCTCTCCACCCACTGTTGGGTGTCCATTCACCCAATTCCACCCCCCCACCGCCCAGTGTCTTTTTTTGAAGCCAAAATATGGTCACCCAGTCTAGCGTAAAAGTTCAGGGTATCCCTAAGGCAACTGGGGTTAAGGGCCTAATGAAGAGGTCACTGTACTGGCTATGGAATTTCAGCCGGCAACCTTTCAGTTATGGCCACAGAGGACCAAGCCAACATTATCTAAAAAGAAATTAGCTGGGTCATTTATAGCTGGGCTGGCATAAGAAATTACCCATTAGAAAAATATTAAGTAACATGAGATTAGTCTGTAACTGGGATTGTATATAACGATTCATATTTTAGTCCAGTAGGAGGCAGTCTGCACTAGGAAATGAGAAATTAAATGGAATAATTCTAGAGAAGTTAAATTCTTGCATGAATACAGTATTGTAGATCTGCCATCATATTGTGAGTCAGGGATAACTTGAAATGCTTTAAAATTATAAATGTCATTAAGAATAGAACATCCTTCTGGTATGCAAATAGAATGTATACGTAATTGGGGGTCATAATACTATAGGTTTCTTGGTGGAATGTAAAGCTCATTGGCTTCTGCAGTGCTCACTCTTGTAAAACTGCAAAAATGATCACACGTGTCGTTGAAAAGATCACAACAGGCAACACACATTCCAAATATGAGTACAACATTCATCCATCTTTTCCGAAACGTTATCCTTGTATCCTGGGTCTTACCCTGGATGGGATTTCGGTCCATCACAAGGCGTAGGAGTACAAATGCATTTTTACCAAACTCATGTTTATATGTAAATTATATATTAGAACGTACAATACGATACATTGGAATGCATGGTATTAACAGATATACTGAAATAAGGTTAACAAACTGAACATTTTACTTAATGCTGATTGATGGAACTGGGGTCTTCATGTGGTGAAAAGGCAGCGTACAGCGGTTTTAGACTCTAGAGATTGACAGACAAATAGACAGACAGACAGTTAGAACGATGCTTTAAAGTCACAGGGAAGCCAAGCATTCATAAAAGAATACTATACGCAATTTTCCTTTTTCAATATGCTCTTATGACAGCGTACAAAAATATAAAAACTACTACATGTAATATAATTCTCCATTAACATTAAAATAAAGGACGTATCTTGTGCAACCATGTGTGAAGGAGCAACAAAATAAAATCACGAAAATCGACGTAAGGAAGTAGCCTACCTTATTGAGGCATTTTTGGGTCTCAAATGCTTTGCTCAGCTCATTCTGGTTTTGGACGAGCTTCGTAACGCTGCAATCTAGCGTCATCATAGCGTAATAATTTAGGTTTATCAACGATGGTTACAGTAGTACTGTAACGTCATGGCATCCAACAAAAAAAGTGAATGGCGAATCTCACCAAGTGAGGAGTTGATATCATTCAATCGCCGTAAGATATCCTTCATTTCTCCGGTTTTAAGTTTTCCCGCCATCTGTGGTGCGTCAGTGAACCGGGAAGATCTTTGTCTTCTTAGTTGGACCCTGTGTTTCAGAAATAGATTGAAGCGACAATTTCATCGGTTGCAAAAGGAGACAAGCATGCAACATTCCTGCACTATAAAGAGGGTAAAAAAAAAAAAACACAAAAATGATGATAAACCTTGGTCGCTGAAACACTCGCGGTTTAAAGGCTGATCAGCAGCTCTGGTCACGCCTGCATGCAGGAAGTGGAGCGCCGCCTCACCGTGGACAGGAGCCGCTTTGCGCCGCGGAGGAAGGAGCGAATGAGGAAGGAGGCAGGGGTACGAGACTATACATTTATTTACCGTGCATCTTGCGGGCTTGAAATCCATCTTTGTGGTGTCCGACGGTGCCAGATCATTGTAATGCAGCATGCGCGCTATACAATGCAAGTTAGCACACCTGTTTATTAACCGGTAGCTATCTAACCACGAGTTTTCAAAACAAAATGAAAAATTAGTATTAAGATTATTTATTTATGTGATGCTGGAGTGCCGTGGTAATCAAAAAAATAAATAGGTCATCTGTTCATCGTCTAACTGCTTTGAACTGTTAAACGTAAAAAGAAACTGTTAGTACGACGGCTTATTAAATTGGATAAAACAAATGCATTGGTGAATCGCGGTGTGAGCGTCCAAAAGCGTACTTACTGTAGGCTTGGAACACTGGACTACGGTCAAAGTTTCGTTTTCAGGATTGATAAGGTGTCACACTACTCTGTTACCGTATACGTGATAGTGAGTCCATACTTGCACTATTTGTGTTTGGCTTAGGAACTTTAAAATACAGTTATTTCTGTAAAACAACATGCCAAAGCAGCAGATAAGCTATTCTAGATGTAACACTTCTGCTAAAACCAGTAAATGTATAACATTTTATAACAATATTATTAAAACGACTGTACAAGCTTATAGAACATTCTAGTTTAACACATTAAGATACGTTGATATATTATTTTGTCCCTTTTTCCTTAGTTGAGATTGAGCATTTTATGTCTTGCATTTTTTACTTATTAAACCTAAACTCAGGGCTAACATGAATGTTCCTTCCAGGACTCAGCAATGGATCATCAGGAAGGTATGGCGATCGGTCCGTTTCTCATCACTGGTGGGGGAGGGTACTTCGGTTTCCGGTAAGTGTTTTCTGTAACCCAAACTGTAAAGTCAATAAAGACATTTCATGACGTTATCCAGATTTGGTGTATAGTTGCCAATGTCACTATCTCTCTTCTTTTGCAGCCTTGCATGTGCTCTGCATAGAAAGGGAGCTAAAGTTACTCTATTTGACATACGACCGCCAGATGTCGAGATCCCAGATGGTATGGAGTTCCTGCAGGGAGACATCCGAATGTATGACCAGGTTGAAGGGGTGACGCGGGGAGTAGACTGTGTGTTTCACGTCGCCTCGTTTGGGATGTCCGGCAGGGAGCAGCTAAACCGAGGGCTGATCGAAGCCGTAAATGTGCAGGGGACCGAGCACGTGATAAAGGCATGTACAGAGAACAGCGTCCCTCATCTGGTGTACACGAGCACCTATAATGTGGTCTTTGGTGGACAAGTCATTGAGAACGGAGACGAGAGCCTCCCGTACCTGCCACTTCACCTGCACCCCGATCACTACTCGAGGACAAAGTCGCTGGCGGAAATGGCAGTGTTGAAAGCAAATGGCACCGCGTTGCGCGATGGCTCAGGCATATTGCGGACATGCGCCTTGAGGCCGGCAGGTATTTATGGGCCTGGTGAACAGAGGCACCAGCCAAGAATCGTCAGCTACATTGAAAATGGCTTCTTCAGATTTGTGTATGGCAACGCGAGCAGTTTGGTTGAATTTGTCCATGTGGACAATCTTGTTTCTGCCCACAAGCTGGCTGCTGTGGCCCTGACCTCCAGGGGGCAACACCGAGCTGCAGGGCAGGCCTATTTTATATCGGATGGGCGGCCCATCAACAACTTTGAGTTCTTTAGGCCACTTGTGGAGGGCCTGGGGTACAGCTTTCCAAGAGTGTGCCTACCTATATCCCTCATTTATTTCTTTGCATTTCTCACCGAGATGGTCCACTGCCTGGTAGGCCGTCTGTACAATTTCCAGCCTCTGCTTACACGCAGCGAGGTTTACAAAACAGGTGTCACACATTACTTCAGCATCGCAAAAGCAAAGGTAGACTTGGGCTATCAACCCAAAGACTTCAGCCTGAATGAAGTTGTGCATTGGTTCAGAAGCAGGGGCCATGGGGAAAAGCCAGCCTCTTCCTTTATGAGATTTGTCAGGGACATTGTTCTCATAATTTTCATATCTGTGGCAATCCTTTCCTGCCTGCCTGTTGTTGGTGGGTTGCCAGATATTTTTTGATTACATTTACTTCAGTTGTACATGACATTTGATCACATTCATCTTGGTTTGTGAAAGATAAGAGTAGAGATTCTTTATTGATCCCTGTCAGAAAAAAGGGTTACAACTATGGTACAGTTTTATTCCCCAAGGTACAAACAGCAATAATGTACCTCCAATGGTACAAAAATGTTTCTTAAAATCTATTTCTGTACCTTAAAAGGTATATGTACTTACAGCTAGGATACAGTCCCAGTAATTGTACCATCAAAGGTACAAATTTGTACTTTTTTAATGGCAGAATGGGGAGGTTGTCTTTTTTCCTACCCTATCTCACTCTCCATGAGACACACCTACACCTATATGTGTTAAATCAAACTTGGGGGTCACAGTGTAGGGTGAGCCAGCATGCAATGCCCCTGGAGCTGGGGTTTAATGGCCTTATTCAGGGGCCCAATGGCTGCATCATTCTGGTAGCACCAGGATTAGAACTAGTGAGCATCTGATCATGTGTCCAAGTCCTAACCCACAAGTCACCCCCATAGCTAATTCAGTAACTAAGGTGATGCAGTTTAGACAGCCTTTCTTCAGTCAGTGCTTCGAATGAGAAAAAGTTTCAATAGTTAACAGCTGTTCACAGTTAGTGTTCTATGAAGGGTTCCCACAGTTAGTGTTCTATGAAGGGTTCCCAAAGTTAGTGTTCTATGAAGGGTTCCCACAGTTAGTGTTCTATGAAGGGTTCCTTTGTATGCCTTGTTATATTGTTAAGTATTTAATGTTTGGCAGTGGACCACAAACAGTTCTGGTGTGTTCATACAAACTGACAATAAAGTGAGTTCTGATTTTTAGAATCTACCTTAAGTACTACACTAGCAGTCATGGGTGCCACTTTACAATAAGGCAACCCATATAAAGAGTTTATGAATGGTTTGTAATCTGGTTATTAATTAAGTTGTAACACTTTGTAAATCATCAATAGACAATTTTAAACAAGTTTTTTTTATTAATTATTTACTACCATTTACAAGTGGCAAAAGGGAACCTTAAAGGCTGATGTAATATGATCGAGTTGGGTTTTGGAAAAGAAATGAACAACATTAAGATGTCTTACTAGTGATTCGTTATCCACAAGGAACTGATCTCTGTTATTACTGTCTTTTCATATCTTAATAATTTGTTTAAATAATGTGTTAAACATTTTACGATGCTTAATTTTATGTATGGATATAAAATAAAAACCTGCCTTGTGCCCTGTGCTTCCTGGGAAAAGCACCTTGTCACCCAATAATGGACAAGCTTTGGAAGATGGATGGATGGATCAATCGATCAATCAATGGATGTAGACTTGACCAAATTTACATATGGCTGATATGGTGAAAGTAAACTCGATGGCAAGATTTCAATTCTAATATCACAAATAATGCCATTAAATACATCATTTTAAATTAAATATAGTTGATCCTTTATTATTGGTTTTAGGGAAAATATAGAAATCATGAATCAGAGTAAATATAACGGCACTGTGTGGAGAAAAAATGTGATTCGTTATAAATAATGTATAATAATACATAATAATAACATTATTTAACCTATTGTGGTGTATTGGTTAGCACTATTGCGTGTCACTTCTCTAGGACCGGGGATCTACGCGTGTCTAGTTTGCATGGTCTCCCCATGGCATTGGGGGGTTTCTTCTGGCTTCCCTAGTTTCCCCACACAGTCCAAAAACATGCCAAGATTAATTCGTTTTGCCAGATTGCACGTAGATGTGAATGGTGTGTGTATGTCCTCCAATGGGTTGGCGTCCCGTCCTGGGTTGTCCCCTGCCTAGCGCCTGAAGCTTTGAGGATAGGCTCCGGACCCACCGCGACCCTGCATCGAGCAAGCGGGTATAGAAAATGGATGGACATTCTTTAACCATGTTGTTTGAAATAACTACTCTGTAGTGATGCAGTAACTTAAAAAATTCACTTGGTGGCTCCGTAATATTTACACGTCTAGAATTAACCTTCAGCTCAGTATGTTCAATATCAAGAATGACGTATTTTATAGATAACAGCCTAATAATAATAATTAGCTTTTTTTTTTACATCAATATTAATTAGCAGGGTCTTAATCGTAAATGGCCCTACGTTTGTTACATACTTATTTATTGTAGGGGACTTTCTTTTTTGATGTATTTTGACCATATGGTCAGCTTTCTGGATGTTCTACTCTTAATTATAAAACCCGATACTTTCTCTGCTTGCTATGTTTTTATACTTCGTCATCTTGTATAAGTTCTGTTTGGATGTGCTTAATTTAGAACCTGTGGCACGGAGTTGAATGCAAAAACATTCTCCTGATCGGAAGAGAGAAACTCCCCTCTTTCAGGGCTGCGCACCCCCTCGCCAGGCTGCTCGCGATCATTGTTTCGCTCCAGCATTAACTGCATTCCAAAGGGACGCAGCGCGCCCCGTCTCCCTCCTCACATTCCTTCCCCAGAAATGAGTCCCGAGCTCCCAGCTCCTTCAGCACGGCTCCATTTCGCGGGAGCGATACGGTGGAGCGCCAGGGCCGTTACCGTCAGCGCTCGGATGCTTTGTTTTTTTTTTACACCCTTTGGACTTTTATGCATGAACTACCTAAAGGGAACTTAGGGGGGGAAAGCCTTACAATGTAAATTCCTCCGCGCAGCGCGCCATTGATTGTAAAGACCTTTCAACTTATCAAAGGCTGAAATTGACAAACGTCTTTTTCAGTGGAAACAGTTATACGTGAAACATTTTTTTGTTTTCGTTCTCGAAAGTAAATAGCGCAGTATGTCAGAACTACGGCAGTGGGTGTACAACGATTGCAATTGCAACTAATAGTTCAGTTTGTTGTGATCTCCATGTGAAGAGCAATTTCTCCTGTCTGTAGTTGCAACTCGCCAGTTAAACTTACTAGTCAGCCAGTTCCACCAGTCTTACTCACTGGGAGTGCAAACATGGATAAGTATGAGGAGGATGCGGGTCTCCAGGCAAGTAAGTTAATAGAAAACGTCTCTTTGTACGATTGCTACAAAGATGGAGTTTACGGAGACAGAAGAGACACGGTCACTAACGCGGATTTTGGGTTTTCTGGTCAGATGATTTTCGATCAGAAAAGTAAGAAGAACAGGGGAAGTCCCGTGCCTCCTCAGCAGCTCCGCAGCACTGACGATCCCCCCGCTCCGGGAAACAAAGTTTACAATGCCAGCGTTGGAATCTCGGTAAATGGAAACCGACCAGTGCATCTGGATTATTACAAGCCGCAGAAAGATGCAGTTTGTCCTGATGATAGCCATTGCACAAAATCCGATATTGCCTTGCCCTGCTACAGCGGACCTACTGAGCGTCAGAGGAGGCATTCTTTGGAGGTCCAGGGGCATAGGTACAGCACCGGTAGCGTGTACGATGGAGTTGCTATAAGCAAGCACGGACCGTTTTCTCCACTTTCTGGCAGCAGATGTAACAGCGTCTGCGTATCCAGCAGTCAGGAGTGCAGGTACAATGCAGCCAGCCCCCGTTCTAGTTTAGCGTCTTCCCTCTCTTACCCGGAGCAGAGCAAGTACTCCAGTCCGAGATCGAGCATGAGCAGCCCGCGGGCGAGTCTGGTGGTCGCGGGTCAAGACAAATACACCAGTCCCAGAACCAGTTTAATGCAGTACGAGGTGAACTGTACCCTCAGTCCAAGATCGAGCTATGCAAGCACCACCAGTGACACCAGTAAACACTCCAGTCCACGGGCAAGTTTGAACAGCTATGATTGCAGTAGTAAGCCCAGCAGCAACCGTACCAGTGGGATAAGTATGGGATACGACCAACGACAGATCAGCCCGAGGTCCAGTACAGCGAGCCAGTATTCCGTTACCACAAGTCCGAGGTCTAGTTATTCTGACTCCCGGTACATGCCGAACGTGAATCATGAGCACGACGCAGCGGTCGTTCACGGTATTCCCTGGGTCAGTCCACGGTCCAGTATCTGTAGCCAGGACTGCAGCGCCAGACCTGCAGGACCTGCCAATTGCGTGGCCAGCCCACGGTCCAGCATTTCAAGTCATAGCTCCAGGAGTTCCCGCAGCTCAAGGGGATCCATGAGCGCATACCCCGAGCTGCAGCACCCCTCGCCAAGGTCATCGATGTTGGGTGCCAATTTACACGAAGACAAGTTGGTTCAAGATTTTGGGGATGCCAGTAGGAATCATGTCCAGCAATCCCCCGCTATCCAAGAAAGCCCCCAGCAACCAGTGCAACCTGGATTAAACCCGGAAGGCAGCGTGGCAGGACCGGTACCCTTTAATTATGAGACCCCATGCAAAAGTTTGGTCGCTGGACAGAAATTTAAGTTGCCGTACCAAGTCACACCGTGTCGGGAAACTGGACCGAGTCAAGCAGAAAGAAGACTGGAAGCCTTAACTCTGGAGCTTCAGAAGGAACTTGAGATGCACATGAAGAAAGAATATTTTGGTAAGTGATATCCTTATTTTTGTACGTAATAGATGTAATATATTGATGTTATTATTATGGTATATACGTTTGTGCACAAATTATAGCATGCCTGGTTGAGTTTAAATAGTCACAAAGTTTTAAAATTACTGTTTCTCTCGGGATATTCTTCCCTTGCTCTTGAGTTCCAGTCAAGTTACGATCTGCAGTTCTATTAAGTTTTTCGAAATTATTCTAGTAATATATTTAATTTGTCCCCCTCCCATTTGTAAATAAAAGTTAACCAAAGGTTTGGATTGAAGCGATAAATAATCTAATGAGAAACAGATACGCATGAACAAGTAAATAAATATTAATGACATAACGGTGCCAGTCACGTTTTTTTGGACAACGAAGGAATGCAACAGACTATAATTAATATGACACTCAGAGCATGACATCTTTGTTGTAACCCCCAGTTAACCCTGCAGTTTGTCTGGAATAGCTAAAGTGAAATTTCAGCGACAGAACTGGTAAGCTTTTGAGCTGTGTGTTTAAGATCCATAAATTGCTCAATTATCACTTTGCAGAGAGAATTTGACCATACCTTTAGTTTGGGGGGGGGGGGGGGGGGGGGGGGGGGGGGGGGGGGGGG
>JAODUD010000019.1:535265-559238 GCA_026784285.1 Stomatorhinus walkeri | reverse complement strand
TTTTGTTTGCCCCGCCCCCCCCCCCCCCGAAAAAAAACTTCAGTACTAAGTACACAGATTAGGTATCTGTATTTTTGTACATACTCTTCATTCATTTCTGTGGGCATAAGCTTAATCCCAACCATGACAGCCTTAACACCTACACAGCCCTAACCTTGACCATAAGTAACCAAACAAAATACAAAAGTTTTTTGATTGCTTTCACAGGTTTTTTAGAAAATTGAGTTTCTTGTAATACATATACACCCCCCCCCACACACACACACACACACACAGTTCATATATACCTATCATTGTGGGGACCCTCAATTCATTTATATGTGCATAACCCTAACTATGATAACCCTAACCCCTACCCAGCCCTAACCTTAACTTCAAGTAACCAAACAATGGCTATATATATAAATAAAAAATAAAATAAAACAAATGTCCCCACAATGTGGTAAATACAAACCCACACAGGCACATCGAGAAATGTTCTCATAAAGAAAATGCTGGACAAGTTGGCAGCCGCTGGCTTTGTTGCCAAAGAGTTAAATCGCTTTATAAAGGCAGTTTGCCGAGAAAAGGGATGATGTAAGATTTGAGGCATTGTGTCCTGGAGCAGCCAGTCGTGTGTCGCAGTGTAGCACGTGACAGTCAAGGGAGAACATGGGCACTTCTAACACCAGACTGACACGGTCTGTGCTGTATAAATGAAGGCCAGAAGCAAATCGATCAGTGTGGCAGCGCCAGAGCTGATTCACAGTCCTTACGCCGGCATCTGCTTGTGGTCGTTGACGACCCCGATAGCGGCGATGGCTGTGCCGTTATTGTTCATCCTCGAATGAGCTGTAAATCCACAGCTGGCCTCGGAAGACAAAGTTGCTGCCCGGAGCCAAGGCGGCCCCACCCCTGCCCCCCACAAGCCGCTTCATTAGTCAGCCAGTGGGGCTGCACCAGACACTTGGCATGAGACTCTGGCTGGCCGGCCAGACAGAACCAAGAGGGGGGGGTTAAAGTCTGATCACCTGCTTAGAATAATAATGGCAGCAATAATACTTAGTTGCCAAAAACATGATTTAAGTTTGGTCAGTTAATGGAATTTGCAACGCCCCCCACCCCTTTATATTCCTGTTATTCTTTGTGTCTGGGTGGACTGATATTAAAGTATGTTATTTTAATATTGTTTACTGAAGCTATTTCTCCTGCTGCTGTCGTCAATTTTGTTTCTGAAATGTTACTTTGTAGACTACGCATTTTTTACCTCTTGGGTTTATCATCAGTGAATATCACCATTGCTGTCTTGTATTGTCTTGTTTTTGTTTATGAGAAAATAAATGCTTCTAGAATTAATATAAAACGATTTTTTTCTCAGTTGTCTCAGTGAGATTTGTCTGTTTTCAGTGAAGTATTGAAATGAGATCTTTCAGTGACCTCCCTTTGATGAGACAATCATATGACAATAATTTTTAGAAATAACTTTTGGAGTTAGTGCCTCGTTTTGACCCTTTTCAATGGAAGTGGGCTCTGATGCCCATCCATGGACAGAAATATTCAGATTTCTTTACTATAGAATATCCCTCTAAGTACCATCTGTCCTCTTTGTAAACACAGGTAGTCCATTTTTGCATAAATAACCCAAAACTTGAAAGATTACTAGTAATAATTTCCTGAGCTCCCATGAAATTCCTTGGATTTTTTTTTGTTTGTTTACTTTTTGAACTCCTTGGCACAGTTTGTTTTTGCCTGCAAAACCACCTTATTTAGCTTTGAAAGGCCTGTGATTTTGGAAAAGGCAGTTTGGGCTGGTGCCCAGCTGGTAATGATTCGTATCTCACAAACATGGAATAAGAATGACACAGTTAAGAAGAATTTTTCAATGGATGGAACTCTCTGTAATTACTTTATATAGGTTCTCCAGTGTCATTCTGCTCTCCAAGATGGGTCACTTGGTAAAACTTCTAGAACATCTTATGAAAGTAATGTGTAAGGAGCTGATGTGTCACACAGTTCGGAAGTGGCTTGTTTCTGCCATTCCCAAAATGCACACTTAAGAGATGAACAGCAAGAGCTGATGTTGTGCCTGATTATATGTTGTGCATTATTCCTGGTTTTATCGTGATATTAGATATTCTCATAAACTGACAATGTGCCATTTCAGCAAGCTAGTTGCCAAGTCAAACACAATTCCCATTTTCCCACAGTCATATCAGTTCATGAGCCATTACACTGTTAACTTCTGTCAGACCCTGAATGTAAAATTTTCAAACACGTCACAGACATCCGCGTCTTAATGCAGAGCATTGTAGGGGAACACAAAGAGAGCCTGTCGTTTGGTTTTTTCACCTGTCAAACTAAAACTAGGCAAACGTGTAATTTTCGGTGTGTAGATTGTGTCTGTCAGCTCTGTGATCCTTTTAATTTGGTTCATTTAACCTGCTTGGAAAAAGAATTAAAGGTCAATTAAAATCCACCCTTCAGACTACAGTGCTCAAGTCATTAACTCTGGAAGGCTCCTCTGAGTTGGTGCAGAAAGTGAAAGGCGATCAACCGGCAAGTTATTCTTGGTGGTTTGTCGTATCGTTTGAAGGTGTTTCTGTCTGTTAATGATGGAATAAGAAGTGTGAGACTGAGGTGTTTCTTTGTGTGCAGTCATTTAGCTTTGAATCCCACCACTTCCTGCCAAATGCATTGATCCTGCACTTCGGTTGAACGTTACAAAGGACCCAGGCAACATGACCTCCCTGTAACCATGATGCCATGATGTGTGGGATTTTTGGCATATCATTCTCACCATAATGTCCCACCCTTCTCTCTCTCTCCCTCCCTTTAGGTATCTGTATCAAATGTGGGAAGGGGGTCTACGGAGCCAGCCAGGCCTGTCAAGCCATGGGGAACCTCTATCACACTAACTGCTTCATCTGCCAGTCCTGTGGTAAGCCACCATCCTCTACCTCCAGCCCGGTCCTCAGCGATCCACAGACAGTCCATGTTTTTTCATCCTCCAAGCTGCCTGTTGACAGTTCATATTTTTGCTCCCTCCCGGCTCCCCGATCTCAGAGGGAGCAAAAACATGGGCTGTCTGTGGGTCCCCAAGGCCCGGGTTAGGAAACATTGCCAATTGGGTGGCACCCATTTCTGCCTAGAACTGTTTTCATAAAATATTTCAAAACCTGTCACTTGAGTATGCTAACGTGGTCTTCCGAGAATTTTAAACCTGCAGATTATTGGCTACAACTGTTGTTCTTGACCGGCTATTCCTGAAGAATGCCTTCTGTACTGTTCTGTAGCAGAAGTCCCACATCTTCGTTTGATTGCGATGCACTAGGTCTGCTGGAGCAGAAGCTGTTCTTGCTGTGAACCTCAAGATACGTGTGACCTTGGGGGATGTTGCGGAACAGGGATCTACATTGTGCCCAGATTTAGATTTTAGTTGTGAATACTTTGGTGTGAGTGGGTGGCAGTGGGAATTCCTGTGACTGGAGCCCCATTGTGCACACGCTTGTTTCTGGCTTTGTTGGATACTTTTGGCAGGCAGCTCTAGCAATCACTGTATATGGTGTGGACTCTGGCTTTGAAAGCTTCTAAAAGCAGAGTATGTGTCCTGCGAGTACGTTTATTTCACGCTTGGCAGAGAGCTGCTCGAAATGGATTTCATTTCTGAGGGAGCTCAAATCATAAATCCGCCAGAAGTGCATTTGGTGCCCTGGGTGACAGAATTTCCCCTTGAAAGGCTGGCTTTGTTGTCGTGCTCAAGATCTAGAGCGATGCCTCTGAAAGCCCCCCCGGCTCGACCAGGTGCCTCTACGTCGACACTTTTCCATTTTCTGCAGGCTTTGATGCCTTTAAAATCATCTGCAAATACGTAGGGCAGCGTAAAACATAGCGACATTGTCAGGGAACCTTGCCTTTTCTTGATTGCTTCAGTTCCATTGCTTCTGCTTTAGACTGGTGTTTCTGTGTAACAGCTTCCATCAGCGCAGACCTTCCTGCTGCCTCGTCACCTGGGTCTGTCCAACCAGACCAGGAGCCAGCAGGGAAATTGGAAATGGCCATTGCACTGTGGCCAAGCAAAGAGCAGGCCTGACCCTTCACAGGGAAACTACGCCAGTCGGCTGCCATTTCCAGCTGAGGTCCCATAATGACATAAACCCAGACTAGCACTGTGCTGCGGCCTGCAGAATAGGCTTCTACTGCGGGTGAGCAGCTGACTGGCTTAGTGTCTAAACAGGGAAGAAAAATAGCTTAACTTCTATTGCGGGGGTAAATTTTTGTCTTCCTGGCAGTCTTTCCTAATGTTTCCCTGTGACCCTGCCCCCGACAGAGTGCAGAACACCTGACCGCTCCATTCAGCTTGCCTGCTGCCTTTGTTTTCAGGCCACAGCAAGAGACCAGGACTCTATTTGTGCTGCAGCAAATATTCTGGGAATTTGTTGGCTTTGCCCATCTCCAGCCCCCGGCACCGTTCCTGCCAGGTGGGCATGAAGCAGACGGGAGTCAGCAGTGGTTTTAGGATGGCGAATCGCCCAGACCGCGCTCGGTATGAGTGTCCTGTAAGCAAACACACGCAGCCACTCGCCTCCTCGGGTGACCCATGACTGCAAGTCCTGCTTTTCCACTAACGCTTGGCTCATTTGTTACATTTTAACGTAAGTGACCTGCAGTCCTGCCCATTTTAACTTACTGGAAGTTATGGAGCTGATGCATTCTGACAGGGACGACATGTTGCCAATTAAGGGGGTTTGGTGATTATTAAGCAATTGGCTTAAGTTGGGAGAGAAAATGCTTCAATTTCACTGCAGAATGAATATAACACCATGTCAGATTTAAGAGACTATATTGATACATCATACTGAAAGAAATTAATTTTCCAAAAAAAATATTTAGGCTGATTGTTTGTTTTTAGGGGTGGGGGGTTTGCTTTATCCTTTATTGAAACTGTCCCAGTTGGTAGCACCCCAGCTAAGAAGAGCTTCTAAGGGAGACCCTGTAACGTGCCATTTGCTGTGTAAGTCTTTGACAATAACGTAAACGCTACGGCGGCAGTGAGGATTGTAACCTTCACAAAGAGCTCTTTATGACGGAGGAGGTGATGGTTTGTTTTCATCTCCATCTGAGGTATGGTCGCCCTGCCGAGTCTTTCTGCACCTGGAGGTGACTCACTGTAGGGTAGGTCTCGCGGTATCAGGGTTGTGTGTGCGCCCCCCCCCCCCCCATTGCAGAACCACAGTGGTTATTGAGGGGGGACGTGCGGGATAGCTCTGGCTCAGCAGGCTGGATCGAGATCCCCTGCTCATGGAAGTGCGGTGGCTTGATGAATTATCAACAGCATCGCTTTGAGCCAGGCAGTCTGCTAAGCACAGTTCCCGCAGGTGATAAAGGCTCGTTTGTTCTCCATGCGAATGGTGGGGGTGGTGGGGGGTTGCATTCAGACCAGGAGCTGTCCCTCCCCCCTTCGTTCGCTGTTACAGGTAAAGTTCAGGTCTTTTGTAATCAAACCCCGCACTGGTCTTTTGGTAATGCCCAGCGATGAGTCTTTCTTTCTGGAGGAAGTACTTGACTTGCTGAGCCTGGCTTCCATGATGTCAGACAAGAGCTGGAACATACCTGTGGCTCCTACTGGATTTCCCCATAAGTCATTTTTGCTCATTTTTACCGATGTTCTGACAGGACAGGAACTGTGTTTATAAATTCTGGTTAATTTGAGGAGTTAGCTGGTCATATTTTATCCGTGTAAGCGGATAGGTTGCGGAGTTTGTACACAGCAGGGGAGAGAGAGAGAGAGAGAGAGACCCCAGCGTAGGTGATGGCAAATATGACCCAGTGTTGGATTAAAGCAGCACTCTGATCCCCCAACATGGCGAAACGGGGGGGGGCGTTTCTGCAACCCAGTCCCGGTTCTGGCAATGGCCCAGTGGCTTGGAGTGAAACAATGGGAGGGATTGTAGTCTGTACCTGCTTTTGGGGCTAGGGGAGGTGTTGTACACACACAGAGGAAAAGGTTTGGGGGAATTAAAACGCGGTGACCCCTCCTGCCGGAGACGTAGCTAACGATAACCATGAAATATGGTTTTATACATCATTATTATATAAAACTTAGTCATGTCAAAACCTTATGCCTCAAGCAACAGTTTTACGCACAACACGGCAAAGTCAACACACGATCTATAAATACATATGCTGTACATTGTGCCGGTGGCTAAAGGTTTACAGGTAAGACATGGGCAAAGAATCAGACTCCTTTGTGGTTGTCTGTCTGGTGAGACAAAGGCTGGCCTCTCGGCCGGCTGGCCCCAATTCTCTGTAAAACGGGCAGGATCCCAGAGTGCCAGCCTTCCCCCCCCAGGCCTCAGGCTCAGAAAGCCTCCGGCAAGCCTCAGTCCCACCATCTGCCCAACCTGCGGCCGGCCCAGGGATGCGGCGATAAGCTGGGCGGTCTGCCTCTTGCGCCTGCTGACTCGCGTCTGCGGGTGATTGTTCTGCGCTCATTCGATGTTCTGTTTGCAGATTCACTAGCCTCCTCCGGAGATCCAGGCCAAAAAAAGCTGTCTTTTTAAAAATTTAGAATTTTTATTAATTTTTTTACTGAAGTATTGGAACGGTAAGAAAGAAAAAGCACACCCCCACACATATGATGTTATCACAAAGCCCAAGTTGTCCTCTTTAAAGAACACCGGGACTTAATAAAGTGGCATGTATAGTATGAAAGATATGAGAAATAACACGGTGCCCTCCACAGAGGACAAAAATGCAGTGCTGAGTGTCAGGAGGGCACGTAGAAGCTGATATCTATCTGCGATCACTGCCTTGTTCAAAAATCCTCCAGCATAGCTGGAGCCGCCGCCAGATTGCCGAGACTCGTGTTGCCATGACGAGCGGCTCCCCCGGCTTCTATAGAAGATGGGGGGGGGGGGGGGGGAGTCAATAAAAGCTCATCGGCAGCAGACGGCACGGCGAAGGCGGGCAGCGCCGGGGGCGGCATGCGAGAGAAGAGGTGCAGGGCCCCCGGGCCTCCGCAGGACCGCGCCAGCACAAACGTGGCCATCTCCAGTGACAAAGGGAGAGAAGCAGGCAGCAGGCCAAGGCCCCTCCCCGCTCGCGGAGCCCAGCTCCTAGGTGGGGGATGAATAGGACAAGCCAGTGACCTCAGGCAGAAAGAATGTCCCTGTTTGCACAGGCCCTCTGGTCCTTTAGGAGTAATGCGTGCTGGGGACAGAGAGGAACGAGGGACACTCTGGGGTTACCCCGCTGACCCACACTAGATGCTTTATTCATTTATTTATATGGCAAGGTTGACGACACAGGTGGGATCATCTGTTTGCAACATACGTTTTTCACACCGCCATATAAAATTTTATTGTGGGTGGTTCTGGTACCAATGCTATTTAAAGGTCCCCCCCCATAATTAATTCCTTGTAGCTCATTTTCTGCAACGCTTTCTGATTCGTTGCTCCGAGTCTGCCTTTTGTGGGGAATGCGACCTGCCGTTTGGCAGTTGAACCAGCAGGTTTGAGTGGACCAACCCAACGACAGATCGAATCGGTGTCTCTGCCAGGCATTTTCAAAGCCATTAGGCTTTTATGTGTGTGTCGAAGTCAGACACCAAAAGCTGTAAAATGCCTTAAAACCATGTTCTTCTTGCTCCAGCTTTTCTGAACCCCATTTACAGTAGCCATGGCGATTTGATTCCCGAATTGATTAAATCCACATTTGATTGAGCACAAATGCAGCTGCCAAAGTTATAACCGACGAACCCACTAGCTTTCATCTTGCTATTGAATGAGGCAGCCTTTGAATGGAGTAATCCTCTGAGTACATTGATTTTTCTTTTTTCTGAAGCTTTTCTGGAAGCCCCCTGAGGATCAGTAGAAGGTGTAATTATCCGTGGCGCTTTGGACAGAGCCTGAATGCTGCCTCGTCAGGTGCCTCAGAATCTGGCGGCTCTGTGAGGCTCTGACAGATGCTTCCGGATGTGCTGGCTTCTTGGACGGCTGGCAGGTGCTGGGGCTGCAGGTGCTGTCATTCTCAGATGATGGGTGATGGCCTGGGGCGAGGCTGAAAAATTGTTTTGTTTTCTGTTTGTCTCTCCGGCAGGGAGACGGTTGAGAGGGAAGGCCTTCTACAATGTCAATGGGAAAGTCTACTGCGAAGAGGACTTCCTGGTATGCTCCTGCCATTCTATGTCGTGATGACACTCGTTTGCCTTCGCGTCACGTCTCCATCGAACACGCAGTACTTCACGGTGACATCTGCTGAGCCTTTCCCCGCCAGTCGTTAATAATGGTGAATCTAGAAAGTTCTTTTAGATGCGACACTTTCTACAGGATTTCCTGGTCATATGGCCAGGAGACGATACTCAAGGGGGGGTCTGCAGCTTCTACCTCCTCTATCCAGCTTTTGATTGGGGAGGCAGATGGTGAATCAGCAGGGAAAAGAAGAGCGTTAGCAGCTGAAAGGGATGCCTCTAACGAATCTGCGGCACCCACCCCCCCCCGCGCCTTCTACCCCTGGCTGGGGAGGTCACGACCCCAGGGTCGCGGTGTGCAGATGGCTGTCCTCCAGCATTGATCCTGGAGTACAGTCTGCTCCCAGCGGTGCTGTTAAGCTGACAGTAATAAGCAGAGAAATGCACCTACACATGCCATGTTTGGTGGACTGCTTTCACCTTGGAATTAGGTCTCAAGGTCTGAACAAGCGGTGGTATAAACAAGAAACTTGCTACCTCGTACTTTCTCGTTTATTCCGAAAAGGAGCCACGAGTCACCGTGAAGGGAGCAACAGCAAAAGCAGGGCTGTGATGGATAATTACATGTCCATGAAGGCAGTTGTCAGTCCTTAAGGGCAGAGTTTCTGAACCCGTTCCTCAGTGACCCCCAGATGGTCCATGTCTTTGCTTCCTGCCAGAGTCTCCATATCTTGTGGGTCCCTGAGGAGCAGTTTGAGAAGCACGGCATTATTCCACTTTGTAACATGAAGGGGGTTTATACATTGAGAGATGAGGCTATTAGTTTTTTCCCCTTTCTTCTTACAGTATTCTGGTTTTCAGCAAACGGCAGACAAATGCTTTGTATGCGGGCACCTCATCCTGGAAATGGTAAGTCTTGTGTAATCAATTCGTAAACCATCCATCCATCCATTTTATGCAACTGCTTGTCCTGTTCAGGGTAGCTGGGGAGCCTGTTCTGGATGCTACAAGGCAGGGAAGGAACCTGGATTGCACGCCAACCCATCACACACCATTCACTCACACCTACGGGCATTTTGGGGACTCCAAATGACATTAGTATTTTTTTGAAATCATGGGATGATAACATGCAAACTCCACACACGTGGACTGAAATGCTGCTCCTAGAGGTGTGAGGCAACAGTGCTAACTACTGGACCACCATGCCACCAAATCATAACACGCACAATTCATACACCGCTTTAGAAAAATGGGCAGGGTTGGGGCGGTTAGGTTTAGGGTTGGGTAGAATGATCACTCCCACTTTGAACAGGATCTATTATAAGCCGTATTCAGTGATTGAAGATGCTGTTCACATTGGGCACATCCTCATCTTCATTCCAAACCTTCTCATGATACTCAAAGATCCTGCAGGCGCTGGGCAAGTCCTACCACCCCAGCTGTTTCCGCTGCGTGGTCTGTAACGAGGGTTTGGATGGAGTGCCTTTCACCGTGGACGTGGAGAACAACATCTACTGCGTAAAGGACTACCACACGTAAGGGCTCTCCCACATCCTGCAACCCCCAGGGTGTCAAGTGTGTAACTGGCTGGGTGGGTTGCCTTCAGAAGTGTGTCCAAGCGATGGTACAGATGTAACATACTGGTTAATTAGGAGGTTAAGGCTTTCTGCAGAAAGTAGTTCTACTTGGATGCATGACTGTGTTTGCATACCTGAAGACAAGGGCATCACTATGTTTTCAGTATTGGGGTTTATAGAGGCAGATTCATCAAGAGTCAAATCTGTCCCCCAGCATTATTCTCTATGATCTTGTATTTTGTATCTATATCTTGTATCTTGTATAGACTACCTGTCCCTCGCAGCATTGACTGTATACATTAATTTATGCATATGGAACTGAAATTGTCTGCTAAAACCTTCTTCTCCTCAGTCAGTAGGCTAGATGAGAACCAAATTTTCCTGACAGATTTATTCATATTTTCAAAATCTTGGAACATACTGGGTGGGACAAACACCACTTTTTTGAAAATTGTGTGGTATGTGTCCCAGCCGTGTCCCTTGTGAGGAAAGCCTACATCTGAAACACTGGAGAACCAGTAGCCTCAGGAGAAATGTCATAAACAAGTTAATGATGGATTGCATTTATATGATATATCCTTGCACTTTAGTGATACACACGCATCATACTGTCTCCCTCTGTTTACACTACAGGGTTTTTGCCCCAAGATGTGCCTCTTGCAACAAGCCCATTCTTCCCGCCCAGGTAGCCTTCCGCGTCCCACCAGTGTCCTGATGAAGCCTCCTTAAGCTGAGCATGGTGTTATGTGGGTGTCTGACTCCCAGCTGCTCTCATTCCAGGGTTCTGAGGAGACCATCAGGGTCGTGTCCATGGACAAGGATTATCATGTCGAGTGTTACCACTGCGAGGTCAGACATCACTTTTCATCATCGTCGTTTTCTTTTACAAGCTGGTTTGCAACAAAGGCGCCTTTCACTCCGTCTTGCTCCCTCCAAGCTTTATTAACTGACCCTCGCTGTTTTTTTACCGCTGCTTCGTGTGATGAAGTGAAGAATTTAAAGGCTGTTTGCTGTTAGGTTTTTCTACCAACCTCACCAACCTCCTGGTGCCTGTATCAGGCATAACTTTGTAGTAGATCCTCAGCATCCCTCGTTCTTCTGATTCCTTCAACTGTTTTCTTATGTGCTGGTGGTGCAGCTTGGTGGGGGGGGGGGGGTGTTGTGTATCCTAATGTCAGCAGTAATTTTGCTGGGGTTCTCCACTCATCACGCTCATCTGGTTGAAGTGTGTGCCTTTCTATGCATGCAGCTTTTCGCCAATTGAGTCTGGCGTAGCTATGAAATGACATGGAAATACGATGATGCTTTATTTGCTATTTGCACAAGTCCAGGTACACTGGAAAATTTCTTTTCTCATATCCCATCATGCTCTCCTTTAACAGACAGTTGAGAGTGAAGCTTGGGGCCTGAATGCAGGGTTAGGCTATTTATCCAGAGCCCCTGGAACATTTATTGGGGGGTTAAGGGCCTTTCTCAAAGGCCAATTGGAGATTTGATTAGTCTAATGAGGCAAGGGCCTGAACCAACAAGGTCCAATCACAGGCACAGAAGCCTAGCCTGCTGATCCAATCACTAGCGCCCTAAGCCACACCCCCTGGCTTATACCAATAAACACTCCGCCTTTTCCATCCAGAATCATGGATCTGATGTAATCCAACGTGCCTGGTTTTTTGGATTCAGGCTGGCACAGGAAGCATTGTCAGATGCACCGGGCAGGATGGGACATTTGGATCGGCCAATCCTGGCTCTCTCTAATCCACGTCTTCCTCCCCACAGGACTGTAGGCTCCAGCTGAACGACGAGGAGGGCCAGCGCTGCTACCCGCTCCAGGGCCACCTGCTTTGCCATGGCTGCCACCTCCGCAGGCTCAAGGGACAGGCCGCAACTCACCCACCTCCCAGCTTCCCTGTGCACGTCACGGAGCTGTGAAGGGGGGGGGGGGCACCACTGTGCACCATAACAGAACAACCCAGGGAGGAAGATCAGAGGCTGAAGGGATGCCGAGGGAAAGGCACGGGGTGCAGTGGCTGTCTGAGCAGATGAGGGGGGTCATGTTATCCTGAAACACATCCTGTGCCACCGTAATCCTACCATGAGACATTTCGGTTCTGATTTTATTCTGAAGAGGCCTGTGGGCTCAGTCGGCGGACCAGGGTAGCACCCAGACCTAACTTAAGGGAGCCATACCACACAGCAGGCCTTGTGGAAACTCCCCCAGCTCATGGGGGCAGGTCCGGCGGCATTCCTTACCCCTCCTACCTAGTCCGTTCCTGTCTGTCCTCGTCATAAATGGATTACGGCCCGTAACAAGCCAAGGACATCTGCCTGCCGGAGTAATTGCCCATTCTCCTTGAATGCAGCACTTAAAGGAGCCGCTCTCCTGCCCGCCGCCTCCGCGGCACACGCCGCCAGAGGACTTGTCGCGCAGCCCACGTGTCCATCTTCTCGCGCGCCATGACATCGTCCATACCACACGGACACACCGCCGACGTGGACAGCCCTGTTCACCCCAGCTGATTTCCGTTTCTCGCATAAAGTACCCAATCAGCGTCAAAAGAAGTTGAATGTATGCAGAGTATATGGCTGTTACACGTGTTACACAGATATGCTCGTGCTTGCGTGTACGGATAGCCTGTGGTTACGACCCATGTGTGTTTGTTGTTTGTGCCGCGCGTTCTGATGGAGTCAGAGGCCAGATGACTCCCTGGCATGTGAGAGAGAAGTTTAACTGTACAGTGCTGGTTTAGCTGTCTGTTATTAGAGGAAGTGCTGCATTTCTGTCTGTTTTTTCGCTGTTATCGTGAGACATCGCTGTCCTTTGTCATTTCTGTTACAAGTGAATGCAGCCTTTTTCTTTCTTTTTTTAACAATTTTGGGTTCTCCAACGTCTTTCTTTGCTGTTAATGTGTTTAAGACACTGGTCAAAGAAAACAAAAGCACTGATATTTAATTCCCCCTCGCCTTCTCACCAAGTCAATAGACAGATTTGTTTTTTTTAATTTTTATTTTAAATCTACGCCTTAAAGCAAGGAGCTGCTGCTGTGCTGTGGACCACGGTAAGGAATGTTTTGGATGTTCCTGATCAGCTTCTCCCTCCAGGAAGGTGGCCAAAGGGGGGGGCGGAGGCTGGCTGGGAATCTTAGTTATTTAATTAACTGCTAATTTAATTTATTCATGATGTCACTCTGTCTGCGTGATCCCCAGTCCTGGGGCACTGGCTCTGTCCCTCCCGCTTGCGTTTTGTTGACGGCAAAATGACACGAAGGCCACGGGGTCCAAATAAACTGGAGCCTCTATTACTGTAGCTGTCACTCACACAGTGAGGGGTGGGACTGATCTTTCTGATACTACTGAACATTAGCATGGCTCTTGTACGGCCACAGGTGTAAGACATTTCAGAGTTCATAGGACTGTAGATCTCTACCCAACCTGATGCATTTAGGGCTTAGTTACAGTCTGTTAGTCTTCTCCCACCAGAACGTCCCTTCTCACCAGTTTTTAAATCGAAGCATTCAAATCTTACAGCAAACCATTTTTACTAAGTCACATACCATTGTTTTGTTGCCATCTCAGTGCTTGTAGTTGATACAGTGGATGTTTATTGACAGAGTAATAGCGAATAGCCCAATGAACCCCTGAAGGAAATTAAAGATAATAAATAATAATGACAGAGCACAGCATAACTCCCAAGTGTTTCTCTCTCTGATGTTGTTTTTGTAGTGGAAGACGTGGATATTCTCTCTTAACACATCCTTCACAGTGGGGAGAAAACTTCATTTTCAGTACACACCGGACACTCTGCCGCTAGGTTAGCTGTACATAAGGTTAGTTTTATTTCTTGCACAAAGTCCAAAAACATAGCTGCCGTCTGTCCTGCAAGTAGCTCTCAAAATATCATTCGATGTGTGATTTCCTAGATGTTTTGTGAAAAGAAAAGAGGAAATGTAGATTTATTTATCTAAAGATAAAAAGTCTAAAGTTATTTAATGAGTTAAAGTCAGACATGTCATTTAACCTTAGATGATATAATCTGCTTTTTTAATAAAGTGGTTTTGTAGTTAACTTGGTGCTGTCTTGTCTTGCTTTGTTTCCTCTAATGTCAAAAACTTGAAACGCATCTTTTGTGATGCTGAATTTGAGACATTTAACTCCCAAGTTGTTTTCCGTTTGAAAAACAGGTGTGAACATTTTTTTTCCAGTTTTGCCCACTTATGTTGGGTTTACGAATGAGGCTCTTGCAGCTTCTTTCGCGATCGACTGCCAAAGATTAGGCCGTTTATTCAGGAACGTAGTCTCCCCCGCACCAGAGTTTGTGTCATTATGGGGCCATTGAGTCATTTTTGTAATTGAAACTTGACATGCTAAGTTTATTGTAGATCATGTGACATGGCTGAGATCCTAACATTAGATGTCTGCTTGCTCTGAAACAAGACTCTATTCAGTAACTGCAGAATTCTGTTTGACCAAAACACCAGCTTCATTATTTAGCAAATAATGTGGGAAATGGAGGGGGGGCAGGCTTTGTGACCTATACAAACATTAGCCTTCTGTCAGCTGGTTAGATGAGGATTATTGATGTATATTTTACTTATTGTTATCCCATCTGTTGTGTAATTTTTATTGCCGTGATTTTAAGCACACTGTAGTAATAGGCTATTGCTTGGCCATTTTTCTAATTATTAAATGTAGGTTTGATTTACAAGTGTTTCAGTAAACTACATAAAAGGGCACGATGAATACTGCCATTAGTTGATTTTCATGTCTCAGTGGAGGAAAAAATTGGTTTATGATGGCATTTTGCAACAAACAAATGAAACAGCTATTGTTACAATTAGCCAATCAGATGGGGGATTATCTGCCTGGCCTGGAATTCTGAAAATGTTTTGATGGGGGGGGGAACAGCAGCCAGCTAATCTAACCGGCAAAAGTGTTGTCAGGGTGAAAAATGCTGCTAATGTCAACGCAAAGCTGAGATCAAAGGGGAGAGAGGCATCTAACGTGAACCCTCATAAAGATCAAAGCCCCGGGGAAAGGGCCTGCTCTGCCCTCGCTGCTGCATATTGGAATTCCTTACTGGTGTGTGGTATTGTCAGTCTCGAAGGTCTTAATCACGGTCAGGCGGCAGGCACTGGTGTCAGTGATTGAGCTTGAAAGATCCTCGTTCCTCTCCAGCAATCCCAGTGCTTGGTGGGTGTCTCCCTAACAGCTGCATATTTGGACTGTTTGAGATGGGCAAATTAGGGCTATGTTTTCAATATAATGGTGTGGAATGTTGATAATGTATGTTCCCGGAGGATTGCAGATTATGGGCTCTTTTGGTCTACTGAGAAAAGACACACATACTATACTCTCTCTCTCTCTCTCTCTCTCTCTCATATATATATATATACACACACACACACACAACAGTACACAAGAACAAGGTAAAGCAGGAGACGCTGGCCAAGACCAAAAACCAGCAAGGTAGTGGGCAGAAGTGAGTTTAAATGCCCGAGATGACCGTCCGCTTGTTTGGCAGGGTCTCATAAATTAGAGGATGACATCAAGCGACCTTCAAAAGGAATGGGGAACATTAAGTGCAGGCATATCAGGCTTCTAGAAGCAGGACTCAAGTCCTATGAAGTGAGGAAGAAGCCCTTCATTAATAAGAAACAGAAGAACCGGCCTACATTTTGTAAATATTATTATTCACTGACGCACACATATAAACTGAGAAATGAGTGAAACAAGTAACTGAGGTCTTTAAATATTTTTCCAGAGCTGCATGTATATGTAAAATATCCTACATTGTCATCTCGATTTATTCATTTTTTTTAATTGTTGAGTATTTTTTGCTGCCTCAGGGCTCCTCTGCATTGCAGCAGCCCCCAAAAAGCAGGTGCTGATCTTTAAAGGGCTCAGGTATCTTTGAAAGGGAAAAAATGGGTGTCAACAGGCTGCCTTTATGGTTGAGACATCAGGGCTGTTTGCTGAGTTGTCAGAGTGGCTGTTTGGATAAAGGGGATGATAAGAGACTGAAGTTCTGCATTCCAGGCCAAAACAAATGTGTGGGTGGGTTTATATTGGCTGTGCACTTTTTAACACGCTTTTATGCTCATAACAGAATTTTAAACATGTATGAATGCACTGCCTGTGCTATTAGGCAGGTAGCAATTATCAATTATTTTTCTAAAACATGAAAAAAGACAGTATATTTCAGAGTGCATTGTTAGGCTCTGTTTTCTTCAAAATTTTTAATTCAGTGTTCTTGTGTCTTATATGAATTTAGGTGTGAAATGCATTGAAAATGGTGTAGACCACACAGGATCTGTAATGCAGGTGTTTATCTTCCCCTGCAAAGAGGTGAGTAACATTTAGAGTGGATTAAAGGGAACAAGGATTCAGGCGTAATACAAGTAGCCCATGAACATGAAATGTAATAATGTAATAATGTTTTGGAATCTCTAACCACAGAGGGAAAAATGATGAGGTTCTTGGGTACTGTGGGCTTGGGGGGGGGCGTTCATTATAGAGCACCCGGCTCAAACAACGAAACGTGCAGCTGAGTCAACTTATCACTCTTTACTGTTCATAGGAGAAGCTGGAAGATTAAAGGGTATCCACAGCTGTCGACTCTCAAGTCAAGAAAATCTGGGTTTAAAAATCAGGCCCAGCTCACCCCAGAATGCCCCTAACAATGGGGTCCGTGAGCCACGGACCCCGGGGACCACCCAGGACCGATTGCTGACAGGGAAGTTTGTGGTGGCCAAAGGAACGACATGGCGCCCCCTGTTGACCCAAATAAACCTTTGATATTTGTGCCTGTGCGGATGCAGCATAGGATTGAGGTCTCTGGCTGTGACAATAGAGTGTGTATTAAAACTGAAAGACAATGAAAAGTCACACCCTGTAACCATGATAAACAAAATAAACATATACTCAAACCAGTACCACCAGTTCACTGTATCATATACACTTCACTAGTTTGGTGGTGTAACCTAGACATTATGGAAATTGATCAATTTCTTTACATAAAGCATTACCTACAATGCAGAAGTGAATTTTGTTAATTTGCAAATGTGTTTTAATTTTGTAATTAGTGTTATATACATTCCTTAAAATGTCAACAAGTCCCTTCAGAAATACAGACTGTAATATAGACTGTAATCAAAATTCTTGCTTCCAAGTGTACCACGATGAGGGATAACTTCTGTTTGAACTAATGTGCTGTTGCCTAGCAACACCATTCATCCATCATCACAGTCTGATGGCCCAGGTTCTTTTTGGTTCAGATGCAGATTTGTTTTATGGTGTGGTAAGCAGCTTCAGCATACTATGACACAGAGTTAAAGTTCTGCCTATTACATAAAATACTCTCAGTACTATCATTAATATCAAAGACCATGTTTTGTCTTTCTTTTGATTAGATTTACTTAATCTGCTAAATCCCACTTCAAACCAAATTCTCGGGTGCCTTACAGAAACCACTAAACTCGACACATGAAAGGCGTCATTCTGCTGGCTTTGGAAACATTAATATTTCACCACAATGGTACGAACCTACAGCAATAAGCAGCAATGGAATATCCTGTCATTTTGACATTTTCTTGAGAGAATCCTTTTTACTTTTTTTAAAAAACTTCTAGCTGCTGAAAAGCTGTTTCTACCAGACTATGGGAAACAGCGCCACTTTGTGGAAAATAATGGCACAATGCAAGGTACTTGGACTAAGCAATAATAATGGTCCTATGAATTTCTAATTGAAATATCTAACTGGCAGAGGTCTATTCAATTTTCACCCTGTTTAAATATATCCTGGGCTGCAGGTTCCTACGTATCACATCTGAAGAAACTCTAGCCCCCAGGATGTATCTCAAACAAAATCCAACATACATCGGGATAAAATCCAACATACATTGGGATAAAATCCAACATACATCAGGATAACCTGCTACCTTAAGACCCATCACCAGGGGAGAAAGAAAACCAAAATAAGCTTCTGTTTCATCGGTTGCCATGATATGTCGACTTTGACCACACAGAGAGGCTTACAGGGATTACCTTTGTTTAATGACCAGTCTTTCATACTTTCACAAATTCCAGGTCTAATCTACATGTTTGACAGAAATATAATAAATGTTATTATGTTGCATGATGAAGTGACCGGCAGACACTTATGAGTCGCAACTGACTGGGTGAAGAGCTTAGGGCGGTTCACCATTTTCCCAGTCTAAAATCAGATGTTCCCTCTTTAGCAGATTCAGTAATCGTAGGCCTTGAATAAAGTGTATTTGTTCCCATGGTAGGATGTGCTGGTAGAGACTCTGGTCACTGAGCTGCTATGTGCCATCTCCCATGGGTCCCTGGGGAGGAGAAGACTTCAGGCATGGTTCTTCTTAATGAAGTTGATGAGGCCGTTGGTAGAGGAGTCATGTGATGTCACTTCTGCTGTGTCCTTCAGCTCTGCCTCTATCTTCTTGGCCAGCTGTTTCCCCAGTTCAACTCTTGCAGGTGGGGATGGCGGGAATTATGAAGGTGGGGTCATAAACCAGTAGATGTTCACCGCCATGTATCAATACACAGACTTAAATACATAATGACAATTTATATAATATTAACGATTTAAAAGGATTACATGAGATTGTAATTGCAGAGAAAATGCTGCGATCCGGTACAGACACTTACCCCCACTGGTCAAAACTGTTGATCTCCCATATGACTCCTTGTACAAAGATCTTGTGCTCATACATCGCTGCAACACACAGTTTCATCAGAACCAGATATGCTATGCAAGTATGTTCATCTTACAGACATACACAAATCCCTATCAGTGAAAACACGTAGGTGGTACTGAATGCCAAATAAAGCTTCATGAACCACTTGAATAGAACTGCAAGAGAATATCCATTCTCATGCAAGAACATTTTAATCTGTAGTGCTAGCATTAGAAATACTGTACAATGTATGCTGTGTTAAGTTCACTATACTTACATGGTTGTAAATTTTAGGAATAATTATTCGATCACATACCGATGAGAGCTCCAAGGGTGAAGGGAGTTAGTTTCTTGAACACAATAGAGTTGGTTGGTTTGTTTCCTTGAAAAACCTTTAAATAGAAAAAATACAATAATTTCCATAATATGAGTATGGAACCTGCATGCAGTAAGTTAAATGACCTACAGGGGGCAGCATTTGCTTTGGTGTCCTTGCCCAAAGTCTTATCCTGCGTCGGAATATTTCTCTCCGAGTTGGAAATCGAAAACATCACGAAACATCACGAAAAACATCACTTCCAATCGGAAACACGCCTCTTTTTTGACGTTGATGTCGGACAGAATTTTCTTGTTCAAGTTTCCCCTGTGATGTAATTTCAACATGGCGGCTTATACAGTCAACAGTAATTCTATTTTATAAATCTTTAAAAATGCTTATTTTGTTAAATGTATTAATAGTTATAAATGTAATTGCACGTGTTGGATTCAGAGAAGACCATATCATGACCATAAACAGTGTCCAGGGACGCAATAAGAGTTTTTTACCAGACTTGTTAGTGTCTTTGGTTTGTTTGTAGTTTGTTTACCTCTCGAAAAAAGAATATCGCTATGAATGTACTAAAATATTTTATAAAGCTTTTAATGTGGTTTGACTAGTTTGTGTTTCTTGTTTGTTTGTCTCTTGGAAAAAAGAATCTCACTCCAAATCTGCTAAAATATAAAGCAAAAACACACAGCAGCGTGTTCATGAAGGCAGCCATGTTTGTTCCAAGACGTGGTAGCGCAAATGGGAATTTGTCGGAGTTCTGAGACAAAAACGAACATACCATTATGCCCACAATGAGACACCATAAATCATTGCTTACAAGGTTTACTACTGTTATAAATGAACAACGTCCACTCACTTTGTGAGGCAACAGTTTGTCCAGAGCTTCTCCGCTCAAGCCGCTGGCCTCCAGTTCTTTCTTTGCCTCCTCTGTGGTCTTTCCCCTCATTAGCGCCTCAGTCTGGGCTAGGAAGTTAGCTATCAGGATCTTACAGGAATAAAGACAAAACCTGCCAGTTAAGCTGTGGTTAATAGACAGACCAGAAGACATTGCCACTAGTCACCAACCACCTTGTCAAAATGCTTGTTCCAGTCTATAATTGTTTACCTAGGAAACACTAACAAACTGTGATTTCCTCATGGTTACAACAAGACCTGTTGAACACAGCAGCTGCAGAAATAAAGTCAAAATAAGGTGACTATTCACTGAATTAAGTTATAAAGACACATAAAACAGCATAAAAGGGTGAAACAGAGCTCTCTGAGGCTGTGGGGCGGGGGCATGTGCCTGAAACCAGCCCCCAGGCAGGCTTACCTTATGATGTAGGCTGTCCCTGATGGGATGCTGCGTCTGGGCTGGGATCAGGAAATCAGCAGGCACCATGCGTGTTCCTGAGCACGTGGAGAGCATAATGTGCCCGTGACATTTCAGGTTTGGGCCACGGTCCTATTCCCCTCCGCCCTTCTTTCATCAGACCCATGGACCATTAAGCGTTGCACCGACATGATGTAGTCACGGAATCCCAGCTCCAGTTAGTTCTGTTATTCGTGACTCATTCCTTCAGTAATTTCTTCAGTAGTTCACAAAGGTTTACAGCATTAACAGATACAGCAACAAATATAACAACTGCCTGAGATAAAACATGCATCACGATTCATTAATGATGAATTAACATGAGATCAGTATGCAATTAATACACAAGTAATAATATAATACTATATTTGTGCCCTGTCAAGTACAGTGTTATCAATGAGGCTGGATGAGGCCCCTTTATAGTAGAGGCCCCTGGGTTTCTGCTCGGGTAAGCCCATGTATTGAAGCTCCCCCTGCTGGTGGCGTACCCTGGTGGATGAGCTGGTAAAAGGCATGCTGTCCATTGGTACCAGGCTCCCCCCAGACAATGGGCCCGGTGTGGTAATCCACTCGTGTGCCGTGATTAGTGATGTATTTCCCATTGGACTCCATGTCCCCCTGTGGATACACACAACGCTTGTGATCTTCCAACTGAAAAATCAGCCATCACAGCTTCTGCTGTACAGGGTAAAGTCCAAGATCCAATCTTCTCTGCCTCCATCCCACCCCCCTCCAGGTTCCCATCCTCCGGCTTCCCACAGACCTGCTGGAAATAGGCGGCGAAGCGGTGCATGTACTGGTCATAGGGGAGCAGGGCGTGAGTTTCCGCCTGGAAGAAGTTGATGTACCAGATGCCTAACATGGCCAGCAGTACAGGAGCGTTGCTCTCCAGGGGGACACTGCGGAAGTGGCTGTCCTGAGCAGGAAAGAGGGCAGGAAGATGTGAGAGCTTCAGTCTGTGGGTCTGGGCTAAAACAGCACCCTCTACCTGCAGGCTCAAACCAGCGCTGCCTAAATCCAACACCACAACTTTAACACGTCACTACAGGACACAGGTATTTGAAAACTCCTTCACATCTGATATAGAGAGAAGAGTCTTTCATTTCCAATAATGTCAGGAATAGTCACTATGTATTTAATGTTTGATTAGCAGTGATACCTCAGTTCTCAAACTCATTATAACTCGAATTTCTTAAAAGTCGAACCAACCAATTCGAAAAAAAAAAATACCTAGGACTCGATTTGAATCTCAGAAGTCAAACTGTGCATACCTAAGATAACTTGCACGGGGAAATGAGTAACGCGGCACATCTCTCAGTGGAAACAAATGGTAATGGTTGGTTTGGTTTTCCATTATCTCTTAAGGGGAAAATTCGATCAGAACTCGAATTTTTAGGATTCGAACCGGAGTTCTGAATGGATTAAGTTTGAGTTCTGAGGTACCACTGTATTTGCTGGTTACCCAGTTTGCAGTTGATGGACTGCAGTATTATGTGACACCTTACGTTAAGCTGCACATGCAGGATAACTCAGCATAGCTGCCTCACAGGTAAGGTGGTCCCCGCCTTCTCCCGCTGTGCATGATTTTGCAGCGAGCAGACCTACCATCCAGTGAGCTCCACTCAGCAATTTCTCAAAGTTCTCAAAGCCTAGTGTGAAACAAGGAAACTATTTCAGAATATTTTGGGCGGCAAAGTGAAAAACTTGACACACAGAACTTGGAATTATGCACTATTTTGTTTTGCCAGCCAAGTACATCAGTAAAAACGAGAAAAAAATTAGCAAAGTACCGATAAATGGTACATAAATGGTCTGATCAACAGGAGGCGCCCACGAGCTTCATGGGTTACTGTAAAGAGTTTTATTTATGTACATACCTATATGCAAAGCAATGGACAGGCCAATCGCTGACCATAGGGAGTAACGGCCACCCACCCACTGAAAGGGAAAATAAAGCATGATATCATTTTATTCGGTATTAAATATAGCGGGCCATTTCCCCCCCAGTGTAGCAGCCTCCTGCCTCCCATCTGTTCCACTGAGGAGACACGCTGCCAGGGTACGACATCAGACATCCCACTTCCCCCCTTCCCTTGCACTCCCAGCACGCACCAGAAGCCCGTCCGTCTTTCCGAGCAGAATCCACCTTCCAAAACAGGCAAATAAAAAACCCTAGTAAATTAATACTGACAATGATATTCTATTTGCCAAGAGGAAGTCTGCGTGCCTATCATACACCTATGATATTTTAGGGCCAGCACTTTTGACCAAAATGGAAAATTTACAGTCTGTGTTTTTTTAAGTTAACATTCACCAGACTGGATTGACCCACATGTGAAAGAGCACATCTCCAATCTCTCGTCGCTCAGTCTTCAAAGGGAACGGAGTCCTCAGGGCACGCTGCCAATAACCGAATGTGTATAAAGGACAGCGAAGGGACCGTGCACTTCAAAACATCAGGGAGTCCAGCTATACAAACCTCACTGATGCTTTAAAAAAGATCTGCTGGTGAAGGCATCAGATATTCCAGTGATGTCAGGCACTGCACCCAGCAACAGGGAAGAGCCACAGGCCTTTGGATTTGTCATTTCAATGCTCTCTCTCTATCTACATCTCCCCCCAGTGCTCTGCTTAATAATAATAATGCTACGAAATGGGCAAATGCCACACCTTCATCCAAAGACAAATATACCCTCATCTGCAAGGGCATATCTTTGGGTTGGGCACTGGTGGGTGAGGTCTCCACCCATTTAAGGCGGTCCAGGGGGTTGTATTGGCTGGTTTTGATTATTGGGGCGATTGAACTCCCCCATAATTTACACCCCTGCTCATTTGTTCCCTGCTAACATATATTTTCAGAAACATATGACAAAAATATTTTCCAGTAAGGAACTGATCCATTCCCCACGTACCAGTACCTTTTCCCAAATGCCAGAAATAGCAACGATGGCCTTGTATTGGTTACCCTGTGGCCTCAGGACCCATAACCTTGATTGACATTGTAAAAAAAAAGTACATATAGCAACATGATAGACTGCTGGGAATCCACCTCACACCAGCAGGGGGCAAGCAGCACCACATAGGCCAACGGTATCCAAGGTTACCTCAAGGAGTGCAACTCCACCTGGCTAGTGGCTGATACTTCCCCATCCCAGCGGCAGAACAGACGTTTCTCATAAGCCAGACCTGTGTGTGCTGTGCTCTGGAGCCTGGAGGATGACTGCCCTGAAGGGGCTGCCACTTCCTTACTGACCCCCCCCCCCCCTCCCCCCCAATTTTATCACTAATTTTCTGAATTAAGCCTAATATGTCCCTGCACTGTGTATCTAATATTATGTATACATAAACACACACACACACACACATATGAGCATATGTGCACACACATTTTGTGGCCAAAATATTGACACTTTGGGCACAGTTTGGACATTTTCACTTAGGGGTGTACTCACTATTGTTGCCAGCAGTTTAGACATTAATTGCCGTGTGTTTATTTTAAGGGGACAGCAAATTTACACTGTTATACAAGCTGTACACTAGCTATTTTAAATTGTATTAAAATGTCATATCATATCTTCAGTGTTGTCCCATGAGAAGATATAATAAAATATTTACAAGAATGTGAGGGGAGTACTCACTTTTGTGAGATAATGAATATGTAGCACTCAGAGTTCATAATAATCTCATATTTGAAGGGATGACTATACTTAGCAATTCCAGTGAAATCTGTCCATGAACAACTAATCCAGTATAGGGTTGTGGAGGGAGGGGATGAGGCCTATTAATGAGAAGCAGCATAGGACACAAGGCAGGGGGACACAAGACAGGGGGACATAAGGCAGGGGGACACAAGGCAG
>JAODUD010000019.1:504666-533936 GCA_026784285.1 Stomatorhinus walkeri | reverse complement strand
AGCCCCCCCCCCCCCCCCCATTCCGTCTGGTAACACTGGGGCACTCACATCTTTAGCAACGTTCAGGAACCACTCCTTGGCAGACTCAGCGTTGGTGATGGTTTCCTGAGTGGTGAACGTCTGAGCAAACAGTGGCACAGTTGTAGAGTCAATGCATAGAAAAATTCAACTGACGAGGGGCTGTTATTACATTACATTATGAAAACCAACAAATTCACAGTTTATACGGCGTTGGCATTTGCAGGTAAATGAGCCATTGTGTCTCCTCCAAACTCCACACAACAAGGACACTGACTTTTATTTTAATTAAGTTTTCTAAATAAAGGTGTTCATCGTAAAAAAAGTCCTGTCTCTCCCAGGCATATGGCTATGGACCGTCTGCCTACCCATAGCCACCCCCCAAGCCCCCCCACATCGACAACTTTTACTGTTGCCCCTGATTCCCCACCATGAGTGCCCCGTCAGATTTCTTCTGGCACCAGCACTATGCTTATAGAAGTCAGCCAGGACAGAGATCTGACAGCAGTTAGACAACATAAAACAGAACGGAAAAGTTCACAGTCAAGAACTTTAATGTCAAGAACATTTTACTAATATCAGGGACGTCACTAGAGATTCATGAAATGGGGGGTTAAGCCTCCCCCAAGCCACTACAGCAGGTGGGACCAAGACATTTGATTGGTTGGTCCTGCCTCTTCTAGTTGCTTGGACCCTCCTCCTCTACAATCTGATTGGCTATCTCACTCAATGATGATGATGATGAGTCAATCATTTTTCTTTCAGGCGTCAAAACAATTTTGCCTAAGTAAAGCTAATTTGCATCAGTTTGCTCTGTTACATTTGTTCTGAAAATTAGCAGACAGCAAACAGATCCCGTTACCTTGGAGGCGATGATGAAGAGTGTGGTCTCAGCATTGAGCTCCGCCAGGGTCTTCGCAATGTGCGTCCCATCGATGTTGGAAACAAACCAGACGCGAGGTCCTTCTTTGGAATAGGGCTTCAACGCCTCGGTGACCATCAGCGGGCCCTGGCACAGCAGATCAGGGCTTATCCAACCAGCCAAACGAGTTCGCTGTTTAACCGACACTCAGTGCAGGTCTCTAAGGTTCTCTGCCCTATGTGTCACAAAGATGGATCCCCGCTCACCAGATCAGAGCCTCCTATGCCAATGTTGACAACATCAGTGACGGATTTCCCAGTGTAACCCTTCCACTCGCCGCTACGCACTTTCTGTATGGGAAAGATAGTCGAAGCTTACCACATCTCCCCAGGAAGCAAAACTCTATAGATGCTATTACAGATCAGTGACAGATAGACAGGTGAACTTTATTAATTCCAGTGAGGAACAGCGAGCTGATTGTCCACATTGGATTATTCCTGTGGAATCATCCGTGTAGAGGCTGAATATGCTTTATAACAGCACGCAAGTTCAGGTGGATCAGATTATGCTCAATCACCACAATATAATTTTAATCAATGTGAATTTGAATGCATATGATTTAATTCAATACAGTTCATGATTCAATGGTCATGCAATTCTGTACCCACTTGTTGTGAGGCAGAGCAAAATATATATATAACTGCACCACTAGGGTACAAAATACAAACGTGAAAGGAAGAGTCCCAATTATAGCTAAAAGGTCAGTTTGTTCTTACGTGACAGAAGTCCTTCATCTTCTCAAGGACCTTGTTGATCTCAGGCATGACGTCCTTTCCATCAACGTTGACAGGGGCATTGGCTCGGTTCCTCAGAGCCACATGGAGAACTGCCCGGCCCTGCTCAGGGGTGAAACAGCAGGGGCAGAATCGGAACATAACCCTTAAGACCAAGACACAGGATGTAACTGAGATACAAAATAGCACCCCATATCAATACAGAAAGAGCCTTTAATAGGATCTGAGAAGTCTGTATTGTGTTCAAAAACCATGTCTTACGTAACCATGATGTTGTCCCCAGTAAATCATGCATATATACATTAATTACTATAATTAATACATAATATATAAGCACTCTAATTATATACACTAGTTGCTAAAACTGAAGAAACACCTAGCATTTTTGGCATTACCACACGGAATACTACAAATTACTACATAAATATTGACAATAATGTTTATAAACAATCAAAAAATGTTTTGGCCACTAGTGTAGTAATACATGAGATCTATGTAAAAACCTTATTGCAGAAATGAGGGCTTTCATTTTCATGATGATTCATTATAGGTGATACTGACAGACGTGCAACGCCAGATTAGCAAACCACTGGGACCAACCTAGGGTTTCACGTGCACTATGACTATCAGTGCATATGTGAATTGTATCTGGAATAAAACTCAAAACATCCAAATTCCAACTGCATGTTCTGTTCGGGGTCTATCCAGGGTGTGTGAGGCAGCCAGGCATGCAGCACCACTTGGATAAAATGCACAAATGTGAAAGAAAGAGACATAGAGCTGGACACGCACACAGTCACACACAATGCACACTTCAGAAATGCCCTTTGATAATGACAAACACTTCATTTGCCATTTACACAAGTATGAATACAAGTGCATTGGAATGCTTCCTTGACTGACTCCATCTTACTCTCCATAGCTTGGGGGATCTTAGTGCAGGATCAGCCAATGTTCAGTTCACCTGGAGCTGGGGGGGGGGGGGGGATTAAGGGCGTTGCTCAAGGGCCCACAGACATGTGGCTGTTCTGCCAAAGCTGGGGCTGAAACCAGCAACCTTCTGATCATGGGTACAGAGACTTAGCCTGCTAACCCCCAACCTGCCCCCTTTCTATTTTAAACTATATCACTTCAGAAATATCATTTAACATGAGTGTACGAGGAAACCTACACAATACAGGGTAACAACAAAAACATATAGAAAGACTGGAGGCGGAATTCCAACCCTTAGTGCTGTAGCTGAAAAGTAACAGGTTGCACCCAAAATGCAAACAAGTGCGCAATTTTCTGAGGGAAAAAAATGCAGAGCTCTGTCATACCTCTGTAAAATTGATCTTCTCACCAGTAAACATCTTCTCCCTCGCTGTCTCCACACCCCTTGACTTTGCCTGAACAGATAAATAAAATAATATTTGTGATAAAATGTATACATGACAAGCCATAAGACTAAAATACATCTACTAGTGGCTAACTTTTTAAAGAAATTGATATTTGATATTTAACAACCTTAAACATCACTTTACGTTTACTGCAATAACTCACATTTTACAGCTAAATGATATTCACACAAATAAAGTTTATAATCAATCTAAGCAAATATACAGTATACACAAGTTATAAAATGCTTCATCTGAAATAGCAGAAATTAGCAGTGTACAACACCCTGGGTTCTGAATGCACAGCCTTTGTAATTCAGCTGCTAGAGATACTGTACATCATTACCAGGTCAATCAACATCTTCATCACATCTTCGTTGATGAGGTTCTTTGAATAGTCAAGCAAGATGTCTCCTTCGTCCGTTTTCAATGTAATGCTGTTAAGTTGAAAACAAAACTGAAATGTAAACCATTTTCTTTTCGGAATATAAATTTTACGGCTTCTTCTTCATGTGACAAATGGGCTTCCACCCACAGTCCAAAAACAAAGTTAGTTTATCTGGAATTTCTAAATTCCCTGTAGTATAGGCATGAGTGTGCCCTGTGGCAGAACGGCACCACATTCAGGGTGTACCCCAGCCTTCTGCCCCGTGCTGCGCCCCCACGACCTTGTCCAGGAGGAACGCGTAGAAGATGGATGGATATTATAAATTGACTATTACATTTCATTGAATTCTCAGTTGTACACGTGTTAGTCTTACTCTATAATAAATGTACGAAAAGTTGTTGTTGTTTTTTACTTGTATCATGATTTGACAAGCACGTGAATTTACATCCCTTAACTGCTGCTATCACGGTTGTCAATGCAACTGCCGTGTCCTATAACGAATCCGTGATACTTGTATTACATTGTATATTGTAGAGTAATGGCTACCACCTTCTCCCATACTCAAGAAGTAGCCCATTCTATTTTAAAGAGGGTCTCCGTGAAAATCAGCAAGCGAAAATTTAAAGATTATTACTTGCGTTAGACTGTAAACAGTTATATTACGATCGAGTGGAGAAATTGTCAGCCATGACTGACAATGAGGGAAAATAATACGACACAGCTTTGACCTTTATTCATCCTTTACTTTTAGCAGACCAAGGCCACCGATTCTAGGAAATACATGCAGACTACTTGGTATGCTTTTTAAATACCCTGGGGTCACGAATTTGCGACGAAAACGGCACAATATCTGCTCCGCTTAACAGGTGAAATCATAGCAAACTGCATATGACAGTACGAATCAAGTCCTACTACAGTGGGAAATACTTACTGCTTGCATGCAGGATTGTCGTAAAATAACGAACAGACACGCTAATAAATATATTTCCATTCCGTAATGACTTTGCTTTACTAGATACAGTAATACTATTTGCAGATTTTGCTTTTGGGTATTGTTTCATTAGGTACTTAAAATGTGATTTCTTTCATTTAAAATAGAAACACGAGTCATAATGAATACGAACACTGTTTACCTAAACTTGCCGAATCTTTCCTTGTCACCATCAAACATCTGCCTCATATTCAGCTTGCCGGCGTTGGATTTATACCACGCGTCCAGTTTCTTATAGTTTGGGTCACTTGTGAGCCCCATGCTAACGAGTGCAATAGACTGTTATCGTGCGAATCTTCGTCTCCCGATTGAGTGAAGAGAAGCTAGTAAGATGTGGGAAATAGACAAGGACATTCAGGAAATTACAGAACAGTTCTGGTCCAATAGCAGCCCGAAGACATGCCCCTCCCAAGACTTTCCAACAAGCACGGTGTGTAGCCTCTGACATTTGTGATACTTCGGTGAAATGCAGTCCAGAGATAGAGAGAAGTATTTATTGCTGTATGGATACATATCTGAGAGGCACATCAGTATTTTTTTTAAATTATAAAATTACAAAATAATGAATAATAAGATCATCAGCTATATCAATATCATCAACAACTATTTCCATAATAATAATAATAACAATCATCACCATCATCATCATCATTAATAATAATAATGATTATTATTATTATTGTTATTATTATTATCGACCCAGATATGACCCGATATAAGCCATGGAGAATCATCTATTTAGCTTCCATAATCACTCATTTATTGCATGGTTTTTCTAAATACGGTATTGTGTATTAACTTACCCTTAAAATAAAGTTCTTCGGTTCTAAATGACTACAATCAAAAGCGCGCTGAGATATCTAAATTATATTATATGTATTATAAGTATTTTAAGTACAGGTATTACGATCGGCATTTTCAACAAGCTTAGTCCACTAGGGGGCGAGAAATACCATGTAATAATACAAAGATATGGCGTTCCAATTCATAACTAAGAAATGCATTTAAATTCAGCATAAAGTGTAAGCACAGTTAATCTTGTGAATATATGTGATACACGTTTAGTGGAAAATTTCTTGATTTTATTTATGACTTGGCTAACAATGGTATGTCATGGCATCGGTGATTCTAGACCGTATGTTTTTTGGGCGGGGGGTATTTTCTGTCTCAGCCCCCTTGAAAAGATCCTAAAATCACCCCGGACTATATGGAGATACACATTGTACCTTCATACTTTGAGAATGTTTTCATTGTAGATTAACGTGTCCTCGGAGAGTCAGCATTAAAATGAGAGCTTCAGCAACTTCACAACTCAAACAGAAAAACAAACCAGCTTAGTTAGAACAAGCGCAAACACCCTCACAGACGTGCGCATATACCTATTACAGAAAACTATCATATGACAATTGTAATTCTGTATACATATAAGATGGTAGTTGAAAATATGATTGCATTTTAAAGTATTAATCATTTAGATCATTTCTAAACAGACTTAATTCATAACAGAGATCCATAAGTTACATTTAATTCGTTATGTTTATATAAATATGAAAAAAGCAAAGTTTAACAAACAGTCCATCTGCTGATTATATTTATTAATCGAAGTGTTCGGCTCGCTAAGGCATGGAGCTGGCGCGTGCCCAACACCGCCTCCCACTCTCGCGCAGGGAAACTCCCTGCTAGAGCGCGCTTTCCTTTTTTTAAGGCTGGTAGCTGCTGAGGGACGTCAGTTCCGGTTTACACTGACAGGGATTTGCTGTCAAGACGGTGGGATGTGCTGCTGGTAAGAGATGCGGCTCTGCTCTGTCCTAAAGACGCATATCTTCTGCATGTTTTCCTGAGCCATTTTGTCGCAGAGAGCCCCTGCCGGCGGGGTTATTGACCGGTAGCGCTATGGCGGGGTGGGCCGGGTGTTTTCTCTAAAGACGTGAATTTGTGTGTCGCAGGCTGTCAGTCGGACGCACGTCAGCGGCGTTAGCTGGCTAGCGAGGCGCTGTGCGGCGCGGTCCGGGCGGGCTGCAGCGGCCGGAGGCTCTGCGTCGTTTCGCGTAGAATTATACCCTGTGTAGTCCTTATACCTGCTTTGAACTAATAATGCGCTGGTGACTTTCCATAGAAGCTTCATCCCAACTTAACTATTTTAGCAACTTCCTATACGGGATTAAAATTATTGTTTGTGTTTGACATAATTAGTTATTAATTCCACACCCCCAGCTTTAGAATGAAGATCGACGCCTTCAGCGCTGTGTTTGGTGTGAATTCAGCAAAGTAGGGTGTGTGTGCGTTTTTCTCCGTGGGCTTCTCTGTATTCTCTATTTCTGTTGCACACATTCCGAACTGTTGCGTCGGTCGATTTCGGCTAAAGCGAGCCAGTACTTTCGTGTTTGTATGGCTTTAAATAGGTTATTTTGCTGGATAGTGCCTTCTCCTGTCGGTGAGTTTCGGTGAAACTGGTAACCCACACCTGCGAGATTTGACGGCACCTTTTTACATAAATAATATTTCCCTAACTCATTACGTATACACAGCACATGTGTATAGGCGTCTGTGGGAAAATTGTATTAGGTGAATTTTAAATAAAATATTAAGAAAATAAAATTCCCAAAATTCCATATGTATCATAATTCTATAGAGCCCTATTGTACGTTAGCAAGTACTATTGTCGTGTATTCGTTCGGTTATCTCAACGCAGAACATTTTATCCGCTTAGTGCTTCTTTGCTTTAGCAACTGTCTTGGAATTGCGCAGTATATGTAAAGGTTGCTTCGGCATTAAAGCATAATCTGACTACCAGGTGTTAACAGATGGCTCTGTGTTTAATGGTGACCGGCGGATAGGCGTCTTTGCCTGTACTTTTGCTATGCCAACACCAAACGAGTGAAACTCAACGTTTAATTTTATTCTTTTTTGCTTCTATGATGTTTATGATTTATGAAAATCATAAGCAAAACAATGTTTTGCATACCTTAATTCTTATACTAATTACTAATAATACAAGGCTTGTTAGAAGGAGTAATATTTGTCTGATTCCCACAAAATGTGGGAATTGCATCTTTCGCTTTTAAGTTCCAGTTTGTTTCGCTGCTTTGTCGTCACTGCTTGGTAAGTGACTTAGATTTGGACTGTCTGTATATTAACTTGGCAAGCTGTACATTGAGTGTTTCATCATGTCTGGTTCTTTTTTCAAATTTAGCTGTAGGTGGTAATTTGGCTATTGTCAGTCCACAGTCAGCCATGGATCATAAGAATGTATAACACATTTCTGGAGCACATTTTGAACGGGATACAAGATGCCGTGTTTTTGTGTTCAGTAAGTACACCTCGTGCACTCCTCTTAATTCATTCTCTTATTTGGTGATTCATTTGCACAGTCTTGTGGCACTATGCTTAAAGGCAGTCACATTCATTTTGGCTTAAGCAATGAAGGTGGGTCATACCACCACTTGTCACCAAATAACCCAGTTCTATTCCAGTAGGCTAACCGGTAATAAGACTCAGGTCTTAATGTGTCAGAAATTGGACCACAGAAGTAATTAATTCAGCACAGGAGAACCAATTCCGGTGAATATTGAGAGCTGTCTGGGTTCCTGTACCAGTGGTCCACATGCTCTTCTCTGATGCCAGAAACACGGGACCAGTGATGCCTGTTGAATTTTGTACCATGGCTCTGTTGCTATGGAAATCGGCACAGTCCACCACCATATTCCTGCAGGACGTAGGCCTGAGTACCGTCTCTTCTAGTGGGCTAATTCAGATGCTCTTGTTGACACTCACACACACAAAAACACACAGGCATACGATACATTTATTTAATGTAGTTTGTCTTTATACAGTTATACATACATATGCATGTCATTGGTCTTAGTGATTCAGTAATTGAGAAGCAGTATTGCAGATGGATGTATATGTATGTGAACCCGCCCCTCCTCCACCCAAATCATGTATTTCAATGCTCAATATTAGTGTCAACATGCCTTTTCTCCTTATGTCCCCTGAAAGCCATTTAGCCTATAATATGGGAATCTTCAGTCCTTTGTCTCTGTGGAAACCGGTGTTAACTTCAACAGCAGTTTTATTGCGATTTTAATATTCTGTTGGAGTTTAGTTGTACATGAATGGCTGTCTGTTCAGGTGCAAATAGTAAAATGAGCCTTTCTCGACCTGATGAAACAGATCTGTAGTTGGCTGTTTGTTGGGGTAAAGCGGGCAGAAGGAGATGCTGAAGTGGTGCTTGAGGTCTGTATTTTTTTCGGACCTATTGCTATGCAGATTAGTGATGTTAATGTGAACGGCAGTGGCTCATTCCGACTTTAACTGTGCGGCGTGGAATGATTTTTTGTCAGAGATGGCGGAGTTCCCTCCCTGTTTGGTGAGGTTTTCTGAGCTGATGTCAGGTCCCAGTGGACCGTAGTTTATAGTGAGCCTGGTTTTTCTGTCCCCCTGCATTCTGTCTGGCTATCTGCCTCCGGGATGTTTATGCCCCGTGCCTCATGAGGATTGTGTGAGGCAGCCTGTCTCCTGTGAGCAGAAATGACACAGGCAAACCAAATGTCGCCGTAAGTGTAACTGTACCTGTGTTACTACTTTGGCATGGTTTAAATGCACTTTGATTAACACGGGCTGAATCTGCACTTATTTCGTTTGGGTTTAATGGCTGGGATTATGCATCTGTTTGATTTAGTTTAACTTGCACAGAGATTTGGTTGTTCTGCTAGACATTTTTGTGATATGGTGGGGTTGTGTGCAGCCCACTGGGTTTGGGGTGTCTGCCATCCACAGGATTCAAACCCACAACCTTCTGGACACAGAGTAGTCCTGTCGCTGTTGGGCCCTTGAGCAAGGCCCTTAATCCCTACTGTTCTGGGCCTGCTGGCTGGCGCTGCTCTCAGACCCCAGACTGTCCTCACTTTACATGATGCATCTCCTAGTTAACTTAACTGTGAATGAATGACTTACACTGTTCTTGTTCCTTCTCTCCCGCCATGTTCTTGTTCCACCCAAGGTTATTTTGATGAAGCAAATTATAAAAAAAAATAGCACCACCCTGGTCCTGATTTGCATTCCTTTGGACGCGTTTGTAGGTCAAGGCTTCAGAAAGAAGGCAGCATGTTACGATTCTCAGACTCACAAACCATGTGCAGACCTTGGCTTCTGCCGTCTTTCACTTTTGAATTTTCCCCCTTGTGTGCTGTGCATAGATGAAAGATTTTATGAAAAGCTTAATAGGTGGTGTACAGTCTCAGAGTTTCATGAAATCTATCATTAATAAGCGAAATTGATATGATCATGAGCTGGGAGCTGGGAAAATAGTTAAGCCGCAATAGCATCTTTCTCTAACTTTCCAGCCTCTGTTTTCCAGCTATGTGAATTGATGACTGACAACATGGATGACCTTTGCTGGACCTCCGGATGAGGAGCTGTTTGCTGCTCTGGAGGGCTTCCATAGCTCAATGCGGGTCCACAGGATTAAGCTTACTTGGGTGTGACTTCTGTTGACCCCTTGTTTCTGTGACCTACTTTGATAGAAATAGGTGGATCTTACACAGGCAGCTTTCCTTCTTCATTTGTCTTGCCAGTTTGACGGTCAGTGGACTGCAGTGGTATCTAATGAGAACTGTTATGTAGGCTATCGAGGTCCCTTCCCCATTGATTAGACACAGGGCTGTGTATAAATGTATAAAAATGTGTGTGTGTGTCTAATATATATTATGATGCACATAAGGACAGCCTGGTGCCACAGTGGGTAGCATCAGTGCCTTGCAGGTTGGATATTGAAATCCCGCCTACAGTCTGTGTGTGGAGTTTGCATGTGTCCTGTAGGCTCCTCTAGGTTCTCCAGATTCTTCCTACAGTTCAGAGACATGCATTTACTTTGCTTGGCTTCCTAATAGACTGGCATCCTACGTAGGGTGTACCTCTGCTTTTTCCCCTGTGCTCCCTTGGATAGGCTCCAGGCCCACGTCTGGTATTTTTGTAGTATTAAAAATAAATCATCCGTTGCTTCTCCTGTTACCAGTGATTCTAGGAAATCATGCGTGGAACGTCGATCTAATTCGTATTTGACAGACATTTTTGTCGTTGGTCTTGCATAAAAGGGGTGGTACCTGTGTTAACCCTCGCTTATGCTGTCCGGGCTGACTGCTGATGTTGGTCGCCACGGCAGCGGTGTTCCGCGGTAATGGGCCAGGAGGAAGTGGAGCGTGACGAGCTGCTGCTGCCGTGGAGTTGCTGCGAGGGTGTGCTGTAGCGCCACCGCCGCTTGGGTTTCCAGGGAAACTAGGTCCGTGCCCTGCCGGTGCGTGGCTCCTGGTCGTCGTCCTCCTTGTGGATTTCCGTGTATGATATCGTGAGCTCCCCGGCATTCCTTATCCACTGGACAGAATGGGTCGCTCTGCTGGGGTGCTCGTTGGCTATCAAAGTTGTGTATCTCAAAAAAAAAAATAAGCGTCTGGATGCTATACATATTTTGCATTTTTGAGAGCTGGTTGAGTTTCAGTTGTGCCTGAAGGATCATTAGATCTGGTTTTATGAGGTTTTTCTTGTGCTTTGCAGCAGCTACTTATTGAACTTTGGTAGTATACAGTAATATGACTGGCCTCTGAAAACTGCTTAGCCTGTGACCATATTAGGGATAAAGAACAGACTGAAAGGACCAATGTCAGATTTTCAAAACACTGGACCTCGGGAGACTGCTTTTTAAGCATTTTGAATAATAATCAAATAACGTCAGGGTTCGCACTCTCTGTGGTGATGCTGTGTTTTCCATACTCGTCGTATAAAATGATTATTTCTCACATTTGTTCATGCTAAAAATAAAGCAAGCAGCAGCAACCAGTCAGTGGGAGCGAGAGGCCGGCACATAACTCCCACAGGTGGTGAAACGTGAGCCGGGCTCGCTGCCGGCTTGTAGACTCCTTGGCTCTCTTGCTGGTTCTCCGGTTACCCGGGCCTGGAGTCTGACAGTTCGTTGCCCAGTGAGTAACGCGGCCGGAGAGCCTTCACTGGACATGCTGATCCCCTGTCAAATCGCTGCGTTTAGCACTAGCTTCTGTATCCGCTGTGGCAACATTTTCTGATCAAAACACGGTCATGTTTGTTCCCCTTCCTCTAGAGCCTGTCTAAAGTAGGACCCTAATTTTTGCCTTAAATGAACAAATATGCTACTCGTTTGGTGCTGGGCAGTTCTGAGTCTGCAGTATGTGTTTTTTGTCCTCTTTTAGTCTGTTTAATGTATCTGAAGCACATGCTTGTCGGAGATTTCACCCCCCAGTGCCAAGTGTACATGTGTCCACACTAGCATTAGGTGTGATCGCCATGCCGACTGGGGGGGCGTGAGAGAGAGCATGCAGCAGGTCCTTCGCTCTGATGCCGGGCGTGCTCTGAGGAATAGGGAATGGGCAGCAGAAGTGCTTCTGGGAAACAGGCGCTTGCTGCACGTGTTACCATTCGGCTCGACCTCTGACCTTATCGCTTCTGTTTAAACCCCTCATGGCTACAGGCGACACACGCACCGCACGGACAGCCAGAGAAGTGCCCTGATACATGTGGCGCTGGTTTGAAATGTGGCGCGTGAATCTCAGGAAGGACTCCCCAAAACGGCTACTTGGTTTTGTGAAACAGTTTGTCCATGAACGAGACTTTTCTTTGTTCTCCCGGCAGCATGTCCTGAACATATATGAAGCTAAAATTAGAACTATGCCTTTGAAGAAAAGGGAAAAGTTCCAAAACATCACTATAGTATCAAAGCCCTTTCACTTCTGAGTAAGACTAGGGACTCACTGTTGAGATGCCGCTCCTTTTCTCCCCTATTTATCCTTTTGGGTCATATGGAGAACTTTTCACACCCCTGCACAACATTTCTCAGGCAAGTGGGCAGCTTTTAAACGCTAATGGCAACGTTGTATATGTTTATAAAGGGCATAACCAAACCTGGCATGAAGCACAAACATGTAAAGTGTTGTAATGACTACAGTCATTACAATGATTATTTTTTGTGTGTTTAGAAAGGTGATCACTTATTTATGGAAAGAGAGGCTTACATTGTAAGGAATCTCATCTCTCTGGGGTTTATTAAGGGGGTGGACTCATTCTACCCTTTGTTTGAGATCCTCCAGAGTGCTTAAAACTTAATTACCTTGGCACCACAAAGTATTCTGCCTTCACTGTTATTTGACAGGAACTTTTGGCTCAGTCCACAATTTTCCACTACTTCACAACGAGCCGCTTGCATGCCGTAATCGGGACAGCGCTCTGAGGTCCGGGTGATGGTTTTCTTTAAGGTTCATGCCAGAGTCGGGGTAAAGACGTTTAATTTAACCGGCTTCATCGCGATTGCCAAAGCTTGTACGGTTCAGGGAGGGTATAACTGCACACCATTTTGACAGTTATGTTTTTTTTTTCTTTTATAAAAAGTTATTTGTATTTTTAGGTCAGCGTTCCTAAGTTAATGAATGAATAAGCAAACAATGCTCACCTGCTTTTGCGCTCTTTCTGTCTGTCAGTTTTCAGTGTGCAGTGAAACATTCCATCACTTTACTAGCAACAGATGTCCAGGGCTGTTTTTAATTAGATTTTTGTGTTTTTTTTTTTTCTTTCCTTCTTTCTCCTCTGCTAAATCTAAAAAAATAATAATAATGTGCAGCAGCTGTTTGCCTACGGAGGCTGAAATAGAAATTGTATGGCGTAATGTGCACAGCCTGAGCCATGACTGGGCCGTGGGCTCCCGTGAGATTGGGGCCCTGGACCTCGGCTCCACTCACCGGCGACTTTCCCTGTCGTCCTCATTCCAGAAAACACCGTGTAAAAAAAATTAAATAAAAATTCCTGCTGCCTGTGAGAGAAATGTCAAATGGCGCATATTTGCTTTGCCGGCTCAGTTTAGAGTCTGCGGCAGGACTCCCCCTGGGGTGGATGTCAGCTGCTCTCCATGTAGACAGACATCCAGGTTACTCTCTGCAGTTGTTTACGCTGGTGGGTGGACTTTATCTACAGCCCGATGTCTGTAGTGTGTGAAGAAAGCAGTCATCATGGTGGGGTATATAGACGGCGCATCTACCCTGCCTTTAGGGGGCGCCGTGAACAGACAAGGTATAAAACACAAAAGCTGTTGACCTGTATCAGCCGTAAGAAGTTCCTTGTCTAGTTCTCACATATGGAGTCCTTGCTGCCATGCTTAAAAAAAAATCAGTTTTAGTTCATATAAAAACATCCATATAAATGGTTGTTTTAGGGTGGTGGACCTGGCCGATTGGAGAAGCCTCTGTTGGAAATGGAAGGATAAGGGGTGGTGCTTGTAGTTAAGTTAGCCCGTGACAGCTTGTTTCAACAATACACATTTAATGGGCCAGAATGTATAAATACATACAACATTCAGTCACAGCTGTTGTCGGATGACGGTTCAGTCCTATTCATCCTAAGGTAGATTGAAATAGAATATTAATCTTCTAACATGCTTTCTCATCCATCAACTTTACGGCGATGGTGTTTGATATGTTGTTTTTTTTTGTTTTGTTTTGGGAGGATGTTTTGTAATAGGCGCCAGAAAATATGCTCTAGGAAACTGATCTAAACAGGCCCCCGCTCCAAGTATAGCAGCTGAGCTGCGGACGACGACAGCAGCCACACTAACTTTAGCCGCGAGCGTGCTCTGCAGAAGAGGGACACCAAGACGACCTGGCGGGGGGCCAGGTTGGGCCTCGGGCGTCTCGGTGACATGTGTGTGTTTGGGTGCGTGGAGTGGCGCGGGGCAAAGCTGCCTGAGTCACGGCGGTATCGATACCGGCCCAGTTTTCGCCTCTGCCTGACACCACAGAAAAGTGACGCCATTCATAGACTGGTGACATAATGAAGGAGACTCTGGGTTTAGGCTTGAAAGGGGAAGCCAATTTCTGATGATTAACTGGAGCATTCATTGGGGGGGGTGGAGAGTGGGGAGAGAATTCTGTCTTTCTCCAGGTAGTTAGAGCTTCACCATCCTGTGAAATAGTGCATGGAAGGTTTGCCAAGTTTGCGTTGGATATCTGTCAGCCCTGATTGTGTAGTTAGTCTGCCTGAAATATGACAGGGATAAATATGGTGACATTGGCGTATTCCAGGCTGGATCCTGTAGCGAATGAATGGAGTGACTTGAATGTTTTGCAAACACACTTCATAATCTGCTGCCATGTCTCTCAGTTTGTGGCATCATAGACTGCATGACAGGAGGATCATAAGCGTAAACTCGTTAGCTTGTTTACGTAGGAGAGGAGCATGTCTGCTTTTTTAGCTTGTTTTGACTATTTTGAGTTACTCCTTCAGTTTGAGGGTGGACATCGGAAAGGACGATAGGCCAGACTGTGCTGTGCTCAGAATGTTGCACCTCACCTTCGCAGCTCACAAATGAGCCAGGTGTCTTGCTGTTAATAACGGGGAGAAAAAAAAAGTTGAGTGGCTGTATTTTAGTCAGTTTTTATTCTTTGCATTTACCTAGGAAGCCTTGTATAATCTAATATTGTTACAATTATTATTATTAACAGTGTTGTAGCTGATGTAAATAGTCCTTAAGTCTGGTGGATTTCCATGTCTCTTGTCCTATGTGCTACTTTTAAAATGGGCTGACCTTTCTTTCTATTCCCATTTTTCTGCTGAGCCGCAAGAGTCTGTTGTCAGTAGGGAAAGCGGTGTCCTCACCGCAGTGTGAAAAGCCAGGCGCTTCCACCGGACGCCTATTATAATTCGGCTGCGTTGACAACATTGCTGTGGTCACTTTGACTCCCTGAAAGTTATTATTTCCCTTCTACAGCTGGGCTGGGCAGCAGGAAATGGAGCAGAATCCCTCTCTGTGCTGGGAGTGTTCGAAGGTCAGAGGAACTCTGGAGTAATGCAGAGTGACTGTGACTCGCCGGGGGGCGAATGGCCGTCGGCGGCTTGTGCAGCTGGAGGGGTCCCTTTGGCCAAAACTGTTAGGGATTTTTTTTCCTGTATTCCTGTGTTTCTTTTCCTTTTTCTTTTTTTTCATGGTTTATTTTTCCTTCGTTTGGCACATTCTGAAACCTTTAGGTCTTCCACTTGCATTTCTAATTGGTCTAATTGGCTCTGACATTTCCGTCAGTCATTGTTAGAGGGCTTTATATGCCTATGTTGAGCGAAGCCTGTTCTTGTGAATGTACTTTCTGGCGGCAGGTGCCTTTGTGAACCAACAAGGCTCACTTTAATCTTGCTTAGCCGGCAAAGTCAGGCTCCCTTCTGACGTCTGCTGTTTTTGCTTTTCCTGCTGTGTAAATAAAAAAGGTGTAGTGCGAATGTGAATAAGCTCAACCTGACAGACACCGGAAAATAAATATCTGACAAAGTGTGTTTTTTCTCCGGTAAATGTTAACATATTTCTTTCTCTTTTTTTCCCTCTCTCTTTCCTATCCACCCCTTCCTTCTCTCCTCCAGGAAATGACCTAGAGGCCTTACCGGCATGTTTTTGCTTGGTTGCCTCGGACTACAATCGCGCAGGAGCTTGGTCCGGGAGTGGCCCATGTTTCCGCAGTGACGCCACCTCTGAGTGGAGCGGGGGCCCCCATGCACACGGAGTCAGGGTTTTTTTTAAATAAGCGTCCACCCTGCACCTCACAGCATTCAGGACACGCTGCAGGGAGCCTGTTCTCTGCGACACGTGAAAAGGATCACCGTCAACCCGGGTCTCGTCGGCCCCCCGGCTGACGAGGAGAAGCTCCATACTGCGAGGCTGAGCTCGCAGGGGTGCGGGGAGGGGGGGGGGACACGCCAGGCGCTTGGATCCCCCACCTGTTTTGCTCTGCCAACCATTTGTTTGCCTTGGTGTTAAAGCTTATCCCCGTTTTGCGCCCCTGCTGTTGACCGGTGCTGTGCGTCTTCCACTTTTTTCCTTCTGCATATTGCGTCCAGCTTTTGAAGATTTGTTTTTGTGGGAAAGGCTATTTATTATTTTCTTTGCCAAATTTTATTGCATTTGCGCAGAGGAAGGGAAAAAACAAACACACCAGCAAGAGAGAGAGACTGTGTTGAGCAGAAGTAGGGAGATGGCCAAAGCATCAAAGTGCTGCTTGGTCTGAAGGAGACGGCTAAAGGAGGCACCGCTTTCAGCTTCTGCTGTGCCGTCTTTGGCGTCCTGCATCCTCCAGCTGCTTCGTCCGGCCTCCCGCGGCTGCCGGGTTTCTCAGCGGTTAGGAGAGAAATGGTGGGGATGCACATTCTGCCTGATCTGCTCCCCCTGATCCTGTAGATTCAATCTGCAGCTGGACTGCACAAAAAAAACCCACAAAATCAGGCTCCCGTTGGCAGTCGTACCCCATCTCCCTCGCTCCCTCTGGGTGGGTGACGGACCCGCGAAGATGTCCCTCGGTCGTTTTCCGCTTCAGCTGTCTTTGTTCTTAACTTAGAAAGATCCGGGTTGGCCGAAGGAGCCTGGAGGCAGGTCCGCAGTTGTTGCAGCACGGAGAAATCGATAGAGCAGCTGAGAACTAGCTGAAGACAGACCTGCCCCTATGTATTGTTGTAGTGCTCAAGAGAACAAAATGGACTACAAGCGACGCTTTCTGCTTGGCGGGTCCAAGCAGAAGGTGCCGCAGTATCAGATGCCAGAGTTGGGCCGGGGCCTTGGGGTGCCACTGGGCTCCTCCTGCTCCGCCCCTTCCTCCGGTACCCCTGGGGGTGGCTATGGCCGCTCCCCTCCCCTCGGGTGCTCCGGCGGTAGTGCCGTGGCGGACATCCAACAGGGCATCTCCAAGTACCTGGACGCGCTCAACGCCTTCTGCCGTGCCAGCTCCCTGCTCACCGAGCTCTTCTGTGGCGTCTTCCGGAATTCCCGCTACGCCAAAGCAGCTATGCAAATGAGGGACGTGCAGGACCACGTCATGGAGGGGGCTGGTCGGCTCACAGCAGCAATAAAGCCTGAGATCGCCAAGATGCTGATGGAGCTGAGCGCCGGAGCGGCCAGCTTCAGAGACCAGAGTGACTTCAGCCTGCAGGATGTGGAGGTAGGAGTCTTCACCTTCCTTGCTCTTGGCAGCAACAGCCAGTTTCTAGGCAGGCCTACCACAACCTAAGACAGGGCTTCCCAAAACGGGGGTCAGGAGACACCGGGGCAACGGGGCGCGAGATGATTTCCGGAGTTCGTTTATAAAAACTGGGGAAAATCTACTTTGATTTAACTGTTCACTAAATAATGACCAGTTTTAAAAAGCAGGAGGGAAAAAATAAGCAGTTTCAAAGTTAGTATCCTTTCAAAACAGTGTAAATAATCGTACCATAAAAAGTTTCACCTAATACAGATTATCGTAAGGTTGCATTAGGGTCTGTAAAAACACCTTGTTTAGTTTGTTGCTTCAGTTTTTTTTCTTTGCTTCTTAGGCATGGTTGTGTATGGTAACAGTTTCGAAAAATATCATCCCTATAGAATCTATTTCTGTTGGAACAAACACTTCATGCTTTTTGGCAGCTTATATTTTGGTAGCAAATTCTGTTTGAATTTTCATTCAGTGATGTTATTTGACGTGCGTAATGGAAGTTGAAGTCGAAACTCGATTGACTCATCAACGGAGAGACCCGTGCATTATTGTGAAATTTAATTGGTTCCGCTAGTGGAGCTGTGGAGATAATGTATAAATGGTGCGTATGCACGAAAATGTTGCGTACATTCGTTTCCACGCTAACGTCGAGATGTATAAAAATGTAACTTGGCGTAACGCTGCGCACATTCTCACGGCAGCTTCAGACATGGCGTACGCATGTTTCTGCTTGGTTTTGTGAACGGGCGGCACTCAGTGGCAAGTCCCTGCTACTGTGGTTTCTCTTTTTAATCTCACAATCCTGACGCTGACTTTATCCAATACACCGACATTAATTGTATGCTGTTTACAAATGTACGGCACCTGATTTTTAATCAAATTGTAACAATAAAATAGTGCAGAAAATTACCAAACTATTACAACTGCCATGGCAGCTTGCGTTATTGGAAGACAGCTTATGGAAGAATTAGAAGAGTGTGTGTATTCAGGGATCATCGTGATTTCTTGGCCCATGATGATGACTGGCTTCTAAGTCGATTCAGACCTCCAAGAGCAATCCTTTTGGAGCTGTGTGCTGAACCAGGGCCAGCATTACAAAGGCAGACGATGAGGAATTGCGCTATACCTGTTCTTTTTCAAGTTCTGTCCACTTGTGGGTTCTTCGGACCGATTGGGAAATTCTCAGTCAGCACTGAGTGACACCATGCCAGCTATATGGGACGGCATAATCCGCTTGTCATACAGATATATAAAATTTCCTTACGCTGTGGTTGAACAGGCAGAGATTAAAGCGCAATTTGCAGCGATGTCCGGTTTTCCCAATGTAAACGGAGCCATCGACTGTGCGCACATTGCTGTAAAGGCACCTTCAGAGAACGACTTTGGTTATGCTTATGTAAATAGAAAGCACTTTCACTCTATTAATGTACAAATTATGTGCGATCCAAACATGCGTCTCATTAATGCATGGGTGTTGCTGCCATTAAATCTGAGGGGGACGTGTCCCCCTCACATTTCATAATTTATTCATTTGGACCCCCCCACATTTAACATAAAACATTAGTTTTATGCCAGTGTGCCCCCCCCCCATTCAAAATGCTTATGACGCCCCTGCATTAATGTTGTGCTAGATGGCCCAGCTCAACCCATGATTCATTCATTCTTAGACACAGTAGTGTATAAACTTGAAAATAGTGTGGTGTGTGATGGCTGGATGCTCGGTAAGAACATTTTTCCCATTTTATAATTTGGCCCAACACTGTAAGCTTTGTTTGATTTAACCATTGGACAACTTAGGGGACAGTGGATACCCACTGAAGACGTGGCTCCTCACTCCGCTCGCAAACCCACAGAATGAAGAGGAGCGGCGTTATAATGCTGCCCCCCTTCTCAGGCTCGGCCGGTGGGGGGAGCGCACTATTAGGCAGCTTTAAGGCTGTTGCCGCTGCCTGGACAAGACCGGTGCGGTGCTGCTATACATGCAGTCCGCAAAAAGTGTGTCGCATTGTTCACGCATGCATGTCGCGTGTTGCATAATCTGGCACAAAATCGTGGCTTGCGGCCGGTATCTGAAGAGCTTAGGCAAGATGAACCTGACCCTGAGCCACAAAATTTTCCACCAAATGGAACAGCGTTACAACTTCAATAGCACACAGCGTATCATTTAGGTGTTTTAATTCATTGGCATCTTATAGCATTCACAATTTCTTTTGGCACAGCTTCAGTCAGCCAGATGGTCGCTCCCCGGTTAATGAGAAACGGGAATGTGTGCAGCCAGCGCTCAAAGATGTGCTCAGTACAGCAGCACCATCACTGCCTGTTTCATCCTAAGCACTAGGGGCACCTCTTGCATTATTGTCTGTAAGAATAAACAAACATAATAAGCGAAAGTAACACTGCATCTGTGCTCTACATATTATTTATAAACATGCAAGTAATTCAAGCAAGTATGGTACAAGAAAAACTGACCTCGGCGTCCCCCTCCTCCGATAAGTGTCCCCGATCATTGCAGCAACTCGTTGCTCAAAGGGTATGAGACCGGGAAACCTGCTACCTCCGCCTGTACTGTCAAGACTCTTACGGTGAGCGGCCGCTCGTTTTTTCACGTTGATTTTAATGTCCGATCACTTCTTTTTAATTTCGGAACCAACACTTTTAACTGACTCTGCCATGCTGTGCCACTCTGTCAACTTTTGTTTATTGCTGATGCCACTTAAACCACCAAATAATATCACTTTTCTTTTCTCGATTTCTGTTAACAATGACCTCCACTTCACACTCGCTGAAATGCTTCTTTTTCCCAAGTGGTTTATCCATTGTTGTTAAAGAAAAACATAGAACAAAGTGGGTATTTATACAGATTTACATATGCAAATATACATAATTGGCAGGTCGGGGAGGTGGCTGTGGGGTCGTTTACGTATGTAAAATTTAACGCTCATTGGGATTTATAAAAGGAATTTGTGTAGATCTGTGCTTACACAAAGTTTTATGCATCTGGATTTTTTCTTGCTCATGCACATTCCTAGTTTTGTCCATACGCCATGATTTAGTGTGAATTCTACGCACATCGTTATACGTGACGCCCCTGCTGCTGGACCCCTCTCAAAAGCTGGTGTCTGGACAAATGTTTTCACCCATCATCTGAAGCTCTGGTGATTGTTACGCATGCGCCATATAATCACGATTATATTGCGATGTGATATCATTCGGCCCTAGTCGTAGCAAAAAAAGGAGCAAGAACTGCACCCCCACATCATTTCCTAATAATTTTATTGCACAAACGTGCAAGAAAAAAGGCTAGAGGAAGTTTACCTAGCAGCACTGGGAATGGATCGGTTATCACTGTCCTTGTTCGAAGTGAAAGGTCTGACATGCTGCGTATTTAAAGAGCCCCACACAATAAAACAACTCAAATGAACCCTTGGGGTCTGTGTGTATGATGTCATGGCGACATGGGAAAAACAGAGCTGGGGGGAGTTAGTGCCTAAAGTGCTCTGTGCCTGCACCGCGAACCTCCCCCCCGCTCCACTTTCTGTGCCAGTCGGCTCATTCCTTCAAATCAGTGTCATATTTCATGACTCTTTGTCTGTGCTCTCTTCCTGGTCTTCTGAGAGCTCAGTCTTGCTATACAGTTTGTATGCCTTTGGAGGACAGAAAATGAGCAGGTAATGCGGTGTGTCACGTCAGCCAGGACTCCGCGGGCGCACAAAAGCCGGCGTGGAAAGTCCGCACACTGGCTGGCAGAGCGGTGCCCGAGGAATGCTGCGACGCTCCTTTGCCATGAAGAAAGCGCTTGTTTCTCCAGCCTACAGTGCGGCTTGGCCGGAGCCCCCCTCTGCCGTGCCCCCCCACCCCCACCAATCCAGGTTTCTTTAGCCCGCCCCATGCTTAGAGCTCAAGTAAAGAATGCTAGTTTCAGCTTGTCTCGGCCAAGTTTTGTATCTTGAGCAAGAAAATACCTTCCGCGGCGATCCTGTGCTTCGTCCCTTTTGGAATTTTACTCCCCCACAGCCTGTGAAGTCCATACCGACCCCCATCCCCCCCCCCCACGGGGTGTTCATTTCATGAGTCTGAATTTTGTCATTGAGCACTAGGGACTGATTGTTAAAGATCCTGATAGTGCAGGCCTCGTAATGGCTGTCAGTTCCATTATGATGTTTTATTTCCTCTCAGTGCACGTTGGAAGGTATTTTGACATGTGTACCATGAATAAACCTGGGTTGTATAAAATGGCCACAGACTTCAAGCAATGCTGGAATGCGCTGCAAGTTTTTCCACTCCTGCTTCCGGCTTCCACAAAGTAGCGGAGAGGTCCATCTGAGGTCCGAAATAAAAACGCCCGGAGAGTATCTGCGGAATTCCATCATGGTGTTGGCCGTTTATTAGCGAGCTAGCCATTGACCACCATCGAAGCACATCTGTTCATTAAAAGAAACAGAAACGGCTGCATGATCGGCACCCTATGTGAGTGGAGCTGCTTGCCTCGGTTTGGACTTCAGCCAGCAACAGGAGATGTGCAGGTACAGGTGATGTGGAGTTACACCTGAGAAGCTGTGGTGTTTTCTGAGCATATCTGGAATATATTATACAGCTCCACTAACTAGACATAATGTGCGTCTCTGGCTTAAAATGTGGCTTTTAAAGATGAATGCAAAAGCAATAGAAAGAGGTGCATGTAAGTTCTTTGGGAATATCTTGTAGTTTCAGTTAGAAGGGAGGCTTTTGAATATAATGTAACTGTTACACTCTAAAGCAACATAAGACCATGCAAATGCCCATGACTTCTTCCAGCAGTAGTTCCAGTATTTTAGCAATATCTAGCTTGGAGGTTAAACTGAGATTGTGAATGTTGGTACACATAGGACCCTGTCAACACTGGGGGTTAACATACAAACCGGAGCTATGTTATGTCCATGCCACTGGAGATGAATGTTAAAATTGGATCTACGGGACAAATATTTCCGGCCGAACATGGTGTAATATGCCTGGAGCCCGAAATACCGAGTGTCACTCTTTGATCTCTCCAGCCGCGCCTCAGACTAAGGGGGTCCTCTTCCGTGTTGTGCTTCCCTTGGGGCGGAAGGAGCCATGCCCATCCTGAATGTACTTATTGTCAGCTGGGGTATAAGGATCTCACTTGTCAGGGTTGGCTTCTCCGGGTGCTTTTCAGATAGCAGAAAAGCATTTCAAGTGATTGTATGTCACTGAATTAATCAGATCTGTGCCCTTTTTTCAGTTTCCTTTCAGTTTAGAGTCACAGACTTTGTCAGGAATTGGTTAAATATAACCTGGACTTGTTGGCGGTCTGATAAAGGCACTCATTATCATTTGTGTGGATCCCTAATGTACTCACTGAGTAGATTTCAAAGTATTATTGCAGTTTCTGTGAGAAATGTGGCAGTCCAGTGGACGCAGTCCTCATGGGTCACTGTTTACTGAGCCTCTTCGTATGGCATCTTTTTTAACCTTGATCTGCAAGTCGGATTTGGCACATGACCTATTACACAACATAAGAACTATTCAGGAAAAAGGTTACGGACCGTCACGCTCCGCAATCATGTGACTACCCCTGTCACTGGAAAATGACTCATTCAAAACAGTGGGCTAATCTGGGAGAGGTGGACTTCCTAGTTATACCCTTGAAGCCTTTATCTTTGTAAGCGGTGCCTGTCAGAACTCTGTTTCTTCTGGAAATAAACGCGTGTTTGTGTTCCGTTCCTCTGCATCCACATGAATAGCTTTTCTGGCTGTAGGTGCACCTTGAATAACTCTCTGATTTAATGGCACCAGGGATACTTTGCCTGAAACATGTAACAGCATTTTGTGAAAGCGGGTGTTTTGTCTGGCTCTCTCTTTGATGTATTGCTTGCTGTGCTCCCCAGTGTAGCTGAGTGTAATATCAGACTGTGGTGGTCTGAGGATGGAGTTAATGGCATTGCCAGGGTTACTGGGGATACACTTTCTGTTCCTTCCTTGTTTCCATATCTGAGGACACTGTCTCTTATGATCAATTTAATATATAGAGTGCTTTCAGTTTGTGCCAGTTGTGGTATGTAAACACATGCATTTTTCAAATTTAACACATTATAAACATTTTTTCCTCTTAAAAATGGTGCATAATGTAAAAATTGGCTTTGGCATATGAGTTATTTTAAAACTGCATCTTTCAAATTCATGAAAAGCAGGACTCTAATGCAACACAAAGCACACCAGACCCAGACTCTTACATGAATTGCTGGAGTGAATTACAGTCGGTTTTGGTATAATTCTGTGCTGTGTATAATGAAGGTGCGAACTGCATACTTTGGTCTCTGATTACCACAATTTGCACATCATGCAGAGAACTTTGAACAAACAGTGGGTTTTCCTTCCCTCTCTCTGAGTCAGTAAGGTGCCCTTATGCTCTGTTAAGGTCTGTGTATGTGTTTGCATTTGCATTGGGTGTGTCTGTGTCTTCTGTCAGCTCTGGGGGGCGGGGGGGGGGGGGAAGAGAGCTACACAGGGCTACTGTTCGGTTAGGTCTTAATTTTCCATTTTATAAGGAAACATAAGCTTCTGTTCTGTTCAGATGGCAAGTGAACTTTACTATGCCTAGTAGAGCTGGGCGATATGGCATAAAATTCATACTGCGGTATAATTTGAACCATAGACGGTAGACTGCATATACTGCGGTATATGATTTGATCTGTAAATTTCAATATGTGTTTTTGAAAGGGTAGCATATGTCCATAGCAAAGACATTGCATCAGGAAGTTGTATAATAAACTGTTAAAGCATTTCAAAGTAGTCATGAACGCAGAATATTTATTGTGCGAATCTGCAATTATAGAAAAAATATGAAAACATTTCAAGTTCAAAATTCAACTTCACTGGTTTTATCTTATATTGAAAACACAGGTTGGTTTTGTAAATTGTACAGGTAAGCAGAAAACAGGACACAGAACTAGACTAGTGTCATAACTTTTATATTAGTTTATATTAGTATGGCCATCTCTCCACTAAAGGTCCTGCTAGGCCGAGTCCTGCACGGGTTCGGGTACCCGACAGGTGACCCGCAAATTTTGTTAAAACGGGTGAAAAATATTCTAATGTGTCGGATACAGGTTCGGGTTCGGGTTGGACGCAGGAGTGCTAAATTGCGGTTTTCAAAACATCATGTGCCAACAAAAAATACCCTAGGGCTATATTTTAGTGACAAAATACCTGCATTCAAGATGATAAAACGTAAAATCCGTATCAGTTTATGCCTGCACGCGCATTCCCGGAAATCTCTCCCACTTTCATTTTCAAAAGACACCTGCGATCTCCTCCAGTTGTTCGAAATGGATGCTGAAGTAGTCAGCTGAGGCCATCAACTGTGGACGATATCCTTTTTTACACAGTAATATAAAGCACCGCACCAAACGCTAGTCTTCGCCTTCACGTAGGAATTCCAAACCGGGTAGTCAAAGGAAAATGGACAGTGCACGTAGATAGCCTATAAAACCCAATACTGTGCAGGGCAGCCTAATGTACATTTTATATAATAGTTTTATTAACACATTTAATTGTAAACTGGTATTGCCATGCCCACACATAGCATTATCAAACCTTATTTGAGTTTGGAGGTAGGCTACTACAAATTGTTTTGATTATGATTAGGCTGCTATTAAGCAACATTTACATTTGGCTATGCCTTTTCAACTGATGTTGCGCATGTCACTGGTCGTTTGTGGCAATAAACTTTTGTCTTTAATTTTTAATCTGACTGATTTCCATTCGGGTGCAGGTCGGGTGTTGGTATTTATTTATAGCGGAATTTTACTTTATTTCTGTCGGATAACGGTTCGGAAACGGGTTTAAGTATGACGGGTACTGGCGGGTGCGGTTTGTCAAAATCAGACCCGTGCAGCAATAATCATACAAACAATTTTCATATAAATCATTTAAATAAATTATTTATTATTTGACGCGACTTAATTATGTATTGTTTTGCGGACGAGGAGTGGAAATTTCTGCGTTAGGGTGGTATAATCAAAATCTCTCCTGTTGGCTAAATTTACATCGCATACCGTTTATACTGCCCAGTACTAATACCTAGTTTAACAAATCTTGCTCAGAAGCTGCAAGATAGGAAATATTTATTTTGTTCTTGCTAGGCGCTGAGTTTTTGACTCCTGTCAAATTGGTTTATTAATTTAAGAAAGGCCTGAAGTTACTTATGCTGCTTTCCTAACATGGCCATGGGGGTAAGTACCAGAGCATGTAATGGGGGTGTAAAGGTGCTCTGTTAAATGATGTACATCAGTGTTTCTGAGTTCAAAAATGACCACGTGAATAAATAGCTGCCTTTCTGACTGTGCTGCCGTTCCACTTCTGATTTAGGGTAGATTCTTAAAGCTGAGCTTAGAGGAGGTGTCTGAATGACAGGGCGCTTTCCTGCAGTGCCCCCGTCAGTCCTCTCCGTTAAGTGCGTGATGGCAGTGTGCTGCAAAGGGGAGCCTGGCTTTGCCTTAGATGGAGTTCTTTAGGACGACATGAATCACCCAGGTCTTTCCCTCTCTTATTCCTTTAAATGGTAGCTGGGGAAATCATGCACAATTACTTCCACAAATGCTGTTTTGGGATCAGTAAGTGGTACTTTTCTATAATGCCCGCTCTGAATTAAAGAAGTTTTGTATGGGTGGTATCTAATGTCTTTGAATAAATTTGTATTTCATGATAAGACAACTAGTTTGCTGTGCTTGGTGACCTAAGTGTGGCATGGTGCCCATGTCACCACGGTAATGTCGGCCGTGTGTTCCTGCGCAGGTGCTGAGCCGGTGTTTCCTGAGGGTCATGCAAGTGCACTTCCAGTTCCTGTCACAGGCCTTACAGAAGGGGCAGCCAGTGGCACAGTCCTGCCTGGTGGAGGCCCTGGCGCAGGCCCAGGAGCTACACAGCAGCACCCCTGTTGGGCCCCTGTCCGAGCAGGAGGAGGCCTCGCGGTCCTGGAGAGCTGCAGCAGCGGTATATGGTCGCATCCCATAATTAATGTGGAGATTTAGTATCATCACTGTGCTCTTTTTGTTTTTGTTTTTGTTAACCTTTTGCCTTTCAAGTTAGGTGGCTTTTTATCGTTATACAATTTACATACAATGGCATGAGGTAACATTCCACCCACCCCCCCAAGACCAAACAGATAGTGACAAAATGTAACGTATAAATGAACTGTTCAGTGAGGCAGTGATGTGAATACCACATTGTTAAACTTGCAGTAAACTTGCATTCAGGGTAATCTGTCCAATGAGCGAGCTTCCTCTGTCAGATCGCATCTTTTAATCCTCTCCCTCACCCCACATCATTTTTGCACATCATCAATGAGTCATCACGTCAGCAGTTGTCATTTGCTAGACATGTTACAATGTATAATAGTTACATTGGTAATAGTTTTCAGGACATTGATATTTGTGTATTTGTATTTTTAATGCCTTGTGTGTGGTTTTGAAATGGTGCTTACCCACAAATTTGATCTGTACAATGCCCATGAGACACACACAGACAGAGAGAGAGACACAGACAGAGAGAGAGACACAGACAGAGAGAGAGACACAGACAGAGAGAGAGACACAGACAGAGAGAGAGAGACACAGACAGACAGACTGAGAGAGACACAGACAGACAGACTGAGAGAGACACAGACAGACACACACACACAACTCACACATCTTTTCAAATCTATCCAATCAATCCATCCCTGGAGGTAATTTTGGAAATACTATGTACACACAATACCCGGATGTGTATCGTAGAACAGTAAAATAAATATGACAGTATCTGTAAACCGGCAATAAATAGTAATGTGCCCAGCGCCAGGCAGGGGGTGGTATTTTAGGCTCAGGTAAGTGGTAAACGAGCCAGAAAAGTATCCTTACAGGCCTGGGGGAGAAGCTGTTGATGAAGCTGGCAGAACTTGCTTGGATTTATTACCACACGATCTCACGTTGCCGTTATGCCCGGCGCAGCACTGCACACGGGCACTTTGGAAATGGCCCCATTTCTTTTTCGGTTCCTTTTGTCACCGATTTGCCTACAGCTGACTCCATATTTTTTTTCTTTTACGGAAGTCTGTTTGCAATTTTGAAATTTCCTGTTCTTTCCTCTAAGCTGCCTGCTATTAGAGACCTGGTCATACATGCAAGTCGCTTATCAGATTTATAGTTCTGATTATTATGGAGTTTCACTTCCCTTGGGCGATAAATTGTAGCAGTTTTGTGCCCCACAGCTAATATACTAACTGTGCTCCTGTCAGTTTCCCAGTCTGCTTTGCGCTTCAAAACGCGCAGTGATTTTGGGCAGAGCATGGCAGGTCCCTGTCTTTATGGATGCTCTCACTTTCCAGTTGGGGCAGTTTCTGTAGGCGCCAACCTGTTGGCCAGTTGGATGCCATCTCCACATACTGCCCGCTTGCATTCGGCTGTCCTTACATCTGCTCGCTCTGATGGAGTGGCTGTGTCAGTCAGAGCCCTTTGTTGGAGGGAAGCACAGCCAAATCTGGCCTGAAAAGGGCACAGGCACGGGGCTTTCCTGGTACCCCAAACCCACTCTCACTGTTCACAATGAGTGGCAAGTCCCTGCTAGTCGGGGCGCCCTCCTGCCCTTACTGATGTGCCGTAGAAACATTCACGCGCTCCATTGCTGCCTTCGTCTACTGCCAGCCTCCCCATTGAGGTGAGGCAATACGCAGATCATCATAACCTCCCCGCACGCATGCTAGCTGAGGTGTCAAGTGGGTCACCAGCGATGAGACTGTAGGGATGACCTTATGTGACCATTGACGATATTCCTCAGGTCACAGGTCGCCTGAGGGAGAGGGGGCATGACGGTTCCCTGCCGGGCCTGGAGGTGCGACAGCTCTTCTGCTCCCTTAACACCTCCATCCCTGAGCACCAGCTGAAAGAACTCAACGTGAAGATTGACACTGCATTGCAGGTACGCCGCCGGTGGAATCTGAAGATTGACACTGCATTGCAGGTAGGCTGCAGGTAGAGTCTGAAGATTGACACTGCATTGCAGGTAGGCTGCAGGTAGTCTGAAGCCGCGCCCAGCTGGGTTTAGTCTCCTAGAGTGAATGTCAATACCAAGAATGCAAAGATCATACTTTTGGTCTTTGCACAACTGGTCTTGCTAACTTGTCTCCCAAGAGTGATCTTTGGGCCCAGTAAATCATGAGATTTGTCTCGTTCAATGAGGATGCAACCAATGTATCCTTGATATTTGGGGTGGAGCAAGACCAATATACAGATTTTTACCATCCTCTGTACTTCTGATAAGCGTTGGAACTGGTCTTCAGCAATAGATGGGTAAAACACAAAAACACAAGTACAGTCAAGTACACCCCCGGGTTGGTGTGTTGTGGTGTGTGTCTGGGATTGCAGAGGAGTCTTCACAGTGATTCATGCTTTAGCAGGCATGGGATGACCCATTCTGTTTGAATTAAAGCCATGCAAGTTGTGAAGGCCTGGGTAGCTATTCATGCCTATGTTAAAACAGAGTCTCTCTCCTTCTGCCAGGTTTATAAAGTGGCGTTGGACGGCCTCGGGTACAGTGAATATGCACTGAAGGCTGGTTTTCATCTTGACCCCAAGGCTATTGAAGAGTCTTTGCAGGTACAGCACCTTCTCTTATATCAATCATTTGGTGCTTCAAAGCAGCAAGTCTCATTGTTTATGATTTGAGCCCAGAATCTATCACTGAGCCCACTGACCACCAGACAATCTGATTAAGCTAATCGACCAATCCCAAAGCCCATAATTACTGATTAAGCTAATCGACCAATCCCAAAGCCCATAATTACTGATTAAGCT